>VWZW01002151.1:353211-473555 GCA_013397115.1 Edolisoma coerulescens
GGTCGGCGCCCCGTGCGGCTCGCACGGCCCCTACGTCTTCTACAGGGCGTTCCGCTTCCAGCGCCGCGGCGGTGGCCGGGCGCGGGTCCTCTCCCTCGGCGACTTCTTCTTCGTGCGGTGCCGCGCGGAGGAGCCCGCCTGCATCGCGGAGCTGCAGCTGCTCTGGGAGGAGCGCACCAGCCGGCAACTTCTCTCCAGCGCCAAACTTTATTTTCTCCCCGAGGACACCCCCCAGGGCAGGACCAGTGACCATGGCGAGGTGGTAAACGCGGCGCCGGCCCCCCCTTCCCCCGCGCCCGTCCCCACCTGCATGCCCGGGCCCGGCTCCCCCCTCTCCTGGCTCCCCCCATCCGCGTCCCCCTCCCTGCCGTGCGTGGTGGGGCAGCGCGGAGGGGCCGCGCCGTCGGGGCGCACCGGTGCGCGCTGCCCGGGAACTTGTGCGGGCGGGAGGAAGGAGGGAGGGGATCGGGGTGCGGGGCGCCCCCGGCCCGGCGGGCAGCGGAGTGTGTGCGGGTCTCGCCCTGTCCTTCTCCGGCTTCCTTAACAAAAAAAACCCAAAAATAACACCAAAAAACAAAACACACGCAAAAGCGGGGAAAAAAAACACGTTGGGGGGATTTCGATATTGTTCGGGGCTTTTTTTAAGTATTCGGTATTTTTAAGAGGGCGGAAATTACGAAATGGAGGCAGAGGGAGATCAAACGCTCTCGAGCTGGCAGGGACGTGTTGAATAAAGTGATAAATGACAGGTACNTTGTGTCGGAGATGCCGGGGGGTGGGTCCAAGGGGGGGGCTGTCCGCAGGGGCTGTTTTCGGAGGCGCGCGTGGCTGTAGGGGCCGGCGTAGCCGTGTACCCGCACACGCGGGTACGCAGCCGAAACGCGTTTCAGAGCCACCTTCGCTCGCTGCCACCTCTTCACTTTAATTTTCTGTGCGTGCCGCTGAGATAAGGGAGCGTTTTCCTAAGAATCAGGGAGATGACAGTGAGCAATGGATGCTCTGAAATTGCCCGTGGTGACTATTTAAAACTGTGCCTCTGCGTGTCTCGTGTGTGTGTAAAATGAAAGATATTTGGAAGGGAGGGGGGTGGGGAAAGGGACACAAATCATTTTAATACGCCTTAATGATCAGCTCATGTTACTGTGGTAGGAACATCAGAGAAAATTAATCCTACCATTACGAGTAAAACACTGCTCCGGTACGAGAGTTCTCAGCTGCATGTACCTTCCTAATAATACGCACAATTTTATTTATTTTTACATGCAAACACCGCTAGTAATTAGCCGTGTGATTATACTTGTGCATTTCATTGGGGCTTTAACTGATGTCATTCTGCATTATTCAACCATATGAAAACAATTTTCAATTAAGATAATGGCACGCCTTGAAATTATGCAAATGCCGGCCGTATTGTGTAGAATGATTATGACAAATGTAAAGCAGGTAAAAAGTTTCCTAATGCAGTTGTGTTTTACACCCCGGTGATGTCATTTCCCCTCTGGCCTAAGTTAGTCATTCATTAGCAGAGTAGCAGCAGCAGCAACAGCAACAGCTCTGAGTGATACTTCTCTGGCAGGGAGCCTACAGAAACCAGCACTGAGAGCCAGGGCCTAGAGAGGGCAACATAACACTCCCATTAAGAAATGTACTTTGTTTTCACTTACTCCATTAACTTGTTTATAGACATAGGAATGATTATTTATGATCGATTTTTAATAGTTCGGAGCAATCCGAACGGCGCTTGGGGACGTGCAGGCAGCAGAGAGACAAAGGGCTGGGCGCTGGCTGGATGGGGGTAACCGCGCTCACTGGGGCGCAGGGGCGGCTGTTTACCCTAAGCACCCCGAGGTCTGGGTCCCTTTGGTAAATGACATCCATATTGGTTCCCAGAGGGGCAGCAGGGCTGCCTCTGGGGTCCCAGGGCTTCCTGGACTGGGCTCCTTCTGCGGGAGGAGATGTGGCTCTCGAGTCAGATGCACCTTACAGCCATCAGGGTGGACCTTATTTGCAGTGTGGGACTGTTACGGGATGAAACACCTTGTCTTGCTTTCAGGGAGTGGGAATGGAGTGAGCCAGTGTTCAAGCATGTATTGCAGATCTGCGGTGTCCGAGGCAAAGGGTGACGGGGTGCTCGCTGTCACTGAAATTGTTGGTGAGGGGAGCGAGCGGCTGAATCGCAGGCTTGCGATCGAGCCCACCGGAGATTTAGGCACAGTCTCCAGCGGCTACCTGCGCTAGCGGCGTGATTAATAGAAGCAGCTGGCTGCCTGTTTTCTGTAATAGCGGCACTGACACTATGACAATATTCAGCTAGTGGCTGTGAGGAGGGAGGAGAAGCAAGGAGGGATGTAATGCTTCTGTTACTCAGAAATTTCTGATGGCGTATTTTATCTGATTGCCAAATGTTTGAGCTAATCAGCAATAAGTGTAAATATAAGTCTTTTTATAGCTAGCTGAATTCATCATCCAGATTTAAATATAACTCCGACTGCTGCTAAAACCGGATGTTTCCGTGCGCTGCCCAGACCCAGGGAAGGTTCAAGCCCAGGTGTGCTTCCGCTGCAGTACCCTTCCCTCCACCTAAGGCTCAGCATCTCCATCGCCACAGCGGAGAAACTCCCTTTCAATGCCAGGAGCTGGCCGGAGGTTGTTTCCCGGGGAGTCTCAGTGGATGGTGAACATGGGATGGGGCTGCTCACACGCAGCAGGTGTGGGTGCTCCTGGCCCTGATGCTCATTGCATCCCAAGGAGACATTAATGGAGCAGCTGGGACCAGCTCTGGCATCACGCTCAGAGCAGGGGTCTTGCTGCACAGGAGCTTCTGAAGACATTTTTGTAAGAGCGACAGTGCTTGTGGGGCCAGTCTTAGGTGAACTACAAGAGTTTTGTGCTACTTCACTGAAAACTTCGTTGCTGCATTTAGAACACAGCGGCCTGGGCACGCTGCTTCCCACCTCACCATCAAGCCCAGACACTGCAGCAGGTGCAACACTGGCCAGAGAGTGAGAGCAGCCTTCTCTCTTTTCCGTCCAGCAGGGAAAAAGTGATTCTCCTCCCTCCCTGCAGGGCCACTGCCAAGACAGAGTCCTTTGCTGGAGGAAGTTGCCACCTTGCCTTGATTTTCTCATTCACTCTGGTCTGGCGCAGTCCCCTGTGTCACCTTCCGCATGGGTTGGGAAGCCCTCCTTGATGGCAGGTGCCTCATGCAGGGGTCAGAACAGGATGCTTGGGGGCCTGCGGAGATCCAGAGGGAGCAGCTTTAAGGGCACCCCATCGTGTCTGGAACAGTTTCATGGGGTGCATGTGGAAAGCAGCCCCCCTAGCTTTGCTGGCACCCGAGTGTGAGAAGCTGTGTGCCGTCAGAAAGCGCCTGCCCAGTCCCCTCGTGCAGTGCCCTGCTCCTGTGGCATTCAGGGGGCACAAGGTGGGCTTGCCCTCCAGCCCACAGGGTCTTGGCCAAACCCTCCTCCAGCTCATTTACTGCTCTCCGCTCCAAGGGGTGGTGTGGGGTTGTGGAACGACTGACCTTTGCAGAAGCAGTTGTAGAGCAAAATGCTTGTTAGTGCCTTGTGTTTTCGTGTTTTTAAAGGTGTTGGCATTAATTAGACTAGGCTTAAAAATATATTTCAAAGTTGGTACTCATTAAATCCAGGAATGGTATTTGATGTGATGCATACAATTCCTAAAAAACCCTAAACAAGCAACTAATCCATTTTGCATGGTATGACATTCCCTGCATTGCCCTGCATCGTGGTGAATGCTGCTTCCATTGAGGCCGGACTGTCGGTGGGGATCTGCCTTTGGTTCATTCATCAGCAGCAAAGTTTACTACGAACTCATGTTGATTTCATCTCTTCTCCCAAACTGGGGATCTGATGCAATGCTTTTCGCCTTGCAAATAATCCTTACTCATGCAAGTAATTTACATGAGTAAGCATTGCTCATACAGAGGAGAGGAGAGAGCTAGTTTCCTGTAATTATTTCCCTAGAAGTATTTTGCATTTTCAGACTAATTGGAGGAAAGGAAAAAAAAGAAGTCACTCCATAAATGTGTGTCATTTATAATTGCAGAAGAGATTCTTCCAGAAAGTTAAGGGAGGCAGCGTGTTTGTTCTCTCTTCATATTGGGACAGATGCTGACAGCATCCCTCGAAAGCCTGGTTCATTTTATAGGGGCTGTCCACGTGTGGGGGTCCTACCCCAGTGCAGAAAGGTAGCATAGGCTTCCCTGGGCGTGGTGTCTTATACCAACAGTGCTTTATTGCCACCCCTCTAGAAAAATGTGCTACTCCCTTTGCACAGTAATAGATTTTTTTTTTTTTTACAGACGTAGGAATCTGTACACTCTTATTTGAAATGAGAACAGCCCCGTTTTAGTCTCCACGGTGTGTGCCTTATGCTCGTATCTGTCAACACTGGTAATGGCAACACGTTTCAAACATGCAGATTATGATTATTAAAGGGTGCTTTAAAAATCATGCTAATAGCATCAATCTCCAATGTACACTTGCTCAAATTAATTCAGCTTTGGAAATCAGGCACACTGTAATAGCAGTGTTAGAGAAATGGCATTTGTCATAAAATATCGTGGGTTTGGTAATTGCATATCCACTCTGTATATTTTTATCTCTCTCGCCACCAGTAGCGTATGCTGGCAAAGGAAGGAGAGGGCAGTGATGTTACTCAGAGAAGCCACATGTTGCTAGCCATTAGCCAGCAATCTGGAATATCTGATCATTTAAGGCAGATTCCTTTTTTTTAAAAAAAAAAAACAAAAAAACACAACGACTTTTAATTTTATTTCCTTTCCTCTTTCCCTCCCCTTCCCTGTGCATTCAGACTGTAAAATACACCCACTGCTTTCCAGAGTTGCTGTTCCCAGTCTGATCAGTGGCACTAAACATTAAACTCTTGTCTTTGGAGAATAATAGGCCTCACATGGTACACCCTCAAGCATGTTGAGATACTGTGCAGGCTGGAAAATAAAAATGTTCTAATTGTGTCTTTTAAATAAGCATAGGAGTGAATTAATTAGACTATATTTTGTCTTTAGTTGCTTAGTTACACAATAGTATTCCTAAGCGCAAGTAAGATAAATTGGCTCTTTTTGTGCGGCTTGTCCCTTAATCATAATTACTGTATTGCTCAGGAGAGTAACGCATACATAGATTTTGCATTTTTAATAATATTCAAACAATATGCGAATGATATAGAAAGTATGTTCTGATTCAAGCTCTCGTATGCTTTTATTCGGGAAGAAGTTCTACTGCTATGGGAGCAATATTTGCATTAGTTGCTCAGAGATGTAGTTCTGGGAAATACATAATTGAAATATTCTTGCAATGCTTGTTCTGGCCCTTTCATTCGCATTCAAAATAACAATGCCTAAAGTCTCTGAACAGTCATCCGCTCTTGATTTAAGAGCTTTTCTTCTTTGTGTGTGTGTGTTTGTGCGTGTGCAGTGTGGGTTCACACCCAGCGTTAACCCTGCGCAGCCTAGACGCTCGCGTGATTCATGGTGTCGTATCAAGTTGAGCTTTTTATTTGTAGCTAAAACGCAGTCAGAAGGTCAGATGAACATCGGCATTTCATGGCGTTAATCCAATGACCTTAATGCTTGGCAGGCGTCCATGTTTCTATGCGAAGGTGCCAGGGTTATAGATAATAAAAGAGTTTGTTTTCATTTTCTGGATATTTTAATCTTTCTTTGCAAAGCGTAGCCTCGGGTTTGGGGGGCTTGGGGCTGCTCCCGGGGGCCAAAACTTTAATGTCTTACTGGGTTGTTGAACGTTAGCTGCTAATGATGGGCAGATTGATACAGATACTGAACAATGGAAGGTTCTGGCAAGAAACCCCCTAGACATGCTCAGTGGATGTATGTGAAAATTGGCCCCATTGTTCTGCTGTATGAAAAGCAAGTAAATTATTTACAGATATTTGCTAATTAAAGCACATATTGTTTTACCGGCACAATAGAACACAATATAACAAAAGACAAAAGAATAAGCTTGCATAATTTAAACCTGCTAATGCCATGTACTCCTTGTTAAGAAAAATATAATTATGTAATCTATGAGGAAAGCTTTTCGTACTGTAACTGTAGTAGGCAAAATTAGGAATGAATTGCTTGTCAGCTTGCCTAAACTAAAACAGCTCTTTGAGATCTGTGAGCTATCTGACGGGAAAACATTTTGACTGAAGCCTATTTTCTCTTTGGTCAGAACTTCTATCTGCAATGACAGATATAAATTCAATTTGAACCTCTGGTTGTGAGTGGGAGGAGGGAGAAAAAAACACCCCAGTCACAAAGGAGGAGGCTCACAGTAGAAATGTCATGTCTAACTGCTCACAGCCGCCCCTCTGTGCACCCCATCTCCACCCTACTTCTGGCCCAGATGTACCAGTACCCCAAAAAGCATCCTACAGAGACATGGTGCTATTCTGCCCCA
This sequence comes from Edolisoma coerulescens, assembly GCA_013397115.1. Taxonomy (NCBI): domain Eukaryota; kingdom Metazoa; phylum Chordata; class Aves; order Passeriformes; family Campephagidae; genus Edolisoma; species Edolisoma coerulescens. The sequence continues at coordinate 359,661 of VWZW01002151.1, forward strand.
GGTCATTTTGTGTATCTCACTTTGGAATTGCTGAATCACGTGGAAGATGCTCCTTGCTAATACAAGGGAAAGCAAAAACCGTAGGACTTCACATGCTTCAGCTGTGTCCTTTAACTTGGTCTTTTCTCTTGATTTTGGACCCTGGCAGAAGGGATGAACACATCAGTGTGAGTTTCAGACAGCTCTGTGCAGCTGTGCTTCGGCTGGGGAAATACCTGTCACCTGAATTTAACAAGATCATTATAGCCCTTTAAAGTAATTAGGAAAGGATTAACAGATGAAAGGTTCTGCCTTGGCCTCTTTAAGATTCTCTGGTGTGCCAGGTAAATTCCTGATCTGTGCATGTTTCCCTTCTCAAGGCTCTTTCCATAGGTTCATGGGTGGTGAGCAGTGGTCTCTGTAGGTCCCTGCGTGTAGGCACCTCCAGGGAGCGGGTCCAGACCCCAGCAGTCAGTTGTGCTCCACAAATCCTTTGGGACAGCTCTGTCTGCCCTGGGCTGGGGGGATGCATGAGATGGCACCAAATGAGGGACTCTGGGCAGGGTCGGGGGAAAGAAAGCTGCCCCTTCCTCTGCTAAGGTCTGGAGCCTCTTGTGAGGCTTCCCTGTCATTCAGTGATCCCACCTGTGGAACAGGAGGAGCAGTTCCCACCTGGCAGAGCTGTGCCCCGGTCCCCAAGTCTGCAGCATGCTTGCAGGGGTTCTGCTGGAAGAGCAGGGGGGAGTGTGGCGGGAGAGTCCTTCATGTACCTTGTAGGGAGGCTGAACAGGGCACATCCCAGAGCCAGGCCTTTTCCATGACACAGCCACAGTTTTTTAGCTGGTTTGTGATCCCGCAGTCTTAAAAACTGCTGTGTATATTCCCAGCCCACCACTGGCAGCAGGGAGACAGGACCTCTTTACTCTGGAGGAAGTCTCTGAGAGCAAATCAGTCCCGTACAAATGCTCTGTGCCTCTTTAGAGCTGGATATGGTCGCTCAAGGAAGTGCTGCTTGTAGGAGATGCTTCTGGAGACCTGGGTTCAGGTTCCTGAGTGACTTCTGGTGAGTGGGTTAGGGCTGAACTGAGATGACCTGGTTTCTGCTGCTGTCCCAGAGCCCTGGTAGCGTCTGTATGGCAGAGAAGAGCTCTGGACTAAAGACTGTGATCAGGACCTTTTGTTTTTATGTGCTGTCAAATAAAGCTGATGGTACTTCCCTCAAACATCCAGGTAAATGCATTCCTACAGGAAAGGTGCTTATTGGCAACAGGCCCCCTCCTTCCCTTCTGCATGTCTGCAACCCGACCTCCTGCTCCTCAAAGGGGTCTAGAGCAGGGAGCGGGATTCCTGAGTTGAGAACTGCCTTGTTACACACGGTATGGGAAGGTCCTTCTCACCTAAATTGCAAAAACCCTGAAATATACATGGGATGTAAAACCAGCCCAGAATAAGGGAGGCCTTTATGCCCAAATGAAATACGTGGTTCTGTTATCCCTGGTGAATGCAGTCCGTAAGAGTCACACTGTATTTTTTGCTCCCACGGATGAATGTGTTTTCATCAGCAATGTACTGGGTTGTAAAATATGCATCCCCAGCTATCTACTGTGCTAAAGATTTCACGGAAAAAGGCTTGAAGATGTTTTCTAATGCAAATCATACTGATCAGATAAATGACATGCAGTGTCTCCTGTAATTATCAGCAAGAGTTTTTACAGTACATCTCCTGTTTCTCTCTAGGCCACATATTTGATGTTAGGAGACAGCCAAGCAGGTGTTTGACTCGCTCGTGCCCTCCAGAATTCCTTAAATGACCTTTGGAAGCACTGGAGTGAAAACAGCCTCAGCATGTCAAAATTTTGAGATATCTCAGTTGCTGTAATTCTTTTAAGGCTGCCTCAGTGTCTCTAAAATATAAATCTTTCCTAGTTATTGGCAATGAGTAAGGAGTTGTGACGTACCGTATGCGGGTGTGCAATCAAGATGTACGACCTCCCTGTGCTGCCCTGTGACTCCCTGCCTTGTAAGAGTTAATATTTCTTCTAAAAAATAATTATCTGCTTTAAACTATTATAACTACCTGACCTCTTTCCCTGAATGTAAGTATTTCAACCATCTGCTGAGTCAGGCAATATAGCATTCTGTGCTTTCACGAGGCTGTGATGGTTGCTTAGACAACAGTGACATAATATTTAAGCATAACGGCTCTCGAGAAGATGCTGTCCCCTTCTCCCTGGATGACTTCTCTGGAAATGCAAATCCAGTATGCTCTTAAAAAAACAAGAGAGGGATGAGAAGGGTTTGTGTCACCATCTTTCTTAACCGTCTCCCCATTTTCTACTTGATAGGTAAAAGAATTGTACTTTGCTTAGAAGTCTTGTAAGACATGCTAAAATTATAGGCTGACTAGATAACCGTTTTTATAGAAGCAGGGAAATAAGTGCCTCTTTCTATAGTCAGTGCTTATTTTGAGGTTTAGGCAGCACTGTGGCTGGGACTGTTGGTCCATTGGACCACTGATCATTGGTTGGTCAGTGTCCACCTGAGATAAATCTCATTCCTGAGCAGACCTGAAATCTGTGCTGGTTGTTTTCTCTTCTTGCTGTAGCAGGAAAAAATGGTAATTAAAGACTTAACCGTGCAATGGAGACCTCATAAACATATCACTTCAGAGCATAGCTAATACATGATGAGTTGATTTTTGTATAGATAGAGATATATATGCACTGTTTGCGACGTGGGTGGTTTTTCATGTTTACAGAGAGATATAATTATGAATGACATGAAGGTTATACAGCAGATTTCTTTAATCTTCTAAAGGTTTGTTAGTCATGTGTCACCGTGTACCTGGTTTTTATTTTTTCAACATCTGTATTCCTTTGTCATCTCGTTGAAGGGGTTTCTCTAGAAGAGCTGCGGCAGTAGATAGTGGTTGATACCAAACAGGTGCAGGGGCTCCTCTGGCTGGCAGAGCCCTGCAGGTCCCAGAGCAGCTTTTGTTGTGACACAGGCCTTAACCTAAAAGGAGAAGGACCCTTTTGTCACCTGCTGCTCAAAAAAAAACCCCAAACCCCACAGTAGTTTAGGGCTGAGCGCTTGGAAAGGTAGCTTAAGGATGTGTGAAAGCTTGGCAAGCACACTGAAATTCCAGAGCTGGTGAGATAGTTGGGTGACCTCTGTTTGGGTGGCATGGCAGAGGGGCAGATGACCTCTTGTGTCAGCAAACTGCCAGGACGTGGAGAAGACATCTCTGGAGCTGCCTGTGGCTCGGGCTCCTCAGCAGGGGCCGGAGACACCTGCCATGCCTTGCCAGGTGACAGTGTTTGTGTGATGAGGCACCTGGCTGGAAATGTCCCTGGAGATGCAGTCCCACACTGGCAAGATCTGCATTAGCGGCGGCACTCAGAGGAGGACTGCAGTCTGATCTGCAGTGTTTGAGGAGTATTTGAGAAGTTGGGAAGGATGTGGACAATTCTGTGTGAATTGGGTCAAAAATGAGTGGTGAGGGAGGGAGCAGGTCTGTCCAGTCCTGCTCTCTGACGGGCAGAGCCACCCAAGGCAGGCCCTGAAGCGGTTTGGGTAATTTTTCCATTTCCCGCCTAAAAGTGAACTAGGCCGCGTTTCCTTGGTGCTGCTGTGGTGATCCCTGGCAGAACAAGGGGAGGACAGGAATTTGGGGGCCAGCCTGGCACCCTTAGGGACAGGGATTTGGGGGCCAGCCCGGCGTCCTTAGGGAGAGGGGTTCGGGGGCCAGCCTGGCACCTTTAGGGACGTGGCTGCTGCAGGGGTGACCGGCTGTCCTTGGGGACAAAGCTGGTGTGGAGGTGACCGGGTGGCCCTGACAAGGGACCATCAGCTGTGGGGGGGTTCAGCCCAGAGCCCTTGTCACAGCACAGGGACAGCCTGGACTCCTTCTGTATTTCATGTTTGTGCTAGGCTGCTCCCTGGTGCCATCCTGGGCACCCCTTTGCACTCTGTGGCTGTATTTGGAGTCTTGGTGCCATTTTGCAGAGGGCTGAGGGGGGCACAGAGTGGTCTTTTCGCAGTGTCTTTCCCTGGCCCCTCACGTCAGCGTGGGGATGCTGAACACCCCGTGTTCCCTTGGCTGGAGGTAGTGCTGCCACAGAAAACTCACGGCTGAGGTGTGCTTTCCCCAGCTCCCTAAAAGGTCTCCCTGCTCCTGCCTCTGCAGTTCCCCCTCCATGGCAGCCTGGGCAGAGTGTGTCAGTATCACTTCACCCTTGCTACAGTAAGGCTTTTTTTTGGTTTTTTTTTTAATTCCTTTTTTTTTCCTCCTGTGTACACATCATGTGCGTGTGTGTGAAGGTTGTATTCTCGAAAACAAGTTTATTCATTGATGATGTAATAGTGATTGTACTTTTCTTTGGGTTAATAAATTGTCTGCTCAGCTTACTTTGTATGCCAGCCAAAATTAGTCATACCAGTTCTTGGAAAGGATATGAAGAAACTAGTAATTGAAATCATAATCATTTGATCATGAGAGCTATTTGGAAAATAATATTTTAACCAGAAGCATGTCTGATCTCCAAGTAAGGTTTTTGTTGTTTCGGTTTTTTTTAACTGCTGCTTAATATATTTCTCTGGTATGGACTATTAGAAATCGTGTAGTAGCTGGTGATGGTATTCAACATCCTAAAAGAGAGCTTCGTCCAGAAATTGCTGAGACTGTCTGCAGGCAGGCTGATATTTATATATATGTATTATTTTTTTCCATCCTGACATTTAATAATCACCATGTAATAGCTATAAAATGCATGGCGACTACAGCTTTTTTATTTCAAGTGGATGGTGTAATGAAATTGGGTGAAACCATCCATTGAAATTGTACTTTGTAGTACCCAGTGCTTGTTTACAGAGTATTGACGTTTGTCATAAACAGAGATTTAAAGCATCACTGTTATTGTTTGTTGTTTGGTGGATGCTCTTATGCTGTGCAGCGATAAAGGAAAAGATTTTATTACAAGCCTTGCTTAGCATATAAGCATGCTGTTCACTTCTGACCAAATATTTGTTATTGCACTAAAAGTAATGAAGGTGCCTGCTTATAAAACAGCTTTGTATTATATAAGGAAGAGTGGAATATCAGATCTGTTTTTTTACTAGAATTACTTCAGGTTTTGTATTGTGTGCAACTTGTCACAATAAAGTGCTTTTTTTTTTTTCCATTGAGCAGTATTTTATTTCCTGAGGAATGTGTTCAGTGGACAAAAAAAACCACACAGAGAGAATCAATCGTGCTTTTCCCTTTGTTTAATAACTCAAAGAATTTCTCTCCCCTTTGCAAATAGTTGTGTTTATTTGAGGGAAAAATTGGATTCTGGTTTATTTATTTCAAGAACCTGTAACCTTATTTAGTGTTAGAAATGTGTGGTGAGCAAGGTGTGGTGCACTGCCAGCTCTCGTTACAACATAAATTATTTCTGCTGTTTTAACCAAAAAATCTGGAGTGTATCTTGCTGGATATGTATGTTTGTTTGTTTATTTTTTTGAGGCTTTCTTGATCCCTTGCTCACTGGAGTCAGCTGTAAAACATTCTGCTTATTCATCATGACTGAGAGGAGTTGATTGTTTCCTGGAAGGTTAAAATCCAGCAATTAGGACTGTTTAATTTGAGTATATGTTCTGGAGGCTAAACTAAGTTTAAGTGCTTTTCTTAGAATGTATGTTTTAGAAGGGGAAAAAAATTACAGTTCTGATCTTGAAAAAGGTTTTAAGAAACATGAGAATGTGCAAGTTTCTTTTGGTGGGAAGCACATAACATTTATGTAGTATTTCTTTTGGGATTACATCACAGTTTTATTTAATTTTAAGGACAAAAGTTAAATTCAATATTTGTGTGTAAGCCAAGGGAAAATGTACCATAAACATAGGAATTTTCTGGTGAGTCAGAGTTCCAAGAATCTGAGATTTACTTAGTCCATTTATTTCAGGGCTAGCTATAACCATTAGTCATCCAGCCATGAATTTTTACATTTGCAGCTAATTGCACCTAAAAAACAAACTTTCCCTCAAGGCTTTGGGTTATACAAAATGTGATTTGGCAACCTGCATTTCAAATGCCTTTTAGGATCATTGCCCTGGTCCTAGAAATTGTCTTTAGATCATGTATATTTGCTTCAAGTAAACAACTAATATTTCCACTTAGGTGGCAAGAGGAATAAATTAAGCGCTAGCTATTCTGCGATACAGAAAAATTACTCAGCCTGCAGCAAGGCAGGCTTTTCCAGGAGTCAGTGCAGGATGATATTACTGTTTTCTCAGTCATCAGGGAGCCCAGAGTGACATGTTGTATTCTCATCTGATCGCTGCTTTCAGGATGAAGTTATTGCTGTTTCAGAAAAAGTTACTGTGAAGCTTGAGGACTTGGCAAAATGGGCACAGTCCGATTTCTCCAAGTGGAAGTGTGGTTTCCGGGCTGAGCCAGTCCAGCCCATGGATGTGGGGAAGAATGGGCAGAAAGAGGCCTTGACAAGATACAGACAATCCACCCTGAACAGTGGCTTGAACTTCAAAGATATCCTGAAGGAAAAGGCTGACCTTGGTGAGTATCCCTTACTTTCTCTTGTGGGAAGGGGCCTGTGGGTGAGTGTCTTTTGAAGACAGATGAGTGTAATCCTGCCATGCCATTGCAGATTCCCAAGGTATGTCTGAGCCTGGGGCAGAGGTGTGGCGATGAGATGCCTGTGTGGGATGGGTGGTGGTAGTGAGCTCATCTCAAGCTCCTTGCAGACTGGTGTGGGGTAACACTGTGATACCTGTCTACATGGCCTCAAGCACTGTGCTCAGACCCTGGAGAGGCACATACAAACAATTGTCACAGGCTCTGCCTGGGGCTCTGCAGGCTGGGGGATCGGGTCAGAGCTGTACACTGTGGGGAGGGGAGGCTGACATGTCTTCCTGAGGCCTCCTGTGACAGGCGGGGATGAGCAAAGGCCTTTCACTTCTCATGTCCCATCTTCCAGAAGCTCAGAGATGCTCCTGGTGCTTGCCCTGACTCTGTACGGTTGGCTCTGTGTCTCCTTCAGTAGGGATGTGTCCCTTCCACAGTATTTCCTTGTCAGCTTTATGTTGCTATAGGGCTCTGCGAGCACCCCACTGTTGTCTCCACACATAGACCTGTGCTTTCTTTGTTTTCAGAAAGGGAGTTAGTAGCTCTGCTACTTTGGATGGTTGCAGATAGGCTTGCAGCTGTGGGGCTGCTTTGATGCACAGGCACTCACACCTCTAAAGCCTGTGGTGGGTTCCCAGGTCCAAGGGAGATGTATCTCCTGTTGGTAAACGTGCCTGTTTGTGGTATTAGGACCTTGGATGTGTGACAGCTGTCACTTGATGGCACTTTGAAGTGCATACTAGGAACATTTCTCTCTTCTGCCAAGTTTTTAATAAATGTTCCTTGTTTGAAAAGCATCAGGTTTAGGCCATAATGTGTGAAAAGCTAAGAAATTAAAAGCTAAACCTGATGCATTTGAGGACATGCTTTTGTATCTATGTGAACAGGAGTGCAGGGCCAAGTTCAGTTTTATAATGTCATGACTGGGTTGGCATCAAAGCCAAGTTGGATGAAGCTGAAGATCTGTCTTGGAAAATTTATCTTCTGCATCTCATTTTTCTGATCTTATTAAATGGTGTAGTGATTTTGTCAATCTCATGTTTTATCATTAGATATGTAGGTTGGAAGATAAAAGTACGGTTGGGAGTTGATCTTATTTTTCATTGAATGTCCAGGGGAAAAAATAATCCATGCAATTCTTTCTCTACCTTTGCTTTTCTCTGTGGTTTCTTCTAGTTCATAATTACATGCAGTAATTTTCTCTGCTATTGCCCTGGTATCTTCTTTACGCACTACATTTATTTGCATTTGTTTGTTGTGTCAGAAGAATCTTAATGTTTTTCAGACAGAACTTTTGTGTGCTAATGTTTTCTTGTTTTTGTTTTCAACAAACAAAAAAACCCTTGTGGTAAGTTACGAAATTGCTATTATCTACCCTAGGAGCCAAAGAAAATTATCTTTAAGCCTAAAGCTTATAGTTGCATGTTAAGCCTTTCAAAGTAGGGGTTATGCTGAAAACGCTCATGGAATGCAAACTATATGGTATAATTTTGATAACCCCACATTCTGATGTTGCTCATTTTCAGTTGGTGGCTCTGCCTTTATTGTTGGGTTGGGGTTTTTTTCAGTAGAAAAGGGAATTTTGGCTAATGTTTGATTTTGACTGCCTTTATCTTCGTAATGACTGGTTGACAAGAGTGAAACTAAAGGTTCACAAAGACCTAACGCTGACTAGATACGTTGATATAGACAATTGATGGAGCCTATTAAGGGAATCAAAGAAATTTCCTAAATCTAGTACTGAGATGATTTTTTTACCGTTCGAAAGAGCCAAGAATTTAATCCTCTTTTGCTTCCCGGATCTGACAAAGATTTAGAAGAGTGGTGATCTTCAAAGCTTGTGAAGCAGCCCTAGTTGGTGTCCTGTAGGCAACCCGTAAGCTCTGGTGTTTGTCTCAACTATGGTGTTTAGCATCCACGAGACGAAGAAGATTTACTTCTCTCATTCTGAGTGGTTGGTCAGGGTTGACATTGCTCTGGGAGTTGTCATGTCCCTAGCTGGAGGCAAAGGCAGGAGCGTGACGTGCGGTGTCCGAGGCATTTGAGCTGCTGGTGTTGTCTCTTCTCTGCTGGCAAATGGCAGCTTTACTGCCTGTTAGGACGTGTGCCCACAGACCTTTTCCAATACTCAGCGTCTCACCAACAGAGCAGCGCTTGGCTGCAGTGATCAAAAGATTTATTAGCAATAACTTCTGCAGCAGGTCTCCAGCACAATGGGATGGGGTAGTTTTTCCTCTTGAAATAGGGTTGTATACTGTAAAAGGAGCACAGTGTGCTGTCACGCAAAGGTCCCTCTGGTGATGCTTGTCTTTAACCCTGGCTGTAGATGAGGAAGTTGCTGAACCAGGTGTTGAAAAGGCCTAGATAAACAATGTGATCTCCTGGACCCCTTTTTTCCTATGAAACGGCATGTTTCCATTACAGAAAAATCCCATGCAAGTGAGCAGGTTCTGCAGCTTTTCCTACTAGATGTTTTTGAATCAAGCTCAGGAAGGTAATAGGAAATTATATCCCTACCAAAGAGCTCAAAAAAGCTTTACAGAAGAAGCAAAATCAGTTTTCACACAGTATCCAGGAGTGGTGAGGAGTGAAATAACCCGGATGAACTGAAAACATGGCTGATACAGAACTAGAGAAGTGTCACTGTGCAAACATAATTAAACACGTTGCTGCTGGGAGCAGGGCAGCTTCAAACAACAACTAGGCAAAGTGAGGCCTCGTGTGAGCAGTGTATACCTTATGCCATGTGTTCAGTGGCACTTGCTTAGCCAAAACTAAGGCAACACCTGGTTAATCCACAACCTGTAGAAACCATGAACCTGTAATTCAGAGTTGACCCTAATTCAAGCAAGGTAGTTCTGTCTCCTTTTTTGTTCTCTCTTTCTTCTCTTCTGTTCTCCTCCCCCTCTTTTCTCTTTTTTTTCTTCTTTTTTTTCTCTTTCTTTTCTCTTTGCCTTTCTTTTCTGCAGAAGCTATTGGAGGTTTTTTCTGTAAAATGCTGTTGTTTTTATGACTAGTGAATTATGCAGAACTTTTCCTTAGGACTGTATTAAATAAAAGATCTCGCAATAGCATTTTTTTGTGTGAGCTTCAAGATTTCAGCCTGAAAAATTATTTTTAAGAATTGTTTCATTCTGCCTGTTGAGATATTTATGTTATACATTCTGTCCTTTCTACAAATATGTCAATATTGAATGCTAGCAGTTTATGTCTTAAGACTATTTATAGCTTTCTGAATATTTCTTTCAAATGTTGAGGAAAAATAAAGAATAACAACAATGCAGCATATAAAAATAGAGTTGCTCAGGAATGTATTATTCATAATGAACATGAGAACCTGTTTTTCCAGAAGAATTGGTCTGATAAAATCATTCACTACTGAGGCCCCTAGTTATTTATTTTTGTCTTTAGAATTATTTAGGGGATTTTTCTTTGTAATAAATGGACTTGTATACCCATATTTGGTAAACCAGTGGGAAGTCACCAAATGAGGAATTATTTCATTTTACAAAATGTTAAGCAACTAAGCAATGTAAACACTATCGGTTAAATATGGCAAAGTTGCATATTTGTATTCCTTGGGCTATAGTTCGAAAAAAATTCAAATTATTTTATATAACATTGCTTCTTACAGACTTCCTTTAAGTGAAGTATGAAAGCTGCAGTGTAAGCTTTATTGGCCTATAAATATGTCATTATAGTTGGACTACATTTATATGCTTTGGATTGTTGTTTAAGCCAAGAAAATATGTCTCTACAGGTTGACTTTTTATTGAAACCCTTTGAGGCATACAACAGAATGTATTTTAGGCCAAGGTTATTAAAACAGCATTTTCATTTTTGCAGCAGACTCATTGTCAATTATGCTGCCACAAACTGTCTGTGGATAGGCAGTTATGAATGGTTTCATCTCTAAATGTGTCTTTAGAAAAAGAAATAAAAGAGGAGTCAGAGCTGAAATTGAGAGAACAGACTGAGGGAAAAATGACTGAATTTAGTGCTCACCAGCTCTGTTGGTTTGGGTTAGGCTGGGCTGCGGTGCTGCCTGGGTTTAGCCAAGGAACATATGGTCCCTGTGCCTGTGCTGGGCTGGGGAGGTGGGAGCTGCTGCCACAGCCAGGCAGTCTGCAACCTTCTGGCTCCATCATGACAGACGTCTGGGTTTGGTCCCCAAGCTGGTGTTGCCCCTCTTTTTATCCATCCTCTGTGAGTATCCTGCCAAAATGGGCGGTTGAGGTTCCTGCACTGCCCGTGTTAGCAATGGGATGAGCAAGTTCTGGTGAACTGAAGGGGTTTTGCTGCACTTTCTTCTTGTTTGTTCAGGTCCAGTGAGGGGAAGCCCAAAGAAAATTTAGCAGTCAGTCCTGTCCTGTCTTTCATTCCCCACAGTCATGCATTTGAGGGTACAGAATCCAGATCTTTGTTCCCTGTGAAACCCAGGGAAATCAACTGCTGCTCCTAGCTGAGGTGTGTATTTTAGCAGTCAGGCTTTTCTAGTCTGTAGGTGGTTTTCCAGCAGTTGTTTCCTACTTCTCTTGAAGTAGCTCCTTTGAACTCTGCAGTGGAGCTTGCTGGGCAGGCCAAGGTGCTGCAGGACTGGGTCACCCTCTCGTTTTCTTGTCTTTACCAGTCTCATAATTTGTATATCTTCACTTGGAAGATTGCAACTCCGTGCTGGATCTTGGGTTGCCACACAAATTGGCTGATCCACAGCAGATTGCAGTGAGTTTGGAAGGACAGGCAGAGCAGGGATGAGCTGTCTTGCAGGAAGGTGCCAACCCCACGGTTACTGGCCCCAGTGGGCACTGCGCTGTTGCATGGCCCTTCCAGTTTCACTTGCCAGTGGCCTTGCAGCAGGCATGACTTCTCGAGATGAAGATTATCAAGTCATAATGTAGTCGAACTATGACACTATCGAAATTGATAATCTGCAGCTGTAGCATGTTCAGACACTTGTGGTGACTTCTGATCTGACGCTGACTCTCCTTTTTCATTGTTTGTCGCGTGCTGCTCAGTTCAGGCTCGCCTGGCTTAACTTGATGCAATAATTTTCTGACCAACTAATTGTTAGCTATTTAGAGTACAACCACTTTGGATACTTTGTGCCTAGGTCATGCCTCTCTTCCCCTCCCATTCTTCTCTGTTTGTCTGCACTCTTTGCCTCTTCTTGTGCCTTCCTGTCCCCATTGCCCTAGCTGAATGCCGTTCTGATCTTGATAAAGCTCTTGTAAGTGTCCCATTATCCCATTTTCCCCTCTCTGCCCTTGTGCACTGTATGTTGTTTTTTGTCTTGTGGGTCAGAGTGACCTCTCTAACTCATTTTAACCAACCCAATTGATACAGTTCTTTTGCCATAGATGAGGCTATTACATGACTTGTCTGTTGTGCTCCATGGAGCCTGAATGGAGAAGGACAGCTCCCTTGGGAAAAAAGAGACTGTGGCCTGGCTTTTTCTTCTGTGTTTGTGCAGCTTGTAGCACATGCCAGCACTACTGCAGCAGGACAAGAGCACCAGCAGGCTGTGGAGCAGGAAGCTCTGTTGGGATGACTGTTCAGAGAGGCTGTGGAGCAGAAAGGCTTCACTTGGTTCAACACCTTCTTTTGATTTAATTACTGCTTACCTTTGGTGTTAACATGTTTGGGATCAGAGATAACCTGAGGTGCTGAGCAGACAGACAGAGATAAGTACTTACTTTATTATTGGTCACCCAGTTGGTTTAACAAATACTTGTTGGCTTGTTGGCTTCAGTTGCTGGCTGCCTGTTAAGTGCTGAAAGGTGATGCTGTTGTTAAGTCCAGTGTACTTCCAGTAATTCAGTCCTGGAGATGACCCTATCTCCTGTAGCATTTTGCAGCTCTCAGTTGCCCCTCTCTCTTGTGCCACTGCTGCTCTCCTCTGCACCTTCCTCCTCCTCCCTGGAGGGAAGTTGGTAGGGTCCTTCCGAGGTTGTCTGTCCTTCTTGAGGCCACCTGTTTGCCTGAGCGGTGCTGGGATGATTTAAGTTCTGTTAATGTCTTCCTTTCCCTGGGGAGAGCCTACTTCATTACAAAGGAAGCGTATGAGGGTGACAAAAACATTTTAATGTGCAGCACTGGCTATGGAAGCCTTTCACTCACCACTGGATTGTGTTGAGCCTCATCTATTTGTGACTCTTGAAAGGAGTTTTAACACCACACACCTCAAACTTCAAGCATGCCTTATCAACGAGATTTGGATTTCTTATCAAGCTTTGACCTACCTTTCAGCTTTTATAAAAGGGAGTGAGAGCATCCCCCTTGGAAATTGAGGATGTGGGTATTTTGTTCTTTGAAATGTGGAAGGTATGCCAAGAAATGTAAACAAAATTCCAAATAACTTCCCTCTTGGTAGCCCCTAACTCACAGCGGCTGTTCACCACCCACCCCGTTCCTGCAGCAGGAACAAGCTAACATGATCATCAGAATTGTGCTGATAGCAGTTGTCACTGTGTCAAGCATTTTCAATTATGTATTGGTATGACAGGGCACTTTGCCGTTGATGTAGAGCACAGCCATTTGCAACTGCAGTTGTGGTGTATTCAGAAATATCAGAGAAGGAATCACTGCTGCAAAACGAGAGGAGGAAGAGTTAAATTTTTCTGCCTGTGAAGCTTGAGAACTGCCCCACGTTCTCTTAAAGTCAAAGTTGCAGCAGTTTGCGCCATCAATAAGAGTTTTGTTGCAGCCTCTGGCTGGAACAGGATAGCCTACATAATTACAAAATAAGTAGATAAAAAATAAGGACCATTCACAGACAGTGTCAAAACAGCCAGTGTGGGACAGTGTCCCTTTAAAAATGTTTGACGGCTTTTTTTATTTTTGTCTGTTTTTAGCACCGGGATTGACCTTGCCAGGCTGTGTAATAACCCACATGTGTCTGCTCTCCAGGATTTTTTCCCTTCTAGTCACTGTTGGATCTTGCGTTTAATTCTTACTGACCATGGGTTTTTGTTCCAGTAACTGGAAACGTGTGTGTCCTGGTGCAGTGCTGCTGTGCTCTGAATCTGACTTCATCTCAGTGTCTGGTTGGGTTTTCTTNTTAGAGGGTGCAGTTCTCCTCCCCAGCCTTCCCTCTATCTTCCATTCATGCCCATACTGTTTCTGGGTCCCAGGGGGACCCAGTTTGGGACATCTCTTGTTTTGTGTTGCTATGCTTCCCTTGCCCAGCACCATGGAGGGAGGTGATCAGTGGTCTCCGTGTGCCATGGTTGCTGGTTAGATGTGTTGATCCCTCATAGATCACTGATGCCTTTCTCCTGCATTGTATCCTTTCCACACAGCCAGCCAAAAATTGGCTGAGTACCGAGATCTGTAAACCGAGCACCTATGTAATGTTGTGGTATAGTTGGGTGGGCCCCAAGGACATCCTCTTTTTCCTGCCTGGCTGCTTTCCTGTGCTGTAATTCTGTGCTGCTGGAGCCCAGGACTCAGAGTCCTGCAGTCGTCTTTGACTCCGAGCGCTCCGTTAATCAAGTTGGAGCTGTCTTCGTACCAGCCCATGAATCATGCTGGCTTGTGACCTGTGCGGCCGTGCTGAGATGCTCAGGCTCTCCTGTGGGTGCTGTTGATACCATGGCCAGATCTGAGTGTTGTTTCCCTTGTACTGGGAAGGAGAAAAGCCAGACCCAATTTATTCACCACCTCCCTTCCAAGTCTTCTTGAGTTGCTCTTTGTTACTCCCATGCCCAGAAAGGCAACTGGCCCTTCGTTTGTAGGCACAATATGATGTGTCTGGCCTCTCATTATGTGTTTCCCTAAGTATCCTAGTCCGGTTCTAAATTAGGTGTTGCAGAAAGGCCAATACTTTTTCTCTGAGATACAATATTCATCTTATAGATGACCTGTCTTGTGTCATGGGAGGTTGTCACAGAGAGCATCCTTTATACGTCTGAAATTGAAGGTGGAGAGTTGCTTTTTATTCCTTTTCTCTTCTTTCTGCAAAATCGTTTGGTAGGACAGAGGCACACAGGAGCAAAAGCTGTCAGTGAATGGCCATGTCAGCATTTATGGAGATCTCAGCAACAGCAGGGCCCTCAGCTTGCCAAGGCAGACCTTTGCTTGGGCAAGCAAGGGAAAGTGGGAAGTGGGAACACTAGAAAGAAAAGGAAGGTGTTGGACAAGATTGTGGGAAGGGGCTTGGCTACAGCAGCTGAGTGGGCAGTAGCAAATGTGCCTTCCCAGCAGGGTCAGCCCAGGGATCTCCTCCAGCACTGTGTATCACCTTTGTGAACACCGAGAGGGGCTCTGTGGGTACACAGGAGGAGATTGTGGTTCTGGCAGCTTTGCCTTTGTTAACTGAGTTTTAAGACTCTCGGTATCAATATTCTGACTGCTTAATCCCTTTTGGTTAATTTGGGTCATGCTTGTCTTTGCTGGCTTGGTGATCCTTGTGTGATGAGAGCATTGATAGATGAGGATGCTTGGGAAGGGAAGGGTTAAACCTGGTGTGTGTATAAATTGGAGTGCGGTTTGTGGGAGTGGGTGATAAAGAAAGCATATATTTAAAAACTGTAACAGCATGAATTGTAACTTACTGGGTAGGTTTTGTATTGGAGAACCTTGTGGCATAACCCTTATTTACTTCATTTAGTAAAATCTGTACCATGTAAAATAAGTTCCTCCTTAATTTTACTGCTAATAATAATTTGCTTGTAAAGATGAATCCTCAACACTGTAAACCTTCAGCCTGGGTCTGTCTTGCTCTGTTACATTGTGAAGGGCAAATAGTTAATGGCATAAAGAAGCTTTTGTTAGTGGTAGATAATGTGTATGATTTCAGCAGGAGTATATTTTAGCAGCTTGTGAAAAATCAAGGTGAATTTTTACATCTGTGCACTGCTGCATAATTGATATATGTAGAAGCTGAAATTCAAAATAAGCTTCTAGGAGAGCCCACATTTGATTTTCCTAAACATTTAAATATATGTATCACACCCTCATTTTAAGATGCCGGTTAATGACTTTATGAGCATGTTGGCAGCCAGAGCATTACATGTGGTTTGAGAAATGTGTCTGGATATGCTTGGTAAGCAGTATTGTTCTGACAGTATACTAAAGGCCATCTTCAATTTGACTGTGCTCTACTTTGTTATGCTGTGAAAGAAAAAGATAATTCAGCAGAGCATTGTGCTGTCGGCTGGAGACACCACACTTCAGAATACAAATATTACTAGGGATAAATGAATCATTAAAAGAACAGTAGCATAAAATATCTGATGAATGAACTCCAGGAGTCTGTGCTGGAATAAATTTAGCATTCATGGACAGTACCATAATATGTGAAATAATAGTATCAGTTCTACATTCAGATGCCAAAAACATTTATGGACCCAGAATAATTGTGAATTACAAGGCTATAAATACATAGAGGGGATTTGGTGATATCATAATAAACCATGAGAAATTCGCTAGGCTGGTTTCTAATGTTACCAGAACCTTGAGATATATTTACAACCTTGTTCACACTCCTGCAGTTTTAGGGGGCAATTCTCCTCTCACAACACGTTCGTCATTCCCATTTGTGCCAAGGGGAGTTATGCATGTGTATCATGAGTGGAATAGATCCCCACACAATTCAAGGATCCTATAACGAATACCTAATTTAAGAAAAAGGTGGGAAACATTCCCTCTCGTCCTCCTCCAAGTTCCCCCACGTCCTGTTCTGCTCCTGTGAATGAGGCGAGTGAAGGGAATATAGGTAAAGGATGACAAGGTAGCTGCTGTGTTCCTGAACATTTTATCCACAGCTGCATCATTTTTTCCACTTTTTATTACTGAGAAACAAAACAACCAAAGCCCAGATGTTCTGGTCCCAGGTTTCTTTAAAGTGCAGGCTAATGCATTTTAAAAGCCTGTTGTAAATACCCAGGGAAGGCTGGGATCGTCAGCCTGTCCTCCAAAAGGAGGCTTCGTTGTTGTGATACCAGATCCGTGCCTGATAAGAACAGTTAATTAGGAACTGGGGCTGAACCTGACGCGATATTCGAGAGCATGTTCAGCTTTCAGCATGTCCCGCGTCACCTGTTTGTAATTAAGCCTGGTGTCCCCTGCCTTGCTGAGCTGGGGTGGTGACAGTCTCCGCCGGTACTTGGTGTGGTTCACACATCCCAGTATTAGGTGGGGCACAGCCCGGTGCTGCAGGACCCCTTCCCCTCCCAGCATCTCCCCCAGCCAGCTGTGCCGCGTTACCGGCCTCATCCTTCTCGTAAGTCATTGGCAAAATATGCACGTTCAGTGTGGTGCAGAGCAAGTCTGCTCAGTAATTCCACATTCCTTAGTGTTGCAGGAGGTCTCTTGACTGACCAAGCTTCAGTCTTTCTGCTCATCCCTCTCCTGGCTGTACGTCCAGGCCTGCCAGGGGAACGTATGTGGTATTCACAGTGGGAACGGTCTGTGGCTTCATTTATGTCCTTCCACGTGGTTCCTCTTTTACTTTTTGGGTCTTGGTAGACTCACCCTCTGTCAGGAGATGAATCGTGTCCTTGAGATATATCCTGGACCTTCCATCCTTGTCAAGCTGATGAAACAAAGAGAAGATAATTACAGGATCAAAAAAATAGCAACAGTGAAGTGGTCATCAGCAAGAGGGGGGTCCTTGGCAGCATTGTAGGTGATTTGTAGGCTTTGGTGTGTGTCAGTGGTAGGTCCTCATCCAGTTAGTCACTGAACCTCACTTTGCTTTGGTCACTGCCAGTTTATTTCATTGTCTTTCTCTCTTGAATTCGTGCATGGTTTTGCTATGGCAGGGTCATGGGATTCTTGATTATTCGTTTTTGTTAATTACTAGTGACTTTAACTTTATATTGTTTGTAATATCTGTGTGAGCTCTTGTGGCAAACCCAGTAGACAGGGTATAATGCAGTCTTAATGCATGTTTTTCGCTTTCATTATTGTAAAACCACAGTCTCCACTTTGCTTTCACACTATTTCCAAATTAAAAGCTTTGTGGGATGAAAATTAAATGATAAGTTACTATAAAAATCTGTTTCAAGAATCTCTAATGCTTCAGCTCCATCTTTATTTTTAGTTTTCTTACTGCCTGAATGACCCTTGCTTGTGACAGTGTTTGTCACTATACACTTGCGGGTTTTTTGCACAGAGAAAACAGATTTAAAAGTCCTTTTACGCTTGTGTTTTTAATCCTCTGTTCAGATACATAAAATGTGGCCCTGTAAGTTCTGTGGTACAGTAAAAAAAAAAAATAAATAAACCAACCCAAATAATTTTGGCAGTTCAAACGCAGAAACTAAAAATAATTTAATCTGCAGTGTGAACATAGTTTCGTATTTATACTAGCATCTGGCCTCAGGAATTGAATACTCCATTCTTTAAATAGCTTCACTCTGGCTCTTGAATGCTTTGTGACTAGAACATTACCCTACAGTCATACACCTTGTTTACATATTTCTGTTAAAAGGCAAAAGAACTTACAGTACTTCAAAACATTGGTACAAGCTCCCTCCTCCCCTCTCGCCTTGGAAAAGAGAAGTTAAAAAGAAAAAAATGCAAGTGGTCTGAAAGTGCATTTTAAATTTAGTTCTTTAGTTTGCTGCTGGGTACATATTTTACTGTCATTTGTATGAAAAACTGGAAGAAGAATTTTCCAAAGAAAATGTGTGCCTTTCCAGATGCCCAACAGTAGTCAAACAGAAATTTATGTACACTTTATTTGTCTGTATGTTTTTAATCTGGCCAATGTCTCTGTCTTTAGAAACACTTCGCCTAGAGAGAGTGAGTCTTTTTTTGTTACTGTATGGTAGAAATAAAGAGTAGATCCAGGTCCCTGCGAAGTAGAAGTATCAGAATAATGTAATAAAAAGATAACCACTATAAACAGGAGGCTAATGATTAGCTTCTTACAGTCTTTAGGGACAAAGCATCTTTTTATAGTTTTATGATCCTTGCCCAGCCTGACTTTAGGAGGAATTGCATTTTCAAAATTACATATTTGTAACTTCAGCTAAGCTTTACAAATTTAGTAGATCCCTATTTAGTGTCTGTTGGTGAATGTAAGTCCAGCCTAATATTCTTACTGCTATTTTTTCATTCACATGTCTTGAGGTGAACCTAGGAGCAGAAGAGAAAATATCCCGTTTTTAAACCTTAATCCAGAATCCATTCGTATGAGTCACTAAAACAAAATCATAGTGGTTTGGCTAAAAAAGGCTTCATGTCCAAAGGGAACGTTCCTTAAAACGCTGGCACATTTCCCACAATGTTTCTTGAATGTGTTTTATATGTTGTCTTTGTGCTATTGTAAAACATCAAAGATGAGATGCTGTACTTTGGTGTGTGGGAGGCTCCTGGTATTTCGGTGGACTGGTCAGTTTGGACAAGGGCAGGGGGCTTGTCCCTTGAGAGGTGCTCAGCCCCCTCAGCTGCCTGTGCTGCTCCTCCTGTGGAGGAGCCTTCCACCTCAGGTAGTGACAGCATTTCTCTTTCTTGTGGTGAGTCTTCCATGCTGCAGCACGGGCTTAGGCTTGCTGCTCTGGTGTTCAGAAACACCCTGCAGCAGTGTGAGAGGCAGAGAAATCAGGCCCTGTCTGCCTTTGTGAAAAACTTTTGAGAGTAAGTTGTTTTGTTTGTCCTGCCCAGCTATTAGAGCCCTCAACAGGAAAGAGCCTCCAGGATAATCATCCCACTTGGGTTTTGGGAGGTCATTTCTGTAGGTTTCAGACTAGCCTGGGACACTGAGAACATCAGTGCCAAGGCTGTACTCTTCCGTGACTTCCAGCTTTGATCCTCCCGAGATAGAGTGAGAAAGAGGTGGTAGGATAGGAGCAGGGGTGGGGATGGCTGGAGACAGCAATAAGGGCAGCTTCTCTACCTTGTCACTCGGATTTTTGTTAACCTTCTCTGCAGGGACGGTTGGTGCTCATGTTTGACTTTATTTTTCAGACCTGGGCCCTCTGACTTGCATATAGTGAATGCGGATGGTGCAGGATTTAGCCTTTGGTGATTTCAGACACCATGTGATTCTAAGGCACAAAACATTTGATTTATTGGGTAAAGCCTATTTAATATCTTAAAAGCATTCTGAAGTAGGAGATCAGATGTGAGCATAGCAGCCTTAAAATGTATTCCCTGACAACACACTTAAGAATGTTTAGGTCTATATGAAATATACAGGAAATGAGGCCAATTTTGTCCCTGCTGTTTTGATGGTAGGGTGCGCAGAGGAGACGGAGAAAGCGTGGACAGGAATTCATGTGTTTGATAACGTGAGCCCAGCATATTTGCACAAATGGAACAGGAGCATTTTTCACCCTCTGCAGCAGAAACTATTGGTAGTTTCTCTGCCTATTTGAGAGGCTATGACTGATCAGTTATATCAGCAAATCCATGTCAGGATTTTATTAACATGAAAAGTCATTCCCTCATCCCTGGCTAGTTGTGTACGGCGTTTGCACAAAGCAGTACCTCTTTGCCATTTCTGGTGGCTTAGGGAAGCACAGGGAGCTGATTCTGAGCAACCAGAGATGAAGAGAGGCTTCTGTCCTCTATCAGACCCTTTTTCCTTCATCACCTTGTAGATCAAGTCAGTCTAAGAGTAAGAAAAGGTTTATGTACATTTACTCTGAGAATACTTGTTAAGTGTTCTAAAACAGAGGCTTTAATGAACAGCGAAGCAGAAAAGCAGTTGCCAGAAGGACTTGTAACGACTTCTGATCATGCTAATGTCTGACCATTGTCTTCTGCTGCAAAATTAAATTTTCTCTTTTTTTTCCCAAGAATGTCAGACTGCTTAGTGTATGGCTGGTTTTCTTAAAAAAGCACTTAATTTTCTACTTTTTAGGAAATTAGGAAAATGCAATTAAAGTTCTTATATGAAGAGGAAGATTATGCCAACAGTGCTTGGAAGTTGTATTGTCCAGGCTGTAAAAACATACTGAAAACATTGTTTATACCTTGCTGGGCGTGTGGCAAATTTCTTGCTTAAAGCCAAGTAACATTTCTTGAGCAGCAGGTATTTTTAGTTAGGCAAGTAACAAAAATTTTGCAAATGTTTGTTTGGGTGGGTAGAAACTTGGAAAATACACTGTGGTTCAGTTTTCTCTAGTTATTACAGTGGTTTTGTCACTTACGCTTCTTATGGTTGTAGCACGTCCAGCTGCAGCACAAGCTCTCAGGAAACAAGCCCTTGTCACAGGTGGTGCAAGGAGTGCCCTAAGCTCAGTGGGGCTTGCAGGGCCCTTTGTCTTCATCACTGAAGGTTATCAAGACATGACAGAATGGGGTGGCAGTCATAGAAAAAATGGGATTCCAGTTTCCATTGCGCTCCTTTTCCCTCAGAGCATGTCTGTATGGATTGCATGTGGGACAATTTTGTGTGTGCTTCCTTGAGATCTTTGCCCCAGCTATCCATAAGAATTTCTCAACCATGTCCATTTCTCAGGCAGTTCACTAGCCAGGTTGCCCAAATCAAAATAGGAAACAAGGCTCCTTGGAGGAGCATTCCCTTTCACCTGGTGAAGTGACTCCAGGTCCGTGCCAATGATGGCTGACTCCAAAGACAAGAAACCCTCTTGTGTGTGATAGCCTGAACATGAAGACCGGATTTATACCAGAGTGGATCCTCAGTTTCATTTGGTGCTGCTAAAACTTCAGCCAGAATCTGTCCTCAGAATGGCTTCAAGCTTTTCTTTTCAGTTGGTTACCTACATAGCTGGTATCAGAAGTGCAGTTGCACATGCTAGACTTGATTTTTCCTTTCCAGGATCAAAATATTGAGGTGACAGTCCCTGCTAGGCACTCTGAAGCTCAGGCCTTCCTGCCGTAGTGTCTCAGAATTAATGTCCTGGTTTATCATTCTGTATTGCTGACTAAGTGCTGTGTAATTCCTGTTGAGCTTGGAGACCCAGTGCAGCAGAGCTCAGGTGATGTGCTCTTCCTGTGTCAGGAATCCACAGAACATCAAAAAGAGCAGCTTCTCCTGTACTGTTGCTAGACTTGACTGTGAGGTCGGGAGTTTGGAAGAGCATTATTTCAATCACTGTTTAACTGCCAGAGATAGTCACACTGAAGACCTTGCTGTGCCACACTCTGGCTTTAGTAAGAAAGATTGATTATTTTCCCTTTCCCTACTAATTGTGCCTTTTCCGGATTTTTTTTCTGGGTACCATCCCTTCCTGTTTTTAAACCCTCTGATATTGCAGGCTTGAATTTCAAGGGGGGTTTAGCATCCCCAGGCTTGTCCTCATGCTGGTGCAGGAGGAGGCAGCCCATGGGCCAGGAACAAAATGCTTGGCATCTCTTAGAAATTCCCATCTCACTTGCATCTGGTATAAATGCACCCTGCAGTTTATTGAGTTGCTCATCATGAACACTGTGGTTACTGTGCAGTAACTATTCTTTGGCATATTCTGTTCTTCCTGGGTATTGTAGGAATTAGTGCATCAGTTGAGTACTGATGAGAATGATTAGATGAGAGTGAAATGTTACAGGTCATTAAACAAACAAACAACCCCACCTTCATTTTATGGAAGGTACCTATAAATCTCATCAGTTTTCTGCTTTACAGCCAGTTGACCAAGGATCTGTGTGAAAGGGTGGGCTGTCAGCTTAAGGCAACTCAGACTGCTTTAAGCGGCTGTGAACTACTTTTATAGTGCTACCAGTCTATTTCATTTCCAGAAAGTGAAAGTTCGAAGTAGGTCCTGAGTCTGGTTTCTCACATGTGAGATCATTTTGCTACCCATGACCTAGAAACCAACAATGAATGTGTAAATTACAGACGAGAAGAAAATTCAGAATTGACTGTAAGGTGAATGGAAGTTGAATAATTCCCTGAACTTCAACTGTGAAAAGAAGAAAGGATCACTGAATTCTAAAACAGACTTCAGTATGGACAAAGAAAATGTTATTTTAGTATAGATTAAACTCATGACTAAGATATAGAGGGATTATTGTGTCTGTTTCAGATGTAATTTCATGCCTGAGAATTTACATTGAAGGCAAACTGGTCTGGATCACATTAGCAAAGGCCCTGTTTTGCTGTCAGTTTAATTAAATGGAAACTGCTGGCAAGGAGACCTGAGTAGGTTTATAGAAGCAATACTATTTTGTATGTTGGAGCAGGAAACTGTTAGGTCTTCCAGTTTGAAAGCGACACAAAAATGAAACCTGTGATTCATTCTTGTTTACAAACTCCCAGCTAGTATACAATGACCTTAGTGATAAATTAGCTGCAATTACACGTTATATGAGGTGGGCTTTACAATAGCTGCAGACTTCATGGTTATGAGAACCATGACCTTTGACAGGGAGGTTAGAACATGAAGTTTTTCCAAACAGTGCCTAGATCTTCAAAAGTATTTGTATTTCCTTCCCTGTTTCATGTGAGTAGATTGACAAGATGTGTGGTGGGTGTTCTGTTTGCTCGCCACAAGATTGCTGTCAGGCAGAAACCCCCCCAAACAAAAAAGCCCGCCCTTCAGGAACATTGATTTATCTGTTAACTGTGTCTGGCATGCTGCCTTTTGGCTTTGATTTCAGAGGGAAACATATTTGGTTACTTTAATAGGCAAAAGCACTGAACCTGACTTGTAGGGGAAAAAATTGTTTTCTTTCCCTTTTTCAGTTCTGTTTATCGGATCCTGACGTTCTGTATCATAATTGTGCAACAGTTCCAAGTTGTAGTAAAGAAAAGTAGAACTGGATGTCAGGCTCCATCAGCCTCATTATTTGAGAGCCAGCTTTTCTGGGTGACTCAGTGGGACTGAAAATGCGTGTTTATGCCAGTTAATAACCACCCTGTGACACCAACTCAGATGATATCAAATGCTTTTTTGTTCTTGAGAATTGTTCACATCACCTGTTTATATCTCCTCTTTTTATTTATGTTGGTTTTTTATCTTAGAAATTTTTGCTGAGCTGGAGTTGACTTGCCTTTTCCCCCCAGATCTGTTTATTCACCCTTTTTTGCTTCTCTCAGATACACTGAAAGATAAGGATATTTTTTTCCTGTATTCTTTGACCAAGGAAATCCAGGTCTTACTATTTTCAGCTACTTCTCCAATTTGATGTCACAGTGTGAAAGAGGAAGTGTTGAGAATTTGAGAAAGTAAGGTTTTTAATCATGTTACGGTAATTGTATATTTTATTCTGTATGTGTACACAAACAGAAGGTGATTACACAGATGTATGCTGATGACTACATGGGCATCTCCAGTGAAACTGCACGTATCTCTTTGTGTGTGTTCATGCAACTGTATATACTGCTGAGCTCCAGTACCCTGAAAGCACTTGGCCAAAAGAGTGTATTTTTGAAAGGTTTAACATTCTTCACATAAGTATCAGAAGTAATAAAATACATAGTTCGAGACCTACAAAGATCAAAAGAGAAAGAAGGAAGAAAAAGAGTTTTTAAAAAAACTGTAGTAGCAGCAAGAGAAACAGAACAAGGAGGTTGTTGGGAGACCTCCGTCCCTATGAATGCAATGGGTTTTTTCAGGGAAGCTGTAGGAGGAATCCATGTTTTAATATTAACTTCAGTCATGCTGTAGCCCAGTGCCTCCAGTGAGCATGAAGCTCTGCACGGCTGGAAGGTAGGTGGAGATGAGATTTGGAAAATGGTTGCGTAACTGTAGGTAGGGGAGGGAAGAAACTCCTCAGCCGCCGTCAGTGCTTTTGCCTCTCCCAGTAACACAATGCAGTCCATCCCAAAGCATTTCCTGGTGTTTTCCTGCACTTGTGCTCACCTCTGCTTGGTCCTCTGCCTCAGCTGGGCAATGATCTCCCGAGGCCCAGCTCCCAATGGCATTTGCTTAGCAATAATTAAAAATAAACCAACAAGCAACAAACTCTCTTCCCATCCAGGGGCCGTCCATCAAAGCTGCTCCCCAGCTCTCACTTATGTATGCTAGGGGTAGAAAAGAGAGGAAAAGGTTGGTTAGTTTTGATCCTGACAGTGGTGAGGTAAGAAGTGCAGAGAGGTTGGGGAGGAGTTAGGAAATTACTTTGTGTGGATAAGTAGCAAAATTCCTAGCATGGTGGGACAAAAAATGCTCAGTTCCATTTGCTTTCATCACAAAGAGGGACTTCACCTGTCTCCCCCTAGAGCTTCTAGCAGGACAGACTGCCCTAGCAGTGATGGGCAATATTTGGCCCCTGAGCCCCTGTCCCACTGGGCATTTGGCTGGCTGTGGGGAGCTTGGGTCGCTTTGTCTCTCTCAGCCTGGCTCCCTGTTAGCCTGGTCCCCAAGGCTGCAATGCAGGCACATCCTTCATACTATGGAATTGCGGGATTCCTCCGTGGAGCTCTGCCAGTTGTGTTGGAAAGCTGTAAGAAAGCGAAATCTTTGTGGAGGAGGTGCCTTTCAAGGCAAATGGAAAGGAGAAAAGACTTTCCCAGTTGTAGTGGTGGTAAGGCTCAAAGCCGGTAAAAAATTTCAGTCTCGAGAAAGTAAAATGAAATTCTTTAGCAGCTAGTTTATTTTAGTTTTTCTTTTCCTCTTCTGCTTCGTGACAGAACTTCAAATAATTATGTTGATTTATGATTACAGGTATTTTAAAGCTGTAGTATGCTGAAGCAAAGCAATGCCAACTTATTGTTTCTGGCCCTATCCAATTATACAATTGAGTTTAGGCATGTAATAATGTTACAACAGAAATATCCATCATGATGGATTGAATTTCATGAAGTACAGCACAAGAATATTTATAACTGCAGTCTTAAAGCCACTTTTGAGTCAAAATATGCCTCCTTGGTATGGCCTTTAAAAACAGGAGAAAATCTGAAACTTTTTTTCAGTCTAGCCCCAAACATACCACAACCCATTGCCTGCACAGGAAAGGGGGTGTAGGCTGATGATAAGCAGAAAATGATAGAATAGAGTAATTATTTCCGCTAGAAAATGAGGATCCGGCATTATTTGTACAGTCACACAAAGTCATTATTTGGCTTTGCCACTGTAATGAAACAATAAAGATCATACTTAATTTAAGTATCAATTCTGAAGAGACTTCTTGCTCTCCCTCTACTATTTTAACTATTAAAACAAATTTGAATTGCTAGTCTAGTTTCCCACTGTTTTTTAGCAAGCAGAGTGGGTAAAACCTCCCCTCCTCCCATCTGTGTTTAAATGTAGACCTTTGGCATTCCAGAAATCTGACCTTGTTTGTAGGGAATGGCTCATTTTTCTATAATGTAATATGAAGCACTCTTGTGTTTTGATTCCATGAACTAGAGAGTTTAATGTTCCAGCTTGCCATGATAAGGATATGATCTGGTTAGAGATAGAAACACTAAAGGAAATTAGCTATTGTACTATTCTTTAACATATTGTTTGCCTAGCAGTTTCATTTAGAATCATTTGGAATAATCTTGGAGTACGTTTTTTAAAGGATTCTTTTTCTTTTCTTTTTCTTTTTTTTTTTTTTTGTTGTTGGCCTGGATAAAAAGTGGGGCTTTAAGATATTTCTCCTAAAATAAATGTGAGGCCGCCTCATTTATAGTCAGCATGCCTTGATTACTTGCAGACATGCTGGAAATTTACATGCGCTTTTCTCCATTATAAAACACTGATCTGTTCAGATCATTAGCTCCCTCATGACTAGAGTTTGGCAGCAAGCCAAGGCAGGCTAAATCTGTAGCTGTAAATCGTGAGTTGAAATAGCAGAAAGTGGATTTGTAACTTAAAAAGTGTAAACAGTTTGGAAAATGAAGTAATTTTAGAGTATGATTGATTGCCTTAAGATTGCACTTTAAATTAGCCCAGGGTCTCCACTGCAGATATGGGCACTAACTGCTCATTATATATTTTCACTTTTCTTTGGAACAATAGCATTGTTGGTAGGCTTCGAAACAATGTATGTTTCTCCTGGAGTGACCTTTGAGGAAATGAATAGTTTTATTGTGTGTCCATTACTTTGCCTGTAACAACATTTTTGAGTTATTAATTTGCTGTGGTCTATAAATAAAGGAATCAGAATGCAAAGCAGCTGTATTATGCTGCATATAGTTCATCAAACTTGTGTTTAAACATCACCATTTGAGATTGGTAATGCACTGTAAAAGTAATTCTTTTTTCCCTCTGAAAAAGAAGTAATGTTTTGCCTAGCCTGGAGATTGGTCCTTGAATCTCATAGGAGCAAAAATTATTATTTTTAGCACAAACAATTGGTGAATGTTCTGGAGGGCTGCTACACTGCATTCCCTCTTTCAAGGACCCTGTTTAACTTAATTGTGCATCCGTGGGATATGGGGCTGTGGGCTGAAAGGGAAGGAGTCATTGAAAGGCACGTTCAGGAATGTGGAAAACATTTGCTAGGTTTGGAGTGTTAAAAGTTTAGGGCATCATCTGCCCAGCTCGGTCTGCGCTGGTTGAGAGCAGTAAGTCGTGGGGGATGCAGCAGCCTGGTGATGGAAGAATGTAATGCCATGTAATATCTGGTGTCTTGTGAGCTCTGGCTGTTTACAAATGGTGGCTGAAGCATTTGCTGCTCTTTCCCAAGGAGACACAAAACCCATTGATAGTGTTCCTGCCTACCCAGGATGTCTGAAGTCACAGAGGTTTCCAGTGTGGAGCAACACCTCAGTGTAACCTTGTGGGTGTGGGCACGGAACCTACTTGTATGTGCTAAGCATATAGATTGTGTGCAGCCAGGACTGCGTGCTTTGACCGTGCTAGAAATTAGGAATGTAAAGCTATTAAACTGACATTGGTGGTGGTTACAAATCCCAATAAATAGCTCTGACTGCTTGAATAGAATGTATAATAGAAACTCCTACAATTTTGTATCAGTGTGTTTTTCATATCTTTCCTCGTCCTAGATTTGGTATCTAGCATTCAGTAGATACACAGCTCTGTTTTGTCGTTCTTCTGGAAGCTCCTTTCCCAGAGAAAATTTTTTCCCTCCTTGGTGTTATCACCCCTCCTTGATCCTCTTTCCTTTCTCCCTCCACGTTTGAAATGAAGATTTGCACTTGTGAAAGAGGTATGGCTGAGAGGTCTGAGCACAGGTCTGGGAGCCAGGACCTGCTGAGTGCTGAGCTCAGTGACTCATTCAGTGGCCTTAAGCAAGTCAGAACATATCTCATGAGGTTATTTCATATGTAAAACAGGGGAAATAATACTTATCTGTCTACCTGCCTCATAGGAATACCCTGAGGACTAATTAGCGTCCATTACATGCTTTGAAACAGACAGTGCTATCTATTATTAGAGCAGGTTCCACACTAGTAGATAGTGTGTTAGGATTGTTTCCTACTTGGAAGCCTTCCTCTCTGCTGGGTGTGGGACCGAAGCCCATCGGGAGCAGAGCACAAGCCGCCTGGTGTTCTCTGAAGATCGGTAGGCTTCTGCCGGGCCCTTCCTAGGCAGGTTCACTGGAGACTTGATGCTCTCACTGAAAACCTGGAAAGGGAGTTTGCCTAGAGAAAAGAGTGGGAGGATACTTGCTTGTTCTTCTCAGCTCATAGGCATAACTTGTCCTGAAATTCTTTCTCACCCTGCCTCCACCTGAGGCCTTTTCAGATGATTCAGGTAGGATGACTTCTCCTCTTTCCTGGGGATGGTTTCCTGGTCCTGCAGAAGAGGAAGAGAAATCCTGTGTTAATTCTCAGGAGGAGCGTGGGGCTGGGTTGGTATGTTCCCATCACAGGGAGCCTCTTCTTACTCAAAAAGCCATTCTTCTTTCTTGAAGAGCAAATGCTTATATTCTTTCCCTTCACTGGATAACAAACTCCTGTGCAAAGTCCTTAGAAGGCAAAATCTAATTTTGGGTGTAGGATCCTAAACTCTGCAGGTGTGTGTCTGCTGAAGTCGGGGAGTCTTTTCATCATCATAACAAGGAGGGCTGTCATCTGACCGGCAGCGCCTTTTGTTCTCTGGTGCATCTTCTCTCACCGTATACTTTTGTACCTCTCTTAGAGATGCCATAATAATCTAGTTCAAAGAACCCAGCCCTGTTCTCACTGAAGCCTACAAGCCTGGTCTTTCTACCAGTGAGACTAGGACTCAGTCCAAATTAACTGGAGAGAAGCTTTATTTCTCTCCCGTTTGCTCCTCACACGTCTCTCAGGCCATGAGTAATTTGCAGTGAGACGGGAAAGCCTGTGTGAAATTTTCCAAGGGAATTTTCTCTATTTTAATAATGTTAGTGAAATTGCTTAACACTTCATCAGCTTTTTCAGCGTATGTTGCTGGGATTTTGGTGCTTTCTGATTTTTCTTCAGTACCAGAAGGCCCCTACCTTAGAAATGGGACTGAGGGCTTCTATGAGCATTTGGACCCATTGTTGAACCTTAGTCCTGCAGAAACATTTTTGCACAGGTATCGGTAGATACCATTTTGAGGAGGTTCTGTGCCCCTCCTCTTGTGCCTGCAGGAAGGGGAAGGGATCAGGAGCAATTGTCCCACAAGCTCTCACATGCCTCCAACTAATTCTTTTTCCAGACAAATGAGGCTTTGCCCCAGAGATACCTAATGATACGACCTTGGTTACACAGGAGGGCCCTGGCATTGCTGAATTTAAGCACAGTTGGTTTGTTTGTCTTATCCTGCATATCACTCAGTTTTTGGTCCTTGTATCCTAGACAGGGGTGTAAGTTAGCTCCCTTTTCTTTTAGACCTTCTTCCTATTACTCCTTTTCAGCTCCAGTTTACTTTGTTGTGATGCAGAATAGGATTAAATGAGCAACCACAGACTTATGAACAACCACAGACTTATGCATATGCCTGTAACAGCTTTTAAAGCTACATTTGGGTTGTTTTTCAGAGCAACAATTTGGGGGTTATTTGGTGCAGCATGAGAAGTTCAGTTAGGAGGTGAGGGTTTCCAAGTAGCTGGGGAAGTGTGGTACAGGATAGCTGGGTCAGTGGCCTGGAGTTTGGCAGCTCTCGTCTGGCCTTTCCTCGTAGTCTTCACGTTGAATTTCAGCTCCTCACTGGGAAGGAGGTGAACCTGAGTGAGGTTCTTTTGGGAAGCAGGTATGTGCTGCATTGGGATGAGATAGAAGACAGAAAATTCTTGGAAAAGTAAATGTGACACTAGCATTTTTGTAATTGCTCTTTTTTTTTTTAAGAAATGGCATCGTGTTTCAAATTCCAGTTCTGTGCCACTCCTGGATTTAAGCATTATTACACTGCAGATGATAACACGAGTTTATCTGTAAAATTCTTAAACTGTGGTTTTTGTTTCTCAGCTTGACTTCTTTTTCTCTTCTTGTGTTTGATTGGCTTCCAAAAAAGTTATTAACATGCTGCAAAACAAATACAAGGGGCCACTGAAGCTTATTAAAAATGGTTTCTTTTGTTCATATCTGGCAGTTGACAAATTGTCTTGTGCTCTATCTTATCTGCTCCTGTGTGAAAGGTTACATGAGAAAATGGCTGCAAATAAATTGCTATTGAATGTTGTTGAAGACTAAGCATACAGCTTCTCTATTAAGGACCTCTTTTAAAGCTCTCTATTCAGACTCCCCCCTGCATGTCTCTCTAACACTTGTCTGTTATATTATGTTTGGCACAGAAGGAAACATTAAACAGAAAAGCAACGTCTGACTGTGGTGTTTCTAGACCCTATTATCCCTCTGTCAAATGTCCACATGAGCAGGGTACAATTTTTGTCTATATTGATGATGATTTTTGAAGGCTTTATGAACTGTCCTCATAGTGAAATGCTAGAAACAAATGAAATTGAAAAGCATATTTTTACAGCTTTGGAAATCTTACTTAAATCAGTGTAATGAGACGCACTCAGTAAAATGTAATTATTCTCACTTCTCCATGTGTCAAAGAAATCAGCAGTATGGTTAGGGAGCGGAGGGTTACAGTGAGCTTGTTATTTTTATACAGAGCCAGATACTGCTTGTGTGTAGTAAATTGTAAATAGTAGATAATGCAGTTTTTATGTGTATTAAATACCCTGCAAGAATTAACGGGGTTGTTACTTCATTAAGGGTTTCAAAGAGGGCATAAACGTCAAAAGCAGGGCTTGACTGTTTAAATCACTGGACCATTTCCACTCTCCACCCCTCGTGTTGCAGCTCTGGGACCGGCAGCTTCTGCCGCTGCTATTTCGAGGAGGGCGCAGTTCCTCCGAATTTTCAGAATGATAGTGAAAGAGCCCCGTGTGAGACACCAAAATAAGGCTTTTGACTCATACTTCTGCGTGCAGTGGAAAATGAAGGCGGTTGATTCTGCCGCATGGAAGAGGTGGTGAATCAGTCCCTTATAAGTAAGGCTGCGTTTCCTTGTCTGTCATTTTTGTTTGAATGGTGTGCGGAGGTGAAAGAAAGAGGAGATGACAGAAGACCTGGTTAGTCTGATATTAAACTCAGTAACTCAGTTTAACTCTCAGCAACTTTCCACTTCTTTTCATGCCACACAAGTATGGATTTGTCATGGGCCTCTTCAGCACAGGAGACAAAATAACAGACCATGAGTATAAAATTCATCAGCCCAGAGAATATCTTGAGGAAAAGAAACGGTGCAGTCCTGAGCACTGGGTTGGGGAATCTGTTACATCTTTGAGCTCATTGGTCCAATGGTTAATTATCACCGCTGAAAAAATGTGTGCCCCTCTCTTGCCAGGGGCTCTAGGTGCATGTTTCTCTGCCAGAGCAGAGTTTTTCATTCTCCAGTATTTTCTCTGTACGGTGCTACACTTCACAAAGGGGGACGAAGACACATGATCGTAGAAATAGTAATAATAATACAGAGGATAAGAAGGTGTTGTAGGGAAAGTTAGTGGATGCGAGGATGTGACCCCCCCCTCACAAAGGTGCTGTAGGAAATGTGTGACTTCAGCCTCAGCTGCAGTACTGGGGTTCATAGCATAACCCCCACGCTCAAGTATTTTCAGGATCAGGCTTTATGTGTAGGTACTGAAGTGTAGTTTAGTGGTATGTTGGATGGTGTTCAGAGATTGCTGAAAACGGTGCATTAAATAGCACTTTGAATTGCAAAGTGCTGGTTCAGTTTTGTCTATGAGAATGATAACACTTATTATCTGATTGTTCCCTGTGCAAATCTCACCTCAGGAAAAATTAAATTATGTTTGAATTCAGCTAAAGCAAAGTATATCATTATTTTCTTTCATTATTAAAAGGGATTTTTACCGTTTGTTTGTTAAAACTGAAGCAGCTGCCATGTTAGAGCCTTAGATGATTTAAAAGCAAATACAGAGGCAGAGCCATTTACAGTACAATTGGCTTGTTTAATGTGATTTAATTCCTCTTGTTGGCTTCGTCATATTACCAAATTATGTTTTCAGCTCCCCTCCCCTTTTTAATTCTTTCTTCTTGTTGTTATCAGCAGAATTGAAGCTGCTTATCAGTAACCACGACAACCAGGATAAATACTTGTTTTAAAGCTGATGCACATTCAACCTGAATGGTCCACATGACCCAGAACATTCAAGAGGACAGGCAGCATGTGCTCTCTTCTACAATCAATCTCCCCCTTCCCCCCATCTCCATCTGCTTTAGAAAGCTAATAGGGTAGTTTAAAAACCTTTTATATCAAAGCGGTTTTCTGTAGCCGTCCATGGCTGCTTGGACATGGGCTGGCCCCTGCTTGTGACCTGAGGAGTAGGGAGAGAAGGGAATTTTGGGAGGCAGGGAGGCGATTTCACAGCCACATCCCCAGTGCCAGCTTGCCTTTCTCGGGCTCCTCCAGCTGTCGTCACGGCAGTCACCTGCCTTCGGCGGGAGGGTGAACTGCTGCTCTGCAAACGCTTCCTGGAGGGGAAGATAATCCCAGCTGGGCAGCAGCTGAATAGAATGAAGGAGTGACTGGAATTGTGCAGGACAGGGAAGATGGTTGTGGTAGGAGAGAAGCCTCAGCACAGAGCCACCTGGTCCATGCCCCTTCTCTGGTGGAGGCAGGCAGGCTGGCTGGGGTGGCCAGAGACAGTCACTTCCCTTCTGAGGAAACTTAGGGATCTCTCACTTACCCAGAAATTTCCCAACAAGAATTTCTGCCTGGCTTCTTTGCTCTCTCCCTTGCTCTCTTAAGTTGCTTGATGCTGTAGAATAAATCCTTTAAGCTCTCTCTGTCTCAGTTTCTCTCCCTGTGTAATGGGGATAATAATTTTTACTTATCTCCATAAAGCAGTTTGAGGCCTGTGGATGGAGGGGTTATATAAAAGCTGGAAATGACGACTGTCAGTCACTTTTCTTTTGAGTCTAGAAACACCTCATAAGGTTTATGAGGCACTTCCTAAGGTGCAGGAGGATCCTGGGAGTGCAAGGTTGGAGCTGCAGTTACGAGGAGATGAATATAGGATTAGGGTCTGAAAAAGGATGTGAAATGCCTGGTTGGAAACTTTTTCAGTATTAAATTTCTTTTGTCTTCTTCAAAAATTTGATTTAGGATTTGAATTTCAAGTGATTTAGCGAGATAAATGTTATAGAAGTTTTGATTATATAGACAGAACTGCCAGTCATTGGTCAACATACTTGGGTTTGTCCCCGTTAATTAGGAGTAGAACAACTCTGATCCAAATAACCGAGTGTAAAATGTTCTTCAACCATATGTTCCAAGTATGTATTAGATGATGCTTTATTTCTTTTTTTTTAATGACTGTATTGCTGTTCAGTTGAACAGTAGTTTCAATCTCCAGTAGATTTGTAAGTATTCTCTTTCTTTCAAATGTTAAACTAATCTTAGGAATTCTTTGAAAGGCTGATGCTCTGCTGGCACTGTGACAGAAAACGGAGGGCTGGGGAAGTGGTACGAAATTCTGAGAATTAGCTCAGTCTCCTCCTTAAAAGGGGAGAAATATCTGAAACATGCAGAAAGGCTGCACATTTTATTCTCCATATTGGCAGAAATGACTTTTGCCTTTTGATCAATTTAAAAGCAGAATCAGGCAGGCAAACGTCCATGTCAGAATTACAGGCAACTTGTTAACATCATCATTATCTGGTAAACATAAATGTAATCACTGTGTTCGTATACTTCAACACGTTGCCTTTGTTCTTGATTGCATTAGCATTCAAATAGAGGGGGGTTCTTAAAGCAAGGATGAGTAGCATGGGTCCTACCAACAAAGAGGTATCCCTGTTGTGTCAATAATTTACCCAAATTTATTTAAAACCGAAACCACAGATTTCCTGTCCCAGCTCATGTGGCTAAATCATTACTGTATTTGCATTTATCTGTGAGAGAAATACGATTCTTAGATTAATATTTTTAGGTCTTGTGATTAATTAGCCAGCTGAGGCATACCAAGTGTCTTTACTAGAGTGAATAAAGACCGTGGGAATGAAAAGGCAGAGTGGATTGGAAGAGCTGTGTTTGAGAAGTCTTTCCTAACCACTGGAGGGAAAGTGGATCAGTGTGCTAGAGCATGCCTTGTGACGATGATGCAGCTACCTGAACTCCTCAGCCATTGCTCCTAGTCCACAGCAGATTCCTTCTGTGGGGCATGGGTTCCTGCTGTGGTTCTTAGCCGTGTGTCTGTTCAAAAAATTCAGTGTGAGAAGTGGTCAGGCAGGAGCCAGGCCTCATCCTGCCATGAAGGTTACTTCACTGGGAGAGCTGTCCTTTCCCGCACAGGAGGACCCAGAGGTGTAGATGATGACTGTCACTGCTGCTTGGCCACCTGCAGTTACCTTGGCAGTCTGGAGGTGTTTGGCGGGTTGTAGCTGGACTATGATATGGGGAGGTGTTCTCATTGCATCACTCCTCTTAAAGATTCCTCTTAAAGATTTTGAGGTCATAAAGACCCAGTTTCTTATTCCTCCTTGCGGTTCTTCTTTCATTGTTCTGCTGTTTCTGTTGCTTTTGGACCTTTTGAGAGATTCAGGGTTTTTAGGTAGTTGTGTGGTAAGTTCATTTCTGTCTGCTGAATACTGTGCTCTCTCTCTTTGGGTTTTTATTAGAACAGGCAGCTCTGAGCTGTGTAGAGCCTGTCTGACCTGCAGATACTGGTTTTGAAGGGTGAGCTACACATCTTTGCTTCATCTACACCTGTGTTGTCATGCCCATACTGCAGAAAGTCATTGCCACAGGAGTAGAACAAGAGAAGGAGAAATAGGTTTTAAGAGCTGGAGGGTCTTGGGAGGTCAGTGACACCTGAACACACTGCCCTGCAACAGTCAGGAGGCCTCCCATCACAGGGGTCACAGCTGTGTTCATTCAGCACTGCTAACCTTGCCATTCCCAGTCCCTCCAGACATCCAGATGCATCCTCCATTACCTCTGTATCTCCTGCATATTGATGATAATGGTCAAAGCCATGCATACAAGCAATGATAAGCTAATTATGATATGTGAATCCTCTGGGACACCCCCTTAGTAACTAAGGGTTATGAAAGAAGGCAGAGGAGTGAGGGCACCGTGCGGGAGAGGAGCCTGATGGACAGAGCCCTGCAACTTCCTTCATTTTCTCTCTGTATTCCAGATAACTCCCTTGCTCAATTTGCTACCCACACACCAAAGCATTGTCCCATTTTATCTGGTTCCCCTGATACTTCCATTGCTTATCTTATGAAGATCTGTGTCAACATTTATCAAAACAAATGGCAAGCCTGGGACCTTTTAAGTAGTTTTTTTAGTTAATAAAACCAATCTTCCACTTCTGTTATGTTAAAAGTACATTATCTTTTTATTACAAACTCTCTACAGCTCTGTCTGTTTTCCTTCTTGGCAATTTCATGACTGCTCCAGTTGATTGCTGTATGGAGAATTACAAAATCATTAAGGGTGGGGTTTTACCAGCTGACTTACAGTACAAGCCATTTCTCAAAATAACCACAACAGTGCAATACTGATGTGTAATTTACGTCACAGTATGTTTTTATGAAATAGTTTGTGGCTTATTCATTTAGATTTAGAACTGAGTATCTCTTCTCTCGCTTTTTAATCAAGCCTGCTTTTTTTTTTTGTACTCTTTTTTTGTACTTTTTAATATTTTCCACTCTGAGGCTTGGCTTGCTTCCAGCTTACCAGCTACATTGAGGAGGAAAAAATTGATTTTTTTTTTTCTTTTTTTTCCTTTGCCTGCAGTTTAACTGCAAGTGTGTTTCCCCTTTGATGTATACATTTGTGTTAACTGCATCAAAAGAGATGGTAGATGTGTGGTAGAATATATTGCACAAAGGTAGAGTAGAGAATTGATAAGAGATGTAAAAGTTTGCAATTTCAAACCATACCAAGTGTTTCTATTTAGCCTCCTGCGCTGGTACATTTCCTTTTTAAAAATTACTTTCTGTATAATGTCTTGTAATTAGAACAGGAAATCATTGAGTAACTGTAAGAAGAAAAAGAGCACTTAAACTGAAAAGAAATTTACCTTCTGAGAAATTACATTCATCTTATTTTTTCCTTTAAATTTTTTTTCTTCCCTTCACATTACCGAGTTGTTAATGATAGTAACAGATGTACAGACCCTTATCTGTATCATTGTTCTGCTTGTGTTTTTGGGGGGGGGGGGGGGGGGNTTCAGTAATATAAAAAATGAATGGACAGAAAATGGGAAAAGCCTAATTACAAAAAATATTCTGTGTCACAACAGAGTAGCAATTAAATTGAAACTTCAATATAATTATCAATAACAGTCGAGCCTGGAAGGGTGCCAGGCGCGTAAAGTTGGTGCTCAGCCTTTATGTGGTTGCTAGGAGCACGGCAAAAAGTATAAAGCTTAGAGAAAGGAATGTCTAATGTAATAAAGTAACAGAAGGTAGCATAAATCATTGTGAGAGCAGTTCATATTGACATTATTTTACTTAAATTGGGTCGAAACTAGACATTTAGTCTTACAAGAGGCACAAATTCATATTTCTTCTGCAGGAATAACTCTGTGCTTTCTGGGAAGAAGTGGAGTGTGCTTTCATAGCACCAGCCTCGTACATATTTGGAATCTTTTAAGCAAAAATCTTAAAATGTTTGTTTCTGTTGGCATCCAAATGCATTTGCACTAATACGATTAAAAGAACTAAAGGGCAAAATACTTGGCAGCTTTTGCAGTTGAGGTAATTAGGTACAGGAAGGAACATGCATAGTTTTTCCATCAAGCTCTATAAAATCCTGGTGTGAAGGTCTTTGTAAAGAAAAAAAATGCTTACTGATGTTGAGGGTAGATTATGGCAGTTAGCAATAACATTATAGGCTGATGTTTCTGAAACAAGCAAACAAAAAGCATGTTACGGGGTTTTTTTTCTCTGCTCTCCCTGTAAATAGTTCTGGCTCTAGATGGATTTGTTAGGAATTCGTGCTTTTAACAGGCTTTATTTTTTTTTCTTTTGGGGCATTTAATTGTCTTGCCTTACATATTGAAAATGGTTGTGCTGATTTGAAAAGTCAGTTCTTGCATAGATTCATTGTGTTTGGCATTTCATGCATCTCTTACTTACAAAGACAACTTGAAGAACATGTAATCCAACATAAATGCCAGGCTGTGCCAAATCCCAGCTCTCTTTACCCCTCACACAGGGAACTGTGGGATTACATCTGTGCATATATAGGCAGTGCTCGGAAGGCAGGGGTGGAACCTTGCTTCCTAGTTGCAGTTTCTCTGTTTTCATCCCTGAAATATAAAAATAAATGAAAAGTTGATGTTGGAGGGGGTTATTAAACCACACAATTGTGATACAAGCATAGGATTAGAGTAATTTCAGTTGAGCCTCACAAGCAGAATACTGTAGGTATTATCTTTTACCGTGTTCTGTCTGTTGAAGTTAAAAGGGACTCAGAAATACAGCATCTTGGTTTCCTAATATCTCAGTTGTATGTTTTTAGAAGTCATGTTGTTTTTCTTAATTTTAATGGAATGTGATCCACATTTTGAGCTCTCCTTCTCCTAAGAGTAAACTCTGATCGTATTTCTGAAAAATACTTGCAATATTCACTAAGTCCACGATTAACTGGCACGTGTTAGATTTTGATAGAAGCAAATAATAGTTCTTTTTCGGGCTTGAATTTTATTAGGGATTTGTCTGCTTTGATTTCTCTTTTCTCATGTGGGCGTGGTTGAGGAAAGAATCTTTGTTCCAGGAACACTGTGTTTGTCTTTCACTAAACAAATTTTCAGTTTATTCAGCCTTTGTTCATTCTTAGATGTATCTATTGAACCTGGAGTGAAAAAGGAAAGGAAACAAATGCATCATAAAGTACTCACTGGAATTGCACAAGCATGTATAGAAGTGATCCTGTAAAACATTACTTGGTTTTAATTTATGCCAGGGGGTTTGAGTTAAGTCGTCAGTTGTCAGGGGTACAAAGTTTGTGTAATTCTGCACAGGGACTTAGAGCACATTTGTCTAGAAACTAATGGTTTACTACAAAGGCACGTGGGACATACATTTATATACACCCTGTTTAAAAAGCTGACCACATCCTGGCATAAGAAAAGTGCTGTCAGATCGACAGATTCAGCTCACCGCTATCTACACAAAGGTATAAAGTAGTAATAACTGTCAGGCAGGCGTACGTGAAACTCTTGAAGGAGCTAAAGGACAGATCATGTGCTTGTTAATTCCTAGAACAGTTTTCCTGATCTGATTTTTAGAGTTTCCTAATAAAGAAGAGAGAGCCTTATTCCCAGGAGCAATTGGCTCAATCGTGCTGTTGTGTAGGCTTATGGGATACTTGTTGAAACAAAGAAAAGCATGACCACATCCTTATTGGCCAAAAGAGGTTTTAGGGCCATCAATTTTATTTTCTTAGAAAAGCAATGGCAGTGCTGTTTACCAAAATGTATTACTCTTACGTTTTTTTTTTCTTTTTTATTTTTAGCACAAATTGTTTTATCTCCTTACCTATGTCAGGATAGTGGTGAGAGTTCTGAGTTTTCAGAAGTGATGACTTTCAGGAGCTGTGCTAGTAAAGACGGTGCTTTCAAAGTCCGTCTGCCGTGTTGATTTTTTTTTTTTTAACAGCATTGCATTCATCTGCAGTGATGACATTCTAGGTGATATATCTGCTTCCAGAGACTTCTTAAAATTTCGCCTTTTATGTGTCAACATTTCCATTGCCTCACTTGAATCTAGATGAGTTGTGCCATCATATTTGAGTTGTGGAGAACTGATCTGACATTTCTTTCAATGTCTGAAGTGATTTTTACTTTAGGAGTAAGAATGATGATTTCAGTATTGTTAATGGGATTAAATAGTAGACCTTTTGTCTCTGGCAGAAGAAATAGCTGAGTTATTCAGTAATCAGAGTACAGCAGAAAACGTGAAGTGAATGCTGTTGCTTTGTCTTCATTGGCATGCCTGGAAAGCCATGTTTGGTTACTTACCTGAGGAGATAAATGAGCATAAAAAGAAGTGCTGTTAAGTACTGGCTGCATACCTGCAAATGAGTAATTTCTCGTGTTCGCATCCCTAGTTGAGGGGTTTTTTTCTCTTAGGTTTCCTTCTGGTGATATGATGACACTTGATTATGGTATTTCAAAATCTGCCACCTTCATATGTAATATCATCTAAACCATGGAGGAATGGAAAGCACTGAGCTTTAGATTGCTTTATATTTTGAGCCCAGCAGCACAAGCTGTTTGAAAATTCATTTGCCTGTTGTGCTCTGTAGGAGCTTTATTGAGTCCTGCTGCATTTGCAGTTAATGTGAAGAAAGTTGCTTCCACCTGTTGGGGGTTAGCAACAATGACCAGGTCAGATCAGCCCACCTCCCTGGCCCAGGGGGCCTTTGGGAGTTGCCAGTGTCAGGTACTTCAGAGGAGAGTTAATAGCTGTATGCTCTGAAGCTTGTATATTATTATTTTTAAAAGATGTTAGCTGATGTAAACGTGCGTGAAGTAAAGCTATATGGGGAACTGAGTAAAAATTACAGATAATATTTCTGTTGAAGCAGCCAAGTTGGCAAAGTATGGAGAACACTGATTCAGGGCCCTGGCCAGCTTCTGCAGAGAAGTGTTTTCTTGCTCATCCAGGTAGTCCTTGTGAGTAAGCATAGGAGAACTGAACAGAAAGGCAGAAAATAAGCTATTTTAATAAACTTTCTTTAAATTTCTATTTTTAACCTTTCTTTCCAGACCCACTGCACTGTAAAAGTTGGGTCTTGAGAAAAGACTGAACTTAGGGGTTTTCTGAAATGCTTGAGTTACAGCTCTTGTTTTGTATTTTCCTGATACACTAAGAGTATTTTTTTTCTGTTTTTCCAGGTGAGGATGATGAAGATTCGAACCTTTTAATTCTCAGCTACCCACAGTACTGTCGATACCGTTCCATGCTAAAGCGCATTCAGGACAAGCCCTCTTCAATACTAACAGACCAGTTTGTTTTAGCCCTTGGAGGCATTGCAGTAACAAGCAAGAACCCCCAAATCTTCTATTGTCGGGATACATTTGATCATCCTACCCTAATAGAAAATGAAAGTATATGTGATGAGTTTGGTAAGTCCCATTACAGCTATTTTCTTTTTCTCACAATTAAAGACATTTTTCTTCTTTTAAGTGTCCCCTGATTTCCAAAGGGAAGATGTGATTCCTTTGAAGTGAACCAATGGTATTTATGATTGAAATGTTGAGTACCAAATATGTTCTTTCTCTGAGACTGAGGGCTTCTAGCCACTGGTGATCTCAGTATTGCAACTTGAATTCACAATCAAAGATAATGTTACACAGGTAGAGTGTAGCATGGTATCTTGGTCTGAGTGAAACGATACCTTGCCTGGGTTTGAAGTTCATCTGCCTTAACCATTCACCTATAGTGTGTCTTCCAGAAGCTTTACAGCCTGTGTTAGTTTTTTAAAGTCGTTGTTGGTGCAATATGCTAAAAAATGCGAAACAGGAGAGAGTCCTGGCACACCCCATTGCTGTTGCAGAGCACTCAGCAGCCGTGCTCCCAGGGCCCTGTATGAGTGTCAGCTGTAGCTGGAGTGTTTCTGGTCATCTTGGAATGTGGGCTTGTTCAGCATGGGCTTTGCCAGTGCTGGGAGCTCGATTTTATGAGTGCAGAGGTACTTCCAGGAGGTGGCCTCTTAATTCAAAAGGCATAGAGAATACTGTGCAGCTCCAAAGGAGTATGCAGCCCCTTATGGCTGGGGGAGAGAATGGCAAGATTTGACCCCTGATAGCAACCAGGTGATTTCACACTGGGGTTTTTTGGTGTCAGATCATCCCAAGGACAGCAGATGTGCTTTGAATGTGTGGCGGAATGCATGTTGTGTAGACGCCCAGGGTAACTCCAGTAATGGGTCCAGTGTAGTTTCTTTAGCAGTGTAGAGAATTATCCCCTGTATCCCCAAATGGATGAGTTCTGTGGCTAATGCTTGAAAAGTCTGCATGGTGGTGGGTACACCTTTGCTTGCGAGACCCCCACATCTCTTCAAGGAAGCTCCTGTGGTCTCTTAGAGAAAAAAATTCTGCTGATGTGCTTAAACATTTAATAATGAGAGTGAGAGGGAAGGGCTTTAATGATGTTTCTGATGGGAGAGTCATCTACATGTTTTTCTGAGCTCGAGCATCCTGTCTTTGAGCTTGGTGCCCAGCTCGGGCATTGCTGTGTTGGCAAAGAAACCCTGACTCATCTGGTGGCATTGGGGCACTTTGTAAGGTAGTGCTCCTCTACTGCTCTGCCACTCCATTCCCAATAGGCAGACGAGATCTTCCTCACATGGTGTTGTCACTGGAGCACATGACTGCTGGGAATAGTTTTAGTTTTGTGCTGTCAAGATTTTTCAGAATCAGGCCCAAACTGTCAAATCTGCTCACACTCACACAAAACATTACAGGCTTTGAATGAACTATGAATAAAAGTGTTGGTTGCTCTTAGGGGTGGGGGTGGTTAAAAAAATGAATGAAATGCCCTGGAAGTTTGGTCCAATGACACAATAGTATCATGTTGGTTTTTATTTACTCTGAGCTCAAGCTCAGAATATAAAGTTCAGTTTTAATTGACTCTCCTTTTTATATGGGAAAGGTTATTTTAGGCTTGAAGGCGTTTGATGAGCCTGCCATCTGCTTTCTGTGGAGTATTTTATTCAGGGTCATTCCTTGATTACAGGTTTGTTGAAATAGTTGGATCCATAATGTAAGTGTATCATGGAATATTAGTAATAGATGAATCAAAGAGATGTGGAGTGATGCAGAAACGACGCTTAGTGAACCATTGCGAGTGCTTTGTTCAGCCTCTGAAAGCAAACTGTGCCATTCTCTTGACCTTTGCGAGGCAATTATCTCATTATCAAACCAGAGCCACAGAAATCTTAGCCATAGAAATTAATAATGTGTATTTAAAATTTAGTTTGGTTTAAGAAGCAGATTTTTTTTTTAAATTCCTGTTAAAAAAAAAGAGCCACAAAAAAAATCCCAAAAAACCACTGTTTAAAAGTATTTCTTATGAAAATAATGATGTAAAACTTGCAAGCCCTGCTGTTTTAAGAAGAAAAAACTGGCCAGTGTATGGTTCCATATCTGTGCTGCAAAATGTATGGTGTCAGTTATACTACCTTTGTTGAAGACAGCAGGCAAAGTACTAGTTTATCCTTTTCTTTGCTGGCAGGACAATAAAATGTACAACACTTCATTATACAAACAGTTTACATTGATATCATGTAGATTGATGTCACATGTGGAAAGTGATGACTGCTAAGGCTAAACAGAGGCAGGGTGGTACAGTAGATAAATAGATTAAGGCACTGGTATTTATCAGTCAAATCTGAGGGGATACCAGATTACAGAAATGTGACTAAAATTCTGAAAAGGTGTCTGTGTGGAGATCCAGACACATTTAGTTTGAAGGTTTTGGCTCTCTCTTACCTTGCAAATGAAATAAGTGTGCAGAAGGAACAAGATAGAAGTGTGTATTTCACCATTTTTACCTGAAATTCTCCTAACTCTTAAGCACATATGAAATTTGGGAAATACATTCTGCTGATGTCTTTATGTGGGAAGCACTGGAGCACTGGTTTCTGATGTGAATGCCAAGTCTTCTTCAGAAGCATTGCTTTTGAGGCAAGTCCTACACATTCTCTGTATGTTGGAGTACTGTGCAACAGATACAGCATGTCACAAATGAGACACCAGAAACACCTTTACAAAGAGCCCCCAGCATGTAAGCTGTTGTCCTTGTTAAGCAGTTTTAACAGAAATGATTTTCCTGGAAATATTCTCTCTACTTTCATTGTAGATTTATAACAAAAAAAAATTTTGTTGAGCTCTGACTTCTTCTCATACTCCTTGCCTATTTTTCCCTCTTCTGCAGGGTTTAACAAACATAGATAAAGCAGGAAATGAAGAAGAAGAATTAAGTTTTGTTGACAATAAGTAATGTTGTTTTGGTGTGGGACTTTTTAAAGCAGAAGCTGTATGTAGATGCTGGCTGTGAGCTCTCAGAGGCAGGGCCGGAAGGGATGCAGTGAGGCTTTGGGCAGTCCTGTGTGGATATTCTGTGTTTCCATAGAGCTTCTTTGAGGCTCAGGCTGTGCTAAGCTTCCCCTCCAACTCCAGCTCGGGCTGCCACAGTAGCTGCCAACACTGTGGCTACCTGTGCTTGCCTCTGTCCTGCCTGTCCATGCTGTATGGCGTGTGCCCGAGTGGTTTGGGCAGGAATATTTAGGACCAGTTTTCTTTCACAGTCCTTTTCTGATTGTCCTCTGGCTTGGTTCAGTGTGACAGCATCCTGTCTAGGAGGCCGCTGGAGAAGCGGGCTGCTGAGGAGTGGGCTCAGCAGCTGGGAGGCTCAAACGTTTGCATGTATTTCTTTGCAGCCTGCCAGGGAAGGACTTGCTCTCCATTTACAGAGGAAGACTGCTGTGAGTGGGAAGCCTCCTGCTCCCATTCTTGTTGATATAACTACTGCTTAGTTAATCCAACTGCCTTGGAGGGTTCCCCTCCAGAATGCAAATAGGCTCAAAAGCTTGCTTCTGTTCAGAAAGCAGAAGACATAAACCATGCTTGGATGTCTTGATAGCCAAAGTTCCTGGCTATGACCGCAGTCAGACTGCACGCATATCCCTCTCCTGAAATGAGAGCAATTAGAGGTCCTCACCAGCGTGAAGCAGTCCAGGTGGATAATGAAATGAGCATGAGCAATGAAAATGAACAATTGATTTCTCTTCAACTCGAGACATTTTTCAAAATCTTTTTCATTTATCAGCCTCTGGGGTTACTGTTACTGAATAACTTTTGTAAATGCATATCACTTACTGGCATCTGCTGTGTGGTCATATGTGCTGCAAGAGAGAAGGA
The DNA here is from genome assembly GCA_013397115.1 of Edolisoma coerulescens. Classification (NCBI taxonomy): domain Eukaryota; kingdom Metazoa; phylum Chordata; class Aves; order Passeriformes; family Campephagidae; genus Edolisoma; species Edolisoma coerulescens. The sequence goes on from VWZW01002151.1 coordinate 403,384, forward strand.
ATGAAAAAATTAGGTTCCTAATAATTTTCATTATAGACAAGAGTGATCTAGCTGGAGGCAAAGCTGCCTGAGAGTGTTCAGAAAGTGTATCTGAAGGTCACCAGGCGTAAATCAGTGTGCACTTGTTGCTAGAGCAGCGCATGTCCTCTGTGTTTGCTTGTCCAAGAAAGGTGAGCCAGGCTTGTGCCAGCTCCATGGCATGGAGTGGCTTCCAGGGTGCATCAATGAGCTGGGATCCTTCTGTGATCCAGCTCTGGTCTGGGTGCTGGTGGGTTTCAGCTCCATCAGCTTCACCAGGTGAAAGTCTCACACGGAAGGATTTGTCATGATAAATATTATAAATCCTGCCTGCTAAAGATTAATCCAAAGTCTTTCATTCTGTGAGGATGGGCTTGCTTTTTCTATAAACAGGAGTGTGAGAGAAAACTGAATACCTTATTTCTTCTCAATTTTTAAAATAAGTTTGGTAAATTTTGAATCATTCTGGATTATTTGTACAGCATGCTGGGTCCAATATGCCATTAAACAATCTGTTTGGTCCCTGGAGTACTGTAAACACATGTTGACCCCCAAAAGAAGGTTAAAAGTTTTTGGGTTTGCATGTAAAACCCAATTTTTTAATGAAACGTTTCATACCAAAAAGTGAGAGAACTACAACCTACTGTGGTATAAAAACAATTTTTTCTCTGAAAAATTAACCATCTTCATTAGGCCATAACATGAGCAATGCAGAGGGAAACTGCTCATTGGAAAAAAAACTGTGTGGAAAAGGGCGTTGCAGGCCCCACTTATCTCCTCTTCCCATCCCCCAAACCAAACTTAACAATATATTGCTTGCTAGTGGAAAAGTTATCTACATTAAAATGCAAACCTCAAAACCTTCAACAACTCATCTCTCGCTGTAAAACAATGAAGAAGGCAGTTTGTCTCGCTTCCAGGGCTGGCAGGGAGTGGTTGGGAATGAGGAGTGACTTACCAGTCCTCCCAGCTGCTGGAGTTTCTGAGCCAACAATTTCAGGACTTACCCTCCTTCTTGTCATTGGCCAGGGAAGCCATGGAAGAGCAGCATTATGAAGGTGAAAGGACTTTTTAGGGATGGGTCACGTGCCAGAAAAATTCTGTGGCATGAAAGGTGGTGACTTCAGGGTACAGAGTGGTACCATTAATCCTGGTATAGCTGAAATTTGGCCTTTGCTCTCATTATGCTTCTTAGTTTACAGAAGTTTGTGACTCACAGATAAAATCAGTTGTTTGGGGGAAAAACATAACAAAATAAAACCTTGGCAGGGAATGAGTCTTTAAAACAAACAAACAAAAAAAAAAAAAAAAATGGAAGAATGTTTCCAGTCTAAATGAAATACAGTTTTCCTGTTGGTGACTTATTTTATTTGTGTGAGTCAAAGAGTCAAAGTTGGCTTTTCTTTTTAAACTAGCTCTAGTACAAAAATTGTACTTGGGCTGACTGGGTGTTTTTTTAAAGTTTTTCAGCTGATGTAAAGTATCAGCATTATTGCTGTTGTCTCTTTTGGCTACCTGCAGGATAATTTATATCAGTGAAATTCAGAAAAACCTGAAGTTTCCATATAGATGCCTCGGGCTTCTTTGTTTTAATACAAATGTGATATTAGAGTGGGATTGGTGTTAGTGCTCCTCTGCAAAGACTGGAATGTTTAAAACATTTAGAACTGCAATAGGAGGAGCATGGAGACTTTTGACTAGCATGGATACTGGGAGCTCCTTAGATGGAGCTTTACAGTGGCATCTCCAACAGTCTGAAAAATATGCAAATTTTTGCCAAGGTCCTGGTCAGGATGGCTGAGCTAAATATTTCAAATTTTAGGTCTCCCAAAACAAAAACAGGACATAGCTGAAGGGGAAGTAATGATTAATGCATAATAGTGCTATATACAATACAGATAAATGTACATTTCCTCTTCCCTCCCACCCCACCTCTGCAAACATAAGCTTTTAGCTTGAAAAAGCAAATCTGGAAATGTTCTGGATTCTGGTCAGATTTCTTTCTTATTTTGTTAATTCAACTGCAGAGCAAGATATTAATGATCCCCAGATGTTGTTTATAATGATTGATTTTTCAGTTGTGAAAAAATACTTGGAGTTTTTTTAAACAATTGATATTTTCTAGTGTGCTCTGCAGCGTTTGAATAAAATGTCTGAAGGCAGAGCTGTTTATGTGCCCAACATAATTGCTTCTGTTAAGTGATTTCTTCATTCTTAACATTTTTAGCTCTAATTGCTTTTTCCCCATACATCTAAAAATAAATATTTGCAAGTTTTGCATTCTGTCACTCATTGAAATGCATAAAATATTTGTATACTCAAAGCAAAAAGGCACTGATAAGGGGTCACATTCTGCTTTCCTTAGTGGCGTAAATCCAACATAACTCGATCCACTTCTGTGGCTGTTACTCAAGATTTTCACCAGTTAACCAAAGACAGAATCTCACCCAATGTTAACAGCAAGCTGTTAAGTGAACATAAGTAATGTGTAGTAAAGTAAGATAAAATACCTTCCCGTCTGCAAGAACTTCAATAGAAACAAATGCTGTTAGCTTCTACTCCTTTTTATTTTTTTTAGTGCATTTTCACTAGCAACCGTAGTTGTAACCAGGATAAATACTAAGATTATTTTTCACTATGTAATCAAAACTCCTTTATGGAGAACACTGATTTTATTTGGGTTGCATGTAGGAAGGCAGCAGATGCTGAGTGGAGGGGTAGGTACTGCCTGAAAAGCTGCTTCTGCCCATTCCCTCGGGCCCCTCGGTGTCCCTTCTCAGGCAGGGCTGGTGGTGGCTCTCAGCCCTGCGCAGAGGAGCTGCCCGAGAGCCCTGCGGCAGCCGCCGGTGTCACTGCGAGACAGCTGCTCCCATGGAAGGGTGCTTGGGAGTTTGGTGTGGCTCCTTTGGGTGCCCTTGGGTAGCAGTCTGGGAGAGAGGGGGCTAATCCCATGTGCCTGCAGTGGCTGCAGGGGGCCATGACCCAGCTGCTTGAGAAGCATCAGGGCTGTGAACCATGGGCTGCCCAGTGTGGCCTGGGCTGGGAAAGCTCTGGCTTTGGGGCTCTCACTGGACAGGGGGTGAGAGATCCTCACTCCTGAGAGGGCCCGTGGCAGAATCAAGGGCCTGGGTGTGCCCACAAATTCTTTTTATTTTTCAGCTTAGTGATTCTGTGATGGTATTGTGGGGTTTACATGTTTTACCAGACAGAGTTCAGCAGAGAATTAATGTGTAGTTCCAGCAAACAAGGGGTTTGCAAGTGAGCTGCTCTTCTGTGCCTGATAAATGTAACCCATTGCATGTGTTTTGGCATCTGTTACACACCCATCCGCTTTATTGGTGTCCATTCAATAAATGATTGTAGGTGTACATTACTAATTCCTCCTGTATAAGATTTCCACTTGATGGCTGGTTTTACAATTCAGCTATCAAAATCATTTTGTGATCATGGCAAAAAGTAAGCCAGGCTGTGGTCACTGTATTTGTGAGCCTTGTCCATCATAAATAGTCTCATTTCTGGAGCCATCTCTTTTGCCTCGCGTGCCTTCATTAGCATATCCTTGTTTGACTGTTCCCCTGCTTTCAGTGCCTCCCTTGGACCACCAGGCCTGCTCACACTCTGGAGCTGTGTCTCAGAACTTTGGGCCCGCTGGCATCCCAAGCATCGTGAGCAGCGTCCCTGAGGTGTTGGGGCTCAGCAGTGGCAGCGAGCAGGGGAGACCTTTATGGCCAGGGAAGGGCCCCCGTTCCTGTACAATGGAAAAGTGGTTTGTGTCAGAATATGGTCACATTCTTCTGATTAAACCCACTCAAAAAAGACAACATTGTAATATTTTCCGATGACTGTTTATCATGAATTACGTCAGCCTTAGTTTAAATTGCTATTATTTCTCCTTAATGCTTCTTGGTGCCTGCATAATTTACAGCATTGGCAGCTGCAGGACTATGAAATAACCTTTCACAACCACCATACAATAGTAAAGAACATGAAGTTTTTGTTGTTAATTATTATGGGACTCCTTTAACTTTTTTACAAAGTGGCATAAAATATTGTTGAGGTATTTATGGTTAAGGCTACTTTTACGTGGATCTATTTTGCTTCTGGCTAGTTCTTAACTAAAGCAGTCATTTGTGGTTATTATGCCTAGGGAGATATTATGTCAGAACTGGTTTAAGAGTATTATTATGTATCACATGTCATATATTACATGTCAGCACTTGAGGCTGTCTTTCAATAAAAACAAATGTAATTTTAGTTAATGGTCTTTTAGGTATAGGCCATTTGTAAACTTACCTGAGTTCATTTGAAGGTATACTAAAAAGCTTTGTTCTCCAGGAGTGCACTTGGGTAATTTCATTTCAGCTTGAGATGGAATTACCAAAATATTTATCATTATTTCAATCAGAGGTGCTGCCTCTAAAAAGCAAATAGTTTCCCAATACCGAGGTTAATGTACACATTTTAAGGAGCTGTAACTGTTACTCATTACTTTGTTTACTTCTCCCCCCTCTGGAGCTCACCCTTCCCAGGTTCCCTACTGGTCAGGCTGATAGGAGTATCCCGGGCAACTAAGCCACCTAATGATGATACTTCACTGTGCCGCTTAAATGAATAGCTTATACCTTCTATGTAATCCCTGGGTGAAGGGGGGGAGAAATTAGAGGTTGAAGGTGAGTTTTGGGTTTCCTTGAAGTTGCATTTCAAATTTGGAAAATGCAAACTTACACAAAGCAAACTTTGAATTAATGTGTCATTCCCCTTGGTTCCAAATACTGTGCATATTTTCCAGTACTTACTTATTTAAAGCAAGAAATGAAGCATATAGGGTGTGCCAGAAAGTTTACACAAAGAATGAAAACACATAAATGACTCATGAGAACTTTTTCTGTGGTTCTTTTTTTGTTGTTGTTGTTNATTGCTCGTTTTGGTGACTCTATTGTAAGAAGCTGAAACTCTGCTGGGCAAAAAAAATCAGTTTCTGTCCCCCATAAATGCTTGGGCCAAAGAAGTGAAGATGCAAACATGAAACTGAAAAAGCAAGCAAGGAGCAGGGTGAGGATTTTGTGTGTTGCTAAGGTGAAATTTAATAAGGGGAACATAAAACGAAGCTAAATTTGCCTGGATGCCATGAGATTTTTTAATATTAGGCAGCATGCTTGATTTCCCGGGAAATGAGTGAGCAGTCTGAATTTAGAGTTGTTTGGGAGGGGGAGGGGGTGTTTCGTTCTCTTTTTCAATCAAAGGCATTTCACAAGCCGATTGCATGTGAAAGGGGAATCTATCATTACGTAAGAATGTAACAAACTTTTCCGTTTAATGAATGAATATTAGGTATTTCAGGAGCCCATAAAAGATGGTAAAAGAGAGAGACAGAGCTGACGTCTGAGAGATTTTAATAAAGATTGAAGTTAGTAGTGAAAAGGTCAAAGTGCCGTTTGTTGAGCCCCTGCTTCTGGCATGGTTTCAAAGCTCGCAGTGCTGACTGGGGGGCTGTGATGTGTGCTAATGAACAGTTGTGGCACTTAACTGAGATCATGGGTTGGTCACATGAATATATATAAAAGATATGAGTGAACATTTTCCCCCTTTTTGCAGCAGTTTGGCTCTCGGAAGGACTAAACAATTAAAAGAAATGTTTGAAATGTTTGAACACCACATTAAGTCCCCTAGTCTGTAAGGAAAATGAGCTATGAATAATAGAATACTGCTCTACTTAAATATAGTTATGCAGAATTGTTTTTAGCTACAGATGTTATGCCATTTTAGAAACTTAGACTAAATAATGTCAGATCTTGTTTGCTTTTTTAGTGTGTTATTCATTTATTGGGAAATTCAAAATTTAAAACAGCTGGGAAAGGGTTTGGTGTTCACTAAGTAATCGTTAAAATGTGTACATTTCAGACTTACTCTTACAGTGCTGTTTAGAAATGACTGAATTGTATATTATAGTTATAAAGTTCTGTAAACATGCTCCACCATGTAGATGACAGGGAAACATGAAATGGGAAAATGAGATAATTTTGGAGCCAAATTTTATGTATTACAGACTTGATAAAACAGCAAATGGCTTTCTCAATTTAAATAATTTGTAACTTTCCAGGAATGTGCATGGATGTTATGAACAGTATGTCTAAAATAGCAGCAGAAAATAATGTTCATTCTCCTTTAATTCTCCCTTTGATGTTGATGTCAAAACGAAGGAGTTAATTTATCTAAGAGTTTCACTGCATGAGTTGGACTGTACAAAACCAATCATGTAGAAATAATAGACTACCATTGGAAGTGCTGTACTATTGCAGTTTTAATAGCTCTTCAGTTCTGCTCAACAATTAGTCCATACATTTTATAGCTGTGTCTTTAAGAAACTGGCACACTCAGCAAAATCACAGTAATTGGGAGATGATGCAATGTGGAGAGAAATCAAAGTAAGAAAATTAATTGAAAAATAGTGTTTTGTTCAGGTTTGGGTTTGTTTTCTTTTAAAATTTTAAACACTGCAGTAGTAATTGCTGGTGGGTGAGACTTCTGCAGAATTTAAATTCCACGTGGCTGGGTTTTTGTGAATTTGCTTTTAAATCAAATTGCGGAAGAAGCAAAATAGGTCATTAAAATTCTTGCTATAGTTTTCTCTCTCTGAAATCAAGTGAGGGCGTTAAGGGGGATCCAGAGTAGGGCTTTTTCTCTCTATTGACACTAGTGCTGTTTAAGTTCTCATTACCTGTCAGCATCTTTGTAAACCTGAGAAGACAGATCACGGGCAATTAGTTTATCATTTACACAAATAGCTTAAGAGACCTCAGCAAACCATTTTTGCTTGTGTCTATAGCCAGTGGATGCTGGTAGTTTCTTCCTAGGACCTTTTTTTTATGCGTAAGTCCTGAAAGTGAAGGCAAATTTTAGTAAAAAAAAAGTAGTGTTGGTTTTTTTGTAGGTTAATCATTGGCAATTATGACTTTTTAGTGATTTTTTTAGTTGTTTTCTTGTCCATGATGGGCCAAAGGCGAGTGAAGCAGCGATAGTTCACATTTCAGCTGAAGTTTGGGCTTCAGTATTAGATAGAGGTGTATCTTGGTCTTTTAGTGATCTGGCAGCGTTTCCATGTGCCTCCGGGCTGTTGTGTTGGTGTTAATGGCATAAATTACTTGGGGGTAATGATAGATAACCAGTTGATTGGAGTAGGAGAGCAAACCTGGTTCTGGGATTAATAAGCAGGGAATAGAGAGAAGAAATAGAGAGGTGTTACTACTCCTGCCTCTAATGCTAGAGGAAATCATTATCACCCCCTAAGAGCTAACATTTTTGGTTAGTCAGTCAAATGATGATGGGTTGCTGCAAAAATGGTGGTACAATTTCATGGAATAACTGCACTACTAATACTCAAATGTATTATTCTGAACTGTGGGCTTGTAGAGGAACATGGAAGAGCAGGAAGAGTTTTATTAGGGAGATTTTTCCGTACTTTTGTCTTTGTGCCTGATTCTGATGCCTGTGCTTTGCATATGCAAATACTGGCAGGGTTAACGAAGGACCCAAAAAGCAATTCATGGGTCAGAAAACTTGCTTCTAAGTGAAAGACTAAAGAATGTCACTCCATTTAGTTCACAGAGGAGAAGACTAAGAAGGGGCCCAATCACAGTCTGTTAGTACTTCCATAAGGAAGACCTGTGGCAGTAGAGGGCTCTGTAATTTGGCAAAGAGACACATAGCAGGAACCCCATGCTTCAAAGTGGAAGCAGATAAATTAATGCTGAAACTAAGGCACAATTACGTAGCAGTGAGGGGTAATTAACCATAGAAACAACTTAGCTAGGACTAGCATAGATTCTTTATTACTTGAATCTTTTAAATCAAGACTGCTTTGCAAAAGACATGACCCTTACTCAAGGAAGAGGTACTGTCTTCGTCCAGTAGTCACTCAGCTGTGTAGGCAGTATCTGCAGAAGGTAAACAAGGCGCTAGTATCCTACTAATTCCTTTCTGGCCTTAAAAACTGTCACTTTATTAATATATGTAATTTATAGCATCCAGGCCAGTAAAGGCTAGATTGTGCTGGATCTTGTGTCCATTATACAGTAAAACAAACCTTCAAAGATTTGCTTGCACTCTTAATTAGATGAGGCAGAGATTTGCATCTGTTCTGTGGATGGGAGACCGAGGAACAGGATTATGGAGGAAGCTGGTGTGTTGGGAGATAAACATCAGTGTCTTCACGGATCCACGCTGGTGGCTGCTGATAGCCTGTGTCCTCTTGTTCTCCTTACCTGTCCCCGTCCACCATGAGCAGTTGCCTGCCTCAGAGCACTGACCAGGCAGTGTGCTCCTCTGCTCTGGTCTCTAGGGTCTGATCAATCCCTGGCCTTTTCTCTCTTCGGGGGATCAGCTCAGGGAGAATTTTAGGTCCATTTTAGGCCACTTTTAGTAACTTCTGCAAAGGGCTGTCTCCTCTGGTGAAATATGGAAAATGTAACTCAGTAACATCTCATTTAAATGTGTGGCAACACAGTGCAAGATCATCTGCAGACTTACAGTACCTGCTTCATGAGTCTTCCCTGATGGGTCCTTCACAGACATCTCTGGTCACCTTACCTTTGTAATAGCTTTAAAGAGATGTTAATTAAAAAGGAGATGTTAGAAACAAATGAATAGTAGAAGAGAATGAATTTATTTGAAATCAGCAGTTTCAGGTCGCAGAAAGGGTAAGAGAATATGTGAAAACACTAATGGTGTCATCCTGCTGACATGGGTGATATTCACAGGCACTGCTGCTGCTTCAAAAGAGAGGTACTGTGCGATCTTCCAGCTCTGTCATCACCCTCCTGTGTTTCACTCTGGATTTGCAACTGTAGTAGAAGTTGAACTCCCAGTGAAAAACAGCTCTCTGCTGTGGGGTGGCATGTTTACTTTAAGTAGGTGTTGATGATTCTACTTCTCACTTCCCTGATTAAATAAGTCCCTTCACCTTCAAGTCTTACAAACCTCAGCTGAACTTTGCTGAGTTGAGCCTGTGTCCCATTACATATTTTCACAGAGGTAGAGCACAAGCTTGAAAAATGGAAAAGATTGTTCCCAGGGTCTTGAGCAGCTCTTAGCTCAGAATACCATGTTCAAAATTAGCAGTATAGTTGCCCTCATTCTTTTATAGCATCCCGATTTTGCAATGAACCATAATCGTTCTACTCATCTGCCAGAAAATGATGGTTCTTCAGGGGGTTTTTGGTGCTGGTTGTTTTGAAAGGCAGCTTGTAATTAAGATGAATACATGTACATTGTGAATGTTTAGTTATGGTAGAGATGGGGTTTTTATAAAACAACCTCCCCCCCAAAAAAATTACCTAGCTGCAAATCCTTGCAGTTACTTAGTTTAGAAGTTTAAGTCAATTTATGGAAGTCTGTGTTTACTGTCTTTAGAGTTTGATCATGACATTGGAATGTATTTTGGAAAAAAAGACCCTATAAAATGAAATCCACATTTATGGGTAAGGAGCACAGAGCACTTAGGATCAGCAGTGAGGCTACAGCATCTCTTTGAAGTGTAGCAAAGAGGAGTACTTGCTGGTGCCATGTTTGGTTTAGAAAGTACTGAATTGATACATTCCCTACCTTCAAACACTGTAACAGCAGCTGGACCCAATGCAATTAATTTCATGAAAATGTGGACTGTGATATCCCAATGACAGCAGTCAGAAGATAAAACTAGATCTGAAGCACTTAATTTAAAATAAAACTTTATTATAAAGCCAGGTCTGCTAAAATGCTGCTTTTGTGCTGTGCTGCATGTGAGTAATCTGAGTGACTCATCTGGCCTCTGACATACTGCAGCCTTCAACATTCCCAGCCACGAGTGTTGCCCTTCATAAAGGAAATATCCTATTTTTGGTATGGCAATGTCCTCAGTTTTAAAGAATTTTCCTCTTTTAAAGTGCTCATACAATTAATGCCTCATGCATGTATTCAACAATAGTTGCCTAGCAACCATCAGAAATATTCGGGAGAGCAAGGGAAGCCGAGATGAATGAGCAGTAGCATCAGCTCCCATTTCAGGTGAGCTGGAGAAGGCATCAGGGCTGTGCTGACTGGGTCTAAGCATGCAGATCCATGAAAATTGGACAGTCCCAAAGTAGCAAATACAAGCTCCAATTGGCGTGTCAGTCAAAGGCAGAGATGAGGTGGGTCATGCAGCCAGAAGCAGTTGCAGGAGGCTGCAGTTGGCTGGACTTCTGCAGTTTCAGAAGCCTAGACCAAAGCAAGGTACCAATGGTTAAAATAGATTACAGAGAGTCAAAAAACACTCCTTAGTGGCCGAAGAGAGTTTTGCCACCTTGTCTTGCATTCCACCTGCAGCTAGAGAATGGGTGAGGTTTCTGCTTCCTTTGGTAGGAGCATTTGGCCATGGGTATAAGCTGCAGGCAAACCCCTTGGTATGGCTTGGCTCCAGCCCTTCTCTTGCATTGCCACCTGGTTCCCGCCTCTTGCTGCATTTTAATTCTGGCGTAACTTTTACCTCACACGAGGTTGTCTCATTCTACTCAGTCAAGTCCTTCATGCTTTTTTCAGCACTGGAAGATGCCATTTAAATGAAATGGAAATCTTTTCCACAGTAAAAGCCCACAGCCACTATATGTCTGTTTGGATTTTGGTCTCTTTTCCCTCCTTTTTTTTTCTTTTTTTCTTTTCTTTTTTTTTTTTTCGTTAGAAAGGTTGAAATGAAATGCTTGGTCTAGGATTGGAAGGATTAGGTTTTATCATGGGTTGACATACTCGCGGGGCCAGTGCTGTCACAGCTGGTGTTAGTGGGGCCATGTCCTGGACCCATCCCTTTCTCTGGATGAGTTTTGGTGCTGTTCCACAGTCTCCCCAGTGGCTGTACCGTTGCAGCAGTTGGGGTAACTCAGTGCTTGCTGTTCAAGCACAGGGCTGTGGGGCCCACATTCAGTGGGATGCACTGTCTTGTCAAAACCGTTTGAGATGAGAGTTTTAATCTGTAGAAGTATTTTGAGTTGTTTTCTTTTCATTAGACACGTTAAAATTAAAAAGCCTGTTAGTGTTGCTCAGAACATTTTTGACTGCCTGCCCAATTTGAAGGAAAGTTATGAAATTCTGACATTTTCCTGTTGGATAGGAAAACCAGATTTATGATCATCTCTACTTCAAAGGTAGAGGGTAAGAACAAGATTAGGATCTCCTTTCCATTCGTGTAAATCCACAGGAGTCAATTACTTTGAATTGACAGTGCTGTGATTTAGATCAGAATCTGGCATTAAAGCTTTTTGGGGTTTGCTCTTATACCCATCGGCTTCAGTGCCACTTGAGTGCCGACTCTTTGCTTTCGGTATGTGGTGGTGGTATTTGCATGTGGAAGTGCCTCAGGGGCCCCACATAAAACATTGCTTCACTAGCTTTAGTGGGATTTTTTTAGATTAGATGTTAAAATGTTGAAATCAAAATACGTAGGGGGTGGTCGGGAAGTATCAGGCACACAATGATAATCAGAATAATGTGATTTTTGAGTTGGGATATCTCATGACTTAGCTGAAAAAAATCCCTTATGTATCTTGGAGGTCTGAGGCTTTTACTCTTTTTGATTATAACAGGCATTTTATTTCTGGCCTTGATGGTTGATGAGATATCAAACTTAAAATATGCCATGATCCTATAGTCTGGTAGTGCTTTCTGGCACTGGTCGGTGACTAAATATAGCCAGTTTTGAACCGCTGTGATAAACCTGGAAATAATGTTGAGCAGAAAATTCTCAGACAATTCCATAGACAAATGTGGAATATGAAATTACTTTTCTGAATCGCATCTGGTTCTTACTGTATATGTTTTTGTGCCCTGTGTCTCTCATCCCCAAGTTTTCCAACTGCTATCCTATGAATGTTTTGTGGTACAGATAAATCTTAACTAAGGCATCTCAGTGGTTCATGTTGGTTCATGCTAAAGCAAAAAATAACATAAAGGGGTTTTAAACCCCAGCTATTTCATGCATTCCTTTTGGCTTTGTAAACCATTTTCCTTTGTTTTTATGAAAAGAAGGTGTATTTAAAAAAAAAACCCATGCATTTCCAAAAATCACTGATTGTCTTGCAGTGAGCATAGTCCAGAAACATGCAGATTCTTGCATTGTATTATGGGATTAGTGGTATTCATCTGTCATGCATAATGTGGAGGTGATAGGGGAGGAAAGGAGCCTTTTAGAAAGGATTTTTTTGGTTTTTTGGGGTTTTTTAGTTATTTGTTCGCATGCATTTGTTTCCTTTTTCTTTAATTTTTCTTTTATTTTCTTTTTGGTTTTTGTTGTTGTTGTTGTTTGGGTTTTTTGTTTTGGTTAGGGTTTTTTCTGTATTTTAAACTTCTACCAGGCTATGTTTAATTTCAAGATGGTGTCTTTGCTAGAAACATAATCAAATGTAATGTCTTCCACAACCTCTTCATATGCATGACTGCATAAAGCTTGTATAACAGTTTATTATTATAAAATTAGTATAGCATAGCATAGAGCAAACTGGGCCCCTGGCCAGATGAACTAGACAATGAATAGTTATATAAGGTTTGGAGGCACATGTATTAGAACACAAGCGCCCTGTATTTTCTTCTCAATTGTCTGCTGTTTGTTAATGTTTCCCTTTCAACGTGATTGCATCTCAATTTAATAGCACTTGCCATTTCAGGGTTTACAGTGCCAGCGCTCACATAGTTACATCCCCTCTGTGCTGCAAAGCCTGCATGTATATTAAAACTGAACTAGGCATGGTTGGCTAATGGGTACTTTGAGAGATATGCACTTATAGAATTAAGTGATGTATGTAATTGTTAATTTTGTGTTAACAAGTTTGAAAAATGTGTTTCACCAATAATTGTAATGCTCCATTCTGTGCAAAGTGTGACATTTTAATTCTTGTTGAACAGTTTCCTACCTCTGCTCTGTGTTTTCATGGCAGGGTATTATTTTGCAATCAAGATAAAAGCATTATTTATTAAAGTTCTAAAATATTACATTACTGGAAGTTATAAGCTGCAGATCAATCTTCTCTTTCATAAAAGCATTTCATTGATTTTATTTTTTTTAATTGGTCTTTGAACTTAAGTTTAAGTTCTATATTATGGATTGCATATGATTCCAGAAGCAGAGGAATGTTTTAGTGGAGACTTGCTGAAAGGCAACGATGTACCTGTCACAGAACTGTGGGAAAGGCTTGCATTTGGCTTATGCAGCTTTGGGACTGTCAGATCCCAGCCTGCTGCATTTTTTGGCACAGGGAGCCCATTGACTTGGGCTGTGGGAAACCTACATTCAGCACTATCGGTCCTTGTGTCTTTCTTTGTGCCTCCAAAGGAACTTCTGTTAGAGACTTCACATCTTTGGGAGTCAATTAACAACTCCTCCGTGCTTTCAGTGGTGGGGGACAGCCTTTCCATGGGGAGAGGGTGCTCTGGAGCATCTGACTGCAATAGCCCAGGTGTCTCTTGGTGACACTTTCACCTGCCTTCGGAGTGCTGGATTTAATTGCTTTCTGCATGTAATCCAAACAGTCCAGAAGCCCAGATCCCCCTAGTACCTCTTGCTTCAGTCCTCCTATTCTTCAGTTCCTCACCTTTGCCCCCCTTGCCACATGGTCCCATCCCCATCCTGGTTCCTTTTGCCACGCCAGGGCCATTTCTCCCGTGGCAGCCCTTGGTGGTTCATTCATGTCATTGCAGATGTGAGACTGAACCCTGCCTATTATTTATTCCCTTTTGCAGTGAGTAAATTAATTCTTCCATCCCTAGCAGGCCTAACTATGAAACTGCACAACGCAAGGCTCACATTTTTCTTCCAGACAGCAGGGATTTACTTTATTTGGCCCTTCTGTGTCATCTCATCAGTGGAGTCTGACCTTGTGCAGGCTCACTGGTTGTCAACAGTGAGGGAAGGCAGTTGAGAAGGGGAGACCATTGCCATCCTCCACGGAGTTTAGGAGCATCTGTGTCTAGGATTTGATTTCCCAGTGAAGCCAATTTTTCTTACTTGCCAGTAAGATAAGGAAAGGGCAGGGTGGGAGGAGCATAATAGGCGCAAAACACAATAAAAATAGCAAAGGAAACAAACAGTTTGTGCCTAATTTGAAACCAACAGATCTCCATGGTGATTGCAACAAATCCGCTACGTTGGACTGTTTAGTGAAGACAAAAGGTTAGAAATAGGAGTTCACCAGCCATGCTGGACTGTTTGAATGAACGCTGGAGTAGGAGTGTTAAAACCTTCCCAATGACTGAGTGACTGTGTGAAGGTGCTGAGGGGAATTCTGGGAGTAACCTCATTGAAAATCCAGAGGATTCAAGTGTCTTCCTTCATAATACATCTTCAGAAAAATCAGCTTTTACAGGTTTCCTGGAATTTTTGCTTTCAACAGTGCTGTTGTGTGGAAAAGCGTCCATAGCACTGTGGCTTCAGACAAAAATAGCATGGTAGAAGACCTTCAGAAAGCAGGCAGTAAGCTTGAAACCTTAGATAAATAATAGGACTAATACACTTGCCACAGTGAATAATAGGATTATAACTCCCCCAAAACTCTTGATTGGCATTCTGCCAGGGTAAATCTTTATGTGAAATAGAAGCCAGAGATAAAATTTCCGTCTTAATTTACAGCCATTTGAGACAGACGAAGAAGGGACGGTGTTAGTCCTTACCAAAGAAGAAATTCCTGTTCGTGGTAGTCTGAAATATTGTCAAGCCATGAGTCAGAAAGTTTTTGTTGTTCACATATTCTGAGTTCAGGGCTACTGAGTTTTAGCATGCAGACTGGGCAGATAGCATTTGCAAATCAACACATCCCCTTTTGCTGAGGCCATTGGCACAGAAAGCTTCCTATTTGCAGTAGGTGTGTTTGAGTTTCTGGTTTTTAAATATGAATTTTGGAGGGGAGAGGATACTTTTGTAGTATTTAGTCATAATGAAAAGATCTTCAGTGATACCTGATGAAGACATTCAGAGCGTATGTTACACTGCATCAAGATTTAGAGTTTCTTGAGTAAATATTGACCAATTTGACCTTTGCTTTTCCTCAGTCAATATTTATCTCTTGGGACAATGAATCTTCATATTCACCTTAGCTGAAGTCCAAGTCTGCTTAATAGTATACTTGGAAATCCAGAGAGGTGATGATTTGTCTTGGTGCTACTGTTATCTGTTTAAAATTAGATATGTAGGTTTGGTCACCCATGTCATTTTGTCACATTTACTAAACAAAGTGGCTTCTGGTCATGGCTGATGTGGAGGCGTCTAGGAACAACTTTAATCTGTCAGAGGGAAGACTGGGTGAATCTGGGAGTGGAGCAAACTCTTTGTTGGAAATAAGGATGAGGATTCCTGTACAATGTCAGAGCCCTTCCAGATGCTGTCAGAAGGAGGGAACTCACCAGGATTAGTCAGTAAAATTCTTGCTGTGTATTTCATGAAGTAAAGAAAAGAAGTTTTTGAGCTTTCTGAATTTACCATGGTCTTCCAGCAGCCTAAGCCAACAGAGCACAAGATCAGGTATTGTGCAGAACTATAGAAAGGCGCTGCCCAAGAGACCAGTCTGCAGACAAAGAGGGCAGTGGCTTGCCAGGGGTCCCACCCTGTCCCTGAGATAAGGGTCTGGGAGCAGGTGATCCCTGACATGGCCGGGTGGTGCTGGGATCATACTACCCCCTTCATTATTTCAGTGGCAGTTTCAGTGGTTTGGGGCCCTGGCTTGTTGAAGCTGAGACACAACCTTCCTCTGAAAAGTGGGGGTGCTGGGACAGCCCATATGGCTGGAGCCACTGGGTCAGGGTCCCTGCACAGGTCCTGGCACCTCCCTGCTGCTTCCTTGCCTGGATGCACAGTGTCACCTCCTCAGAGTCCCACAGCATCGCTGGCTGCTGTTGGAAAAAGCCTCCTCTTACCAATAGGGGCAACACTTTGGGGTAGAAAGTGCAATTACCGTGCTTGTGAACTGTGCTGTGAGAGTGAGAGCAAGAGAACTGGAAAGTGCTGTTCAGGCAGTAGAGAAGGGCGGAGCCTTATAAATATCTGCTTATGCAAATCAAATCATTTGTCTTCTGAAATGTTCATTTTGCCTTTTCCCTGATTATATTTTCTGAATTGCCATATGTACTTCTTGTGATATTTCAGTCTTGTCAAATTAAGAAGAGAAGGCCTTATAATTAACTCAGAATATATACCAAATAGAGTAATGTTTGTCATTCTCACTGTGTAATCAGTCAATAATATTACAGGTGGCCTATAAGTTTAAAAAAAAAAAAGTCTGAACTGTTTTTGTAACCTTATAACTATCAAAGGTATTTGTTTGGGGAGAAGGCATTGAGAAAGAAGAGAATTTTAAAATTGCACAATTACAGTTAAAAAAACAGAGCAGGCAACGTCATGTGTTTCTGAAGAGCACACTGTTCAATTTTATAGTAACAGTATTTTAAGAATACTGACAGTACACAGGAAGGCAGTGAATAATTCTTATTGCAAAACCCTGATGGTTTGCTGTGTTCAAAATGTTAAGACTTAGTCAGCCCTGGATTTCTCTAAGGAAGAACAGGACATTTAGGGGGAAAAAAAAAAATAAAGCCGGTTGAAGCAGTAGTAATGTATCAAAGCAGTATTCAAATAAAATAAATGTTTGGCATCCTTACTTAGAATAGACTGGAAAATACATTTGTTTTCGTGTACCTTTTTTTTCCTGATGTGCCTGATTGACTTGTTTTAATACCGGTGTTATTTACATTTCAGGGATGGGCCTCTTATTATGCAGGAAATTGTCCAAACCCCTACAGCTGTATTTTAAATTGAAATTATTTTTTTTATGAAGTGATTGTGCAGACTTAATTTAGTAATCTATTATTAAATATATAGTTTCAGGCTGTATAAAGTCTTTATATAGAATGAAAATGGGCACATATGAAGATCTAGGCTATGTATACACCTGGTTCTGTATATTAAATCTTTTACATATGTTGTCCATTTTCAGAAACAAACTGCTGCTTTTGAAAACTCAGCTTCTCTTCCATATTAGGGAATTCTGCAGACTCCCTATGTTCCTTAGCTTCAGTATAATGCTAAATCAGTTTGTACATTAGTCTATTTTTAGTTATGAATGAACTTTATGGAGTGCAGCGCACAGAGTGATTTCAGAGATTCTCACTCATAAAACCCGTGTGTCATGCGCCGCAATTACAGCTGTAAACATTATGCAAGCCCTGGGCTTCCAGGGCCCGAGCCCTGAAATTTCCAGGGGTAAAAAGCATCTCCCCTCGCCCTTTTGTGCAAAATATTAGACAAATAGTAAATCTGCCAGCATGAAATCAGGGTAAATGTGTGACCTTGGCTGTGGCGGGCGGGCTGCCTGGCGTGGCAGCAGGGGGACACTAGAGGGCAACTGAGAGTTTTCTTTAAACCAGCCAAGCTGGAGATGGTTTTAATATCAACTAAGTGTTTAAACTCAGTGAGGATTTATTTTCCTGTCTGCAGATTTCACATAAGTAACCTCGGAGTTTCCATTGACAGCAAATAATAATCCAACTGAAGTTCTTCTGGGGGGAAAATGCAGCGGGAGCGGGTCCGGAGCCTGCTTTTGCCCAAATAAGGCTTTTTTTTGCAGACCCCATGTGTTAGATAATGATCAACTGACAGTCGGTCATGAGTTAATAATGCTGGATGCTGAAATATGCATACCATGTGGTATACAACAGTTCTGTGGGGAGAGACAAACACAGCTATAATTAGACATCTGAAACACAAGGAAGTGTGTAAATTGTTTAATAGTCCTCCACTTAATTCACTCAGATAATTTCCTAAGAACCAGTATTGACTACGGAAGAATATTGCACAACTGACTGCATATTTAGTTTAAACCCTGCCCTGCTCAGATAAATTTATGGATACAGCTCAGTTTTATTTGGATTTTTCTGAGTGCTAGAGATTTACTGGGGCCGAAATGCAGAGATGGGTTCAATTTTGTTTGTGTTGATGTTTGGGATGATTACACCGAGTCCGTGGGGTTTGCACTCATTTAAATTGGGCACATGATCTGACAATCAGGACTTTAAAACCACCATTTTTGGGGTGTTTTGAGACTTACAGATTCCCTAGCTGCTCATACACAACCTGACAAAATTGCCAGAGTTCCACTGCTGTGTTTTACTGGTGAAAAAGTGCAGAGCCCTTCCTGTGCTCAGCAGTGCTGGGCAGCGTCCCCTCTGCACCTCAGCAGTAACACCCCATGTCGGGCGTATGCAGATCTCCCCGGGTGCCAAGGCTTTGTTCCCAAGCTGTCTGCAGAAGCAGAGTTGTCCCCGAACCCCTTGTTGGCTCTCTGCTCTGTGATGGGGGGGCCTGGCAAGGCAAGTACTGCTGGTAAAGTTGGTGGTGACCCAGAGATGTGAATGGGAGCATGGCTTAGGCTGTGGCTACTGCTCCTGCCTCCACCTAATGCCTTGAGTAGTCCCCGTGGTGGCAGCTGAATGTAGGCATTAAAGGGGGGAGCTTACTCTGTAGTTTCTGCTTGTCACTTTACTAATATCTTCATGCAGGTTGATTATGCCTTACAAATTTTGATTACTCCGCAGTGCAATGATCAAGTGCAAAGGAAAAAAAAAAAGGAAAGGAAATTATAATATTCTTACACTACAAAAAAAACCCCTTATATAATCAGTTACAAATCAGAAATGCAAGAGATTATTTAAATAATATATTTGTCATTTTCACATGGTGCTCAACTTGACGATCGTTGCTTCCTACCTGCCATTGTCATTCCCGAAAGCAAGGTCTTGGAAACTGTCCGTTTTATCCTTCTGGCATGAATTTCTGCCTGTTTATATTCGTGCACAATGTCCATCAGTCAGTTAGCCCATCTCATCCGTCTATCTACGTGGATACAACTGGTTACGTATCTATTGTATTTCTGAGGTATGTAGGTCATGTCTCCATTGGGTACTGCTGACTCTGCTAGACAGCAATTACACAAACGCTGGCTTTTACTGGAGAGAAAAAGAAACATTGTTAGGAAAGCTGTCTTAAGATTTGCCTTTTATTTTCTATAGCCCTCTAATGGAAGGTCTGCCTTAAGTGTTCTGATGACTTTTGATCAGGCAGGTTGACTTGCATGGGTTTGCTGTGCATTTTCACTTCTTGCTGCTGTGTTTGCATTGCTTTTGTCTTGGCTATTACATAATCTGTTAGAACCTGCTCATTTGCTCACTTTCCTTTCTTTGCTCGCTTGCTTTTTCTTTTTTTTTTTAACCCAGGCTATTTTGAGAAATCAGACCTACACTTCTTGAGTGTTGCTCTGACCCTCTGACAGAAACTGAAGCCCCTGTCTGCTGGGTGCAGCTTCCCAGGAGGTGACCTTTGGGGATGGAGGGCTTTGGGGCTGGAGATTGACTGCAGATTTCTGAGGGAAAGGGAAATTTGATGAACCCATGTGTGATCCTGTGATGCTGCCCAAGCACATGGTGTTTCATGATGAGATAGGACGATTTCTTTGTTCAGGGCTTGAATGCTTCTTTCCCATTAGTGACGGAGAGAGCCATGCTGGCTTGGTTGTGTTCAATGCTTAACACAGGCTCAGCCTCAAAGATGCGAATAGCCGCACTGAGGTCATCAGAGGTCTTTGCATGCTCCAGGTCTTTACGAGTTAGGCATGTACTTTGCTGAATCAAGGCTGCAGCTCTTCATGTTCCTTGTCCTGCATTGCTCAGTACTTCACTGTGTTTGATCCTATATTCATGCAGTTTCTCACCAGAAGAACCACTGAGTCATCTAATCTGGTATGAACCCCAAGTAGTGGCTCATCAGCCAAAATTGCTGGCAAGCTCCTTCATCCAGTTCACCACCTTTTTTCTGAAGGAGAAGGGAAACAGCTGTTTGAGCAAGGACCAGAGCCAGACAGCTGGATGCCTCGTCGTGCAGCCAGCCAGGCTGCAGCAGCCGCCCGCAGCGGCCAGGCTCTCCTGGCAGCAGCATGGGCCCAGCCCTTGCCGTGCCTGAGGCAGGACACCCAGCTCCAGTCTGATATCTCAGCCCTCCAGACCCTCAAATTCATGTGTTACTTCCTGCACTGTGCACACCAGCTTGTGTCTGGCTCAGGCTTTTCCCAAAGGCCTTGAGAAAGCTGGTTATACGCATGCCTCCATATTCTGGCAGTGGATCAGGTATGGGGACTGCAGTGCCTGGGCATGCCTGGTTATGCCTCCTCACTCCTGAGTACCCGCTTTTTCTCACCTTTGAGGCACTCCTGTTACCTAGTGAAGTCACTTCTCAGTCATTTTTGCTCAAACCCAGCACAGCTTGAGTTATTCCGACCTCCCTGAAGGCAGATAACCCGTTGGCCACAGCATCTTCCTGTCAGGGTATGTTGAATTTCCAGTGGGGAGTGGCCTATGAACAGTCACCCTTGGCATGGTCAATGGGACCTGTAATCCTTGTTTGCAGGTTTCATGCTGGAGCTGTATTGAGCAGCATTGTGTTTTCCTGGTCTGTTTTCCTTCCGATTACTCATTTGTATGAGTCAGTCTTAGCATTGTGCCAGTCCTTGTGTCAGTGTGAATGTAACTGTCAGGGACTTTGTATTTATTTCACTGTTGAAAATTTGTAATACTAGCAAGGCTAGGAGCAACCCCTGTGGAATCCCACCAGAAATCTTTTCATTTGGTAGAAATTCCCCACTGATGCCTACATTTAGCCAGTTCTTAATCCATTCAATATACGCTTGAATAAAATTATGTAGTGCTGTTTTTTAATCAAAGTATTATCTAATATTAAATCAGCTGTCTTACTGAATGCGGGTAAGTTCCGTGTGTGCAGCTAGTTTCTGTAACCAAGCTTACAGTTTCAAAGTGTAAAATAAGGTGCTTTGTTTGTTTTTCTTTTCTGTTGTTTTAAGATCTGGTTTCTGTAAAACCAAGTCAATTGACTGGCTTTAATTATATTCTTTTGCAAGCATATCATCTGGCTTCTTTGCAAATATGGAACAAATATTTACCAAACACCTCTGCCTCTTTTTGGATCATTAGTAGTAATCCTGTCATCTGTAGCCAGCAATAGGCCTACACCGGATTTTTTTATTATTATTATTTTAATTTGCTCTAAGGTCTACTTGAATGTCACGTATTTGTCAAGCATAGATTTTTCTCTGAAGTCTTCAGCTTCCCTTTTCAATTTACTACACTTCATAATTTCCAACACATGTATAGATTTTGTCCAGAAAAAAAAAACCATAAAGCTTTTTTCCATTTTTTTAAACCCACATTAGTCAGCAGGACATAAAGAAGTCCAGATCAAGGAAAAGTCTTAACATACAACCATGCTGAAATGAAGAAAAAGAGACTCCAAGCGTCATCCTGAACCTTGTCTCCGTCTTCCACGGAAAAAAGAAATGCTCAGTTTTTGGTGAAATTGCCCAACCTGATGTTTGCAGTGCCTCTAAATTTTCTGTTAAAAGCAATGCTAGTCTGAACTGTAATTCATGAATAATACTAGCATTTTGCTTTCTTCAGAGATTGTCTGGTCAGGAGGGGGGTCAAAACAACAGTCTGCAGCAAGTCATATGTCTCCACATTAATCCACACAAGGAAGTGTCTGTTTCACTTATTTCCAAATGGGGAATGTTTTCTTTAGAGAGGTAGCAAATTGATTTTCCCCACATGCGGCATGGGATATCTCATTTCCAAAACAAAACTTTCAGAAATGGCTGCACAAGTCCGCTCTTTCTCCATGTGGGTTAGAAAGCAGCATGATTCCTTAATGCTTCCTGCAAGGTTGTTCACTGCTGTGCTCTGGAGTTTCCCGGTCAGGCCTGGCATGTTCAGTTATAAAGAAAGGAATAAACAAGTGTTTTCATTTAGAAAAAGTGTAGTAAAAATAATTTTAATATTCAAGTTGCTTTATGTCAGCTTGAGTAAGCACGAGGAGGGTGTTTGTGTGTGTGCAAAGAGGCTGTGTGACCTCCACAGCTTGGTGAGAGCTTGAGTTGTTGGTAGGTGCTCATCATTGACTTCCGTAGGTGTACTTAGGACCCCGTTGAGACCTTCCCCAAATTCAATTGATACTGTTTTTTCCTAAACACAGGTCTGGGGTTCTTTAAGCGTAGTCTGATATTTTGCTTTGTTTTCCAGCCACTTTAATTTCTGACCTTTTGATGCAATATTAGGTTACTTGCAGCTTGCTTCTCTTCATCAGCTCAGCGTGCCTGGGCAATAAATGCCCCAAGCCCTCCTTTTTGGACCCTGCTTCCGGGAGGCAAAAGCTTTTAAATAAACTTTCAGGGGTGAAAGGAAAATAAATTAAATGTAAGGTCTCTAAGTCAAAATGCAGAAAAGGGAATGAGGGGAAGGAGATAAAATAAAGAGATGGTGGTGACAGGGAAATCACAGAAGCAGCTGGGACACCACAAAGTATGCAAGATTAACTAAGCTTTGAACAGTTTTTGAGACCATGCTTAAATACAGCAATATGCTGTTCTTAACTTCCAGATATTACAGAATGCCGGAAGCCCCCTAGAGGGGTAAGTGTTAAAGCCATTAAACCTGTTAACTTTGTATTCATTACATTTTAGAAGGTGCAACATGTAACCATGCTTTTCAGCCAAGAGCAGCTTTCGCCAGGCTGCATTAGGGATGTCCTCAGCAACCAGCTATTTGCCACCTGCCAGCAGGCATGGTCAGTTCATGGATTTTGTGGAGATCTGGGGCCATTCTTCTCACCTTGACTTTGATGGCCAGGCACCTCCGTATGCCACCTCCAGCTTCTGTTTGGCACCTGAATCATGAATAGCTCTGGGATCTGACACATCCTGCCATTTCTACCTGCCTCGGAGGGGAGATCTCCTAATCTGTTCTGTCTGTACTGATGGTTTTGCAGCTTAGCACCAAGGATTCTGGTATTACAGCTTTTATGCCTGTGTGTGCAAACCAGAAGACATGTGAAGGACTGGCACAGTGTGGAGGGATTCTGTGAGGGGTCGTTGTGCAAGTTGTCCTTCAGGGAGGAGCGGTTGTGGATGCATTTGGCAGCAGTGCTGCCACCCTGCCTCATGTCTCTTCTGAACCCAGCACCACTGTTCATCCCTGTTTATTCACTTCTTGCAACTTCCACTGCTCCACCTAAATCCTGGTTTGTGGTTACCTCCCTCTGGTACACTCCCACCTCTACATTTAGAGCTCACCTAACTCTGTGAGCCCACCCTAAATGTAGACCCAGATCTTCTGCCGGTCCTTCTTTGTTGATGGCCATGGAGATTTTTAGAAGCTCAGTTGATTTTTTTTTTAACTGATTTTTGCAGCTGGCAAAAATGCTGTTGTTTTTCCCTCATCTTTCCACAGAAACATGGTCACCAAAAACAGCAGGCAGCCAGAAGAATCTGGTTGGCAGTGCAAGCTGTAAGTCCATTAGCAATGCTGAGTACATTCCTCAGCAAAATATGGCAATGGCTTTCTTTTCCTTTTTCCTTTTTCTTTTTTTTTCTTCCTGCTTTTGAAGTGTTTCTTAGAAACTGGAGTATCAGCAAGCCAGAATCGAAAGTCCTATGAGGAAATAGTTACACAGGTCAGAGAGGCCTGGAAAGGCAAGAACTTTGATCATGGGCATTACAATTGCTTAGATGTGCTCTAGAGTAAGAAATGTGGAGCAAGCAATTAAAAGATACATGTTTTAGGCATGAGTACAGTACTTGTTTACTTACATGGTTTGCTGAGCAGCCAGCAAGGTCCAAGGTTATTTTGGGCTCAGCATGAGTAAGTGATCCAGGTATGACAAATGAGGTAATGCATTCCAGGCTCATTAAAAACTCTTGGCTACACCACTGATTTTGACAAAGTGCCAACATAGCTTGACCTCAGCTGTGTGAAGGCCACTATTTTTTTTAACACCCTCCCTATAACAACAAATCTTTTGCATCAGCCAAAATACATGCATGTAAAGAACCGTGTTATTGGGAGAGTTGAACTCACTGGACTTCCAGTGATAATCAGACTTGTAAAAAAGAGGTAATTTTACAGTAACTGACCTGCTAAATTCAGATACCCCAAAAGCACAGCCATTGTCTCTTGACTTTTTCGTGCCTCTAGAAGTGGTCTTGTGTACATAGTACGTGGCATTATTGGCGTGGATGTAGCTCAGGTGAGGCTGACCTGATAACAGGGAGATGGTAAGCCCTGTGATCGCTTCCCCGTCCTGGACACATAGGAAAAGAAGGTGGCAGGTGAACGTGCTGTCTTGTTGTGGCAGCCTGTGTTTTTCCATTGTAGGTAGTGTTAATGGTCATGGTTGACTTTGGCAGCTCCCACTTTTGGGTACTTCTCTTTCCCCTGTGTAGAACTTGCCTTTCTTGGGTTAAAACCAGAGCTGGGAGTTGTTCTAGGTAGTGAGGCTTGGAAATGCTCCTGGTTTTGTGTCCTCCTGAGCAGGCAGTGTCTGTGAAAGTTGAACAACTGAGGTGGTATTGACTGGAGAACAGTAGCCACAACCTTACGGATTTTCTAAGTGGGTAGCTGCCCTCTTGCTTTCCTTCTGGCCTGTCCCAATCACCTACAATGTCCTGATGTTTGCACAGAGTGGTGAGAGTGCTGGAGGGGAAGATGTAATTTTTGAGCAATGATGGTGTTTCTTGGCTTCATGAACAGAAAGAACTTCTGGCTTTGAGGAAACATCTAGCTAGCCTGAGCAGCATTAGCCTTGAGCTCCTCTCTTTTCTGTGTGGCTGTCTTGGTGGGTCAGAGCCTACTACTGCGCTTATCTGCAATTCCTGGTCTTTATTTCCCTGCACAGATGCCTCTGGACTGTCCTTGTTTGATTACTGCAGTCTGTAGGCAGCTTGTGCAAGAACAGGCTTTGGGAGCATCAGGCCAGCTTCTTACTGCGGTATGTTTAGGCAGCAAAGATTTGCCAGTCTACATCTACAGATAATCTGACTCGTGCTATGCATGACAAAGCCTTTGCATTTAACTTCTCAGGTGTAACAGTTTGCAGTAAAAACATGTAGGGCATTGCTGGTGTTTTGGCAGTACAGAGCACAGCCGTGGTTTGGGGACTCCTCCGAGCCCGAGGAGTGTTCGCTCGTACTGTGTGCGTTTTGCTGCTAGCTGTGTTTTACCTGGCCATACCTGAAAGGTTTGCCAGGACTCAGCAGGTGAAAGGAGTAGGAAAACACCACACGCTGGCAAAAGGCAATCATGTTGTCAAATACACAGGAAAGAAAGTTTTTTAACTGGTACTGTGTTGTCTCTCTCATGCTCCCATTACAGACACTCACACTAAAGAGGTGGCAAATAACGCAAACTTCTTTCTGTACTTATTTATTCGTTTTTTACTTTAATTTTCTTTGCTTATGTTCTCACCTTCTGGGAATGTGCAAGTTATCAGGTCTCACTGCCACAAATGCTTTCAGAAAATGAATTTGAAAGCCATATGCACAAACACATGAAGAAATTTAATCTTTTTGGATATTCTTAGGTAGTCATGCCAGAAGTCCTTCTCCACTAGAAAACAGAAAAAAACCCCATAGGATACTCACTTAGCTGTCCAGTACATACTGAACATCCAGTGTCATCAGGAAAACTGAATGTGACTAAGCCACAAAATGTGTAAAATTGCTTTAAAATAATTGTGAGTAACATATTCAAGACATTTGCAGTGTGCTCATGAATATGTCAAAAATTAAACAAAAGATGACAAAATTGAAACATGAGTGTGACTTGTAAATTCTTTCTTTGGTCCTAGTCATATTTCCTAGCTCACACGAACAAAACGAATGTCATTGAAATGCAATAATCTTCAAATAATGCATTTATTTATACTGGTTTAGGGAGCAAATATTAATGGCTTTGTTTCAAGTGTGTCTGGAACTATGTCAAATGTTTTCTTTTACAGAGTAGATATGCAAGGGCCTTCTCTTCTGATATTAATTCCTATTGCTGCTTTCTTGTTAATTGTGTGTCAGATCTGGAGTGGCTTTAGGTGATATAAAATCATACCGTGGGGCATGTGGGACAGTCCTTGTGTGTGCTGCAGACAGACCTTCCCTGCTGCAGCTCCTGAGCCACGGGGAGAATGCAAATACCCCATTTCATAGTGGGTTTGTGCCAGTTCTGCCGTGGAAGGCTCCAATTCAAACAGTGTTTATATGCAGGCTCAATATACCTGGAATTTAGGAACAAATGCCTTCTTGCTTTTAAAGCTTTTAGCAAAACATTAGCAGTGCTTTATAGTGTGATACAAAGTACAGTGCCAAAACTCAGGATAACAAGTGTGTTTGAAAAACATTGAGCCTTGAACTAGTTTCTTTATTTGTTAAAAAGAAAGGAAGGAATGAAGGGAAGAAAGAAAGGACAAGTAAATCACATGCAAGTATATTTGATGGTAGCTCAGCCACATCCCTCTTTGGCCATTGGTTGGGCCAGGCCTGGGGATCCTTTCGTTCAAAGGTTAATCTTTTAACATGAGTGCCAGAGTGCCGTAAATTGAGGGACCATTTCTATTTCCTTCAGTACCTTTTTAAAGAAGATGCGACTGCCGAGGCAGACCGTGGTTAAGGATCTGTCCATCCCGTCCAGGTCATGTGCCAAAAAAGCCCTGTAGGCATCAGGAAGACATCAAAGCTGGAGCGGGGTTTATAAATAAGGCAGGGCGGCGTGGCCGGGGCTGGCAGCCGGCGCTGGAGTCCTCGGAGCTCATCCCACGCTCCCGCCGAGTCGCTCATCTCGGTTTGGATGAGTAATGGAGCGGCTGGGGGAGGGGAGTTGTAAGCGCGGAGCAAATACTCTTAGTGTTCATTTTGTGTAAGACTGACATCCACACCAAGTCGAGACTCCCAGCGACGTAGTGTGCAGTCACATGCTGTAGCATTCATGAGTACAGATATAAATCAGGCAGATGTTTGTCGACTGGAATGGGTAATAATTTCTTTCTCTCTTTGTTTGATTTTGCATGTTAGCCTCAGATGACAATTTCAGAATTGCTTTCCGCAGTACTTTTCAATAAGCAGAATGTGCTTCACTAGAGATAGATGGAGATATTTCTATAGGGAGATAAACATATTTTTAGATAGACACAAATATGGACTTACACCCATATGCACATGCATATATATATATATATATACACACACACACACATATAGAATTTTTTTTTCTTTTTTTACCTTACACCAGTGCTGGGGGAAGAAAAAGGATCTGTCTTTTTATTTTAAACCCACAGCTTTTCTTTTTCTCTGAACAGACCAAATATGACAGTGTTACTCAAACTATAAAATCAAATTAGCACCCTTTATTATGTTTGCAAACTAATTAAAATGTAAAATGTCCTGAAACCACTGGCTTACTGTGTGACAAATGTAAGATTAGAAACAATTAGAAGACACTCAAGAGGTTTGTGATGTTTAGATTTCTGACATTGTTCTAATCATCCCTTTAAGTAATGAAAACAATGGTTACCTAGAAATTAAAGGTTTAAAGGAAATTATCGTATTCGGTACAGTCATTAGTTAATGATTGTTTATCATTTTAAATGTTGCCATAGTAGTCAGAGGCTGATTTTTAAATCTGAAAGCAGAGGGGACATGTAATAAAGAGCAAGCATCTGCTTCGTCTATTATTTCTATATATGATCATAATTTATATTGTAGTACCACTATTGAAAGATGAGTGTGATATTTTTTATGATGATCCATATCCCATTCCTCGTATGGCTCAGCACAGTTAGTCACTGTGTTATTTCAGAGCTGTTTTATCTTAAGAATTGGACAAAACTGAAAGTGATTCATGTTAATTTGTATGTGTGGTATGTAACCCTTATGAAACAATCAATCACTTATTTCAGTACTTGTCAACTTCCAGAACTAGTTGTTAAGGGGTTTTTTTAATCCATTTCAGGACTCGGGTAATTTTTTATTTTTTTCTTAAACTTTTTTAGAAGAACTTTGACAAGAATGACAGGATATATAAACATTTCTTGGAGCTGTAAGGAATTTCAATATTTCAGAGCGTTTCCAAAGCCAGATGTTTCCCAAAGTTGGAAAGAGCAGTTAGTACTCTTGTTTGAAGATTAAAAATAAAGGCAGCAGGGTGATTAATGCAAAGTTACCTATTAATATTCAATTTTGTTCTTTTTTGTACCATGGAGAAATATTTGTGCTTTCTCTCTGAGTCCTTGGGAGACCAGTGTTTGACTTTATATTAATTAGTTATGTGAAAGTTGAATAGATTTGCCTTGGGGGATATTCTATAGAAATGTATAGTGTGTCAAGATGTAACCCATAGAGGATGGGAATCTCGTAATAAGCATTTACTGTAGACAGATGTGTACATTTCTGTGACTGATTGTAGTGGAATTATTTATTATGCTTTCAGCTGTTAAGAATCCAGTATAAGACAATGTGCTCAAAGTGTTCTCCATTAATTTTCAGCACCAAATCTTAAAGGCAGACCACGCAAAAAGAAGCCATGCCCACAGAGAAGAGATTCATTAAATGGCATTAAGGATTCCAACAATAATTCTGAAAGCAAAGCTGTTGCCAAGGTAAATCATTTAATAATACTCTTTTTGGTGCTCTCTTCTTTTTTAGGTACAGCCCTGCCTTTGTTTCCCAGCATGCAGTTTCAAATTTAGAGTGTAACTTACTTTCTTGGAGAGATAAACGTCATTTTTTTCAATAGTTTTATTTTTCACTTTAAATCATGCCTGTGTACAAAGTTACAGCAACTATAATCACCTAACAACCTAATGCTATCAGCTTGTTGGTAACTGGTAGTGCTTAAGCTTTCTTGGCATCTAGTGTTAGTTTTCACATTCTGTGACACACAAACATAGTTTGTGACAGTATCTTCGAATTAAAAATAAACCTGGGAGCAGTTCACCCTGTTACAATGTACTTCTAAATATAAGTTTGAAGATAAACAGACTATGAAACAAGAGCTGCCTCAGTATTGGTTTCTAAGAAGCAAACACTAACGACATTACCCTGATGTTAAGATCTCGACATTTTTAATTTGGAGAAAAAAAAAAAGATAAAGGCAGAAACTCAGTATGAAAGCTTAAAAAAAATATCTGGGCTGTTTCTTTAATACTGCTGAGCTGCATGTTCTACGGTTTGCTGAATAGTGCATGCTTTTACAGAGTCTTCTGTATGTGCTGCAGTGCTTAGCCCATACTGCAAGTAAAAATTGGATCACTGATTAGTGTTTATAGACTTAATCTTTAAGATATTTATGGGTTTGTGTCTTTTCCCTAAAATATTTTAAAATGGAGTTTCTGTAGTGTAAATTGCATCCTATTTTCTATGTTGTCTGAGTGGTTTTTAATAGGAATTTGGTTTTCTCTTTAAAAAAAGAGCAGCACAAATGGCTCCTTTCAAGATGATTTAATTTGAAACTCTAAGGTGCAAAGATGGAAAATTACTTAGAGCAACACTTGATTTTTATCTGAGGCAGAACTTTGTCACTGATACTTTTAAGCTAAAGAGCTAAAGAGATTTGCATATACTGAATTTCTACACCAACTCCTCCCAAATCTATTGTTTCAATAAATTAGATGGATGTGTATCTGAAAAATGCTTCCCTTGTTGTGACCTTCTCTTTAGGAAATACAGTGAATCTATAGATCCATTTGCGTTGGTATTGTTGTACACAGTGAATGTCCTGGGAGATTAGGAGGTTAAAGAGGTCAAGTGGAAGTGTTCTGCTCTCAGTTTCTCATAGGAAGGCAAATTAAATTCCACCTCCTCCTCCTCCCTAGGAGTTCAGTTAAAATTGTGCCTTCTGTTGGTGACAATAAAAGAGGCTGAAGTTCATGATGAAGCTCTGCCCTTAAGTCACTGTTTCTCTTCTTTTTGTGCCCTATTGTGCTCAGTTGGAGTCTGTACTATCGTATTAGACAGGCATGGTAAGAGGCGATGGAGCCTGGTGTGTTGAGTTGCAGGGTCCTGCCAGATACTATAGAGTTTGTCTGAATGTTTTCTCTGTGAAAGAATGTGCAAAATCCGTTGTGTGAAAATGTCTCAATTTGCCTCAATTCCCCCTTCCCCCAAGCCGTTTTTCCTGTTAAATATTGCCAGTGAACTGTGGCATGGACTGTATTGTCAAAGCACCCCAGACTGTAGCACAAGTAGTTCTGCCTCTTCAGCACCTGATATATAGGTATTAGATAATTAAAAACAACAGTAACACTTCATACCAAATTGTTTATCCTCTCTGTCTATATTTGGGTTCACACTACTAGTCAGATGGGAGGATATTTCAGATAAGAAGTAATTCCGCCTATTTATCTAGTCATACTGTGCTCATCATTGTGCAGATATTAATAGCATTAATTATCTTGGCCAGCTTAATTTCATTATAAATAATAGACATGCTCATGATATAATGTCCTTGCATGTAGTCACACTGACTTCACTGTGGCTCTTCGCATCAATCTGTGTCTCAGGGCTGTGGATACACTTCCGTGAGAGGAGGACAGCGAAGCAAACCCTCTACAGCAGATGTTCTGCACTTTACAACCCTGCCAGTGGGTTACTTGGGAGGGAGGAGAAGGTTATTTGGGGAAGGGGAGGAATAGATCCACCTACTGTCTTCTCATTGCTGGGAACAGTTGGGACGTTGTCATCTGAAGGTCCATCTTGGACTTCACCATCCTCTGTGAGTGCTACGTGTCCGAGTAATGCTGACAATGGGTCCATGCAGAGCAGGACTGAACATTGTTTGTGTAAATGGGACAAATCCACTTGCATCAGATGCTGAAGCATTTAGCTGTCCACATTCTTGTTCCAGATAAAATCCCTTCTGACCAGAAGTTGTGCTGCTTGCATTCTCAGATCATGTCGCTCAGTGTCTGGCAGCAGCCTCACTTCTCAGTGGCGGGGGCGACGGCTCTGCCCGAGTTGCAGTGGCTGTCTGGTTTTGGGTTGAGAAATGGCAGAAGGGGCATTCTGAAGGCTGTGGCTATGAGCCTGTCAAGACCAATGCAAGCTGCATGGTTGTCATGACTTGCTGAATTTCATGTTCTCAGCTGCCAGTGACTAGAAAGCTAAATTCTTAAAATTTAGTTCTCATTAGGTATGTTTGCCTTGAACCATCAGCAGATCACTTTGAGGGTATAACAGTTACCTGACAAGGAAAAGTGTCTGGTTTGGTAGGAGCAGCTCTGGGTCAATTCCAGTATAGGTGGCTTGTTAAAAAGAGAGTGATAGCAGCACAGACAGTGTGGTCCTGGACCTGCAGGTGCTGCCAGAGAAAGTGGGCCTTTCGTGTGCCGCTTCTTGCTTTTGATCTCTTTGGTGGTGACTGCATCCCTTTTAGTGCCTCCTGAGGAAGATCCCAGGGGAGTTCTCTCCCAGGCTGGGAAGGGAATACAAGGCCATCTACTCCAGCAGGATCAGCTCTCCTGGAGAGGGATATATCGTGCTCTTCTCTTGAAACACTCCCAGGACTCTGAAGGCTTTCATACTTGATGTGTCATCAGTGCTGGACAGGCTTTTGGAACTTGCAGCTCCAGCAGATGACCCTCATTGTACCTGCTTCATCTTCCCAGAGAGTGTTCCCAATTCAAAGTGTGTTCTAACGCTTTTTAAAACTGGCTGATCTGACCATTTTGAGGAACTGAAAGGATTAACTGGTTAAACACGGAAATTGTCCCCAAATGAATCTATTCATTACATCTCCTAGTGCAAATGCTGAAGTAAATCTCTCACTTCATTTGTACAGCAAGATCTGGGAAATTAGTTTAAAATTTGCCAGGATATGCTTTTCCTGTGGCCACAGGTGGCCTGGCATGCTCTCAGACCTGCAGATTTATTCTGAGTGCCTCGGCCATTATCTGATGGAGACTGTAGAATGCAGGTCTGTTGTGGTCTGTGTTGTATGTGACCTCTGGCAAGAGAAGACAAATACACGGGTGGACCCATGGGTGTTCACTGGCCATTTGGTCATGGATCATCTGCCTCTGATGGAACACACAGCAGGAGGTGGTCAGATGTTCCAGAGCCCATCTCAGTGCACCCCCATCTTATCCAGCTTAACCTAGCTGTGGCACTGGGTTTGTGTTTTGAAAGAGAAGGGCAGTTTGCGGTGCTTGGTGCAAATCTGGCATCGTTCTCACTGATTTTGATATGTTGATGCTGGATTTACACTGATGTTACCCAGAATTGCATTTGGCCCTTTTGGTTCTCATTAATGATTGGTCATGGCATTCATCCATATTGCCTGTCAGATGGTAGGGAGGTTCCAAAAGTGAGGCTTGGGCCTCAAATGCTGAGCAGATGAAGCATTGTAGCCTTCACCACAGCTTTGTTGAACTTGACACTGCTTGGAGTCCACTCATCGCATTTTGACACCTCTGAGTTCCACAGGGGCTTTGACCTTGCTTCTTTGTAGACTGAAGAGAGGAAGGCTGTGTGTACCACGGGTTTTTCCTAGTGGCTTTCTAAATATTCCTTTGCCTTTGTCTCCTTGAGGGTAGTATCCCTTGTCATTAGTTTGCTTGCACAGCAGTGAGCTCTGATTTTACATAAAGTTCATGCCCAGGTTGTCTTTGCAAACATAGTTCTGAATTGTCCGGCTTGAAAACGAGAATCCAAGCAAGTGGGTGACAAAACTGAAAAATTATTCTTAGGTCTAGTGAATTTGTTCCAAATCTGCAGCTCCAGCTAAAAATCCTGAAATTATTGAAGTGATGCATTCCTTTTGGGACTGTTAACCCAGTCTTTGGTGAAGTATTGAAACCTATGACAATGTAATCTAAACTTTATAAGCGTAAGCTGTTAAATAATATTTGTGACGTGCCAAAGTGAAAAAAGTCATGGAATTACAGCTCTGACCTGAAAAGTGGATGAGGAAGTCCAAAGTTCATTTAATAGGAAAAAAATCCTGTTAGCTCCTCTGACTTTTGGATGAAACCCGTGATATTTACAAAAGTTTAATCAACAAGCGTATCTACTACTAAAAGGCAAAGGATGGCGTCTTGCGCTATAGGAAGACAGCATCTCTTTGAACTGTGCAACTGGAGAATATCAAGCAGTACACTGGACATACTTCAGCAGCAAGTGATCAAGAAAAACCCCGCAGGAAGTCCATTTCCCGGTCCCTGCTGCATTGCCCGGGAGGAGTGAGCCTGTACCCTGCAGTGGCCGGTATGGAGGTTTTTCAGCAGCATCAGTTGCCATGGAAAATTGTGACCACTTGTCCACTCTGGTTAGGAGCTACCATTGCTTTGTCCTGCATCAGTGGAAAACTGTGGAGCAGATCACCTGAAGTCAGTACTTTCTGCAAAGTTAACACCTGAAGGAATATAAAGATTTTGCTTTCCCTGAGCCTGAAATGCCAGAGTATCTCTATTAAGATAAAATAAGCGTATTGTGGTTGTGGTCTTTCCAGTGATATGTTTGTTGTTTGTTTACAAGCACTTATGTTATGCTCTTCATAGCAGTTGCTTCCAAACTGTCAACAAGTATCCAGAAAGCACCTGGTTTAGAAGTGTCAGTTCTGAAGGAGGGTCCATGGGTTGCTTGACCAAGAGCTCCTGCCTTCCTGCGCAGCAGGATACCCTGCTCTCCTGTGGTGTCCTCCTAAAATACCAAATAGTGGCTCTTAGAGTCTCCCAGCTCCCTCTTGGAGCACAAAGGACATGTCTTGGATGGGGTATGGAGCTGCCAGAAGGCTCCTGATAGCACTCAGAAGCATGGAAAGGACAGTGCAAATCCAAAATACATGGAGCCATCTCCACTACCAAGTATTAGCGAACTTCCAGTGTTTCATTGGAAATGTATTGGATCCCATGGTCCCAGTGTCTTGGTCATGGAGAGCTTTTAAACATCAGGTTTCTGCTCTTTTTTTTTTTTTTTTTTCTTTTTTGTATACATACCTTAAGTGAATGGTCAATTTGTAATTTGCTTGATTCAGTGAGAGGATTGTCTTCAAGAGGGGCTGCAGGATTAAGCCAGTCTCGCTGGATATTTTTCCCCATCTATGAATGCTGAGGAGGGGTAAAGTGGCTCCAATTTGTTGATTTCCTGGCTGGCACAAATCTGCTGGGCAGTCCAGTGGGAGACCTGGAGCTCTGGGATTTACATGCATTGGGGGTGCCAGTGTCTACCAGGAAAGGCTCCAGCTACCAGCCTCTCCCTTCTGCTAAATGCTTAGGGCTGTGCTCAAGTTTAAACAGATGCTCAAATCCACTTGACTTGAGTCCATGGTACAGCAGAACCTCCACTCGTGTGCTGAGGGCTCTGCCTGGGTAAAGCTTGCCAAGGTTTGCATCTATTTTGGTGGCCCAAAGGAGAGAAAAATGTGTCATTTCAGAGCTGGCTGCTGAGCATTCCTGGAAGGGGCTGAACACCCTCAGCTCCAAGGGTTGTCTACGGGAGTTGACGATGCTCAGTGTCAATCCTGGAACGAGGGTTATTATTAGACTTGCTAATGGCAAGTGTATGTGAGAGATGGAAGCTGTCTGTGACATAGCAATGTATAGTCATAAAAATGCAGATCTGGAGAGCATTACCAATGAGTTATAATGATTTAAAGATGTGGCTATTTAAAAATGTTGTGACTAAGATTCAGAACAAGACATTTAGCTCTATAAATAGCTTCCTTTGTTTCCCCTCAAACACAGTCGCATGGTTTGGCCTTCATTTTTTTCAACAATCCATTCTGCTAGGAGAGGGTATTTATTCCTTAAGTGAAAATTAAAGGTTACCCAGATCTGATATGACATCTTTTCTTTTCCCAGGTAAAATGTGAGGCTAAGTCAGCTTTGCCCAAACCCAAGAGTAACAACAGCAACTGTAAGAAAGGCTCAAGTGAGGATAAATCAAAGATTGCCGTAGGTGAAGAATGCAGAGCTGATGAGCAGGCTTTCCTTGTGGCTCTTTATAAATATATGAAAGAAAGGAAAACACCAATTGAACGAATACCCTATTTAGGTTTTAAGCAGAGTAAGTATCCTTTTTCTCACTTTCTTGTTGACATTTCAGAATGGTTCGGCTTCTCTGGAGAAAGCAATTGCACACAAAGCCTATTTTAAAGCCTTATGGATGGGGAGGGACCATGTTTATCTCTACACATTTTCCAGTCCAGGCATTTCACTGTCTTATGCCTAGATTTGCATCTCTTCCTTCTGGGGTAGTTGCTGCCGGATATTTATAGGTTTAAATCCGCTGATTATGACTAGAAATAGGCATGTTGAAAACTCTCTAGTTTTCTGTTTTGTAAATCTGCAGCGTCTGTAATGCCTTTCTTCTGAGTTAATAATATGACGTATCTTTATTGTGCCCAGATGTTCTTTATGAAAGGACAAATATTAAAGGAAGACATTTAAAGGTGGTCAAGAGACACAAAAGGGATCGTATTTTTAAGCCCCAAAATGTGTTTATAGTTAATAAATTACTGACTTCGGAGAATAAAACCAGACTGTATCTGCTTAATACAGAATCCAGTGTTTAGAATTGCTTTGGCATGTACAGTTTATAGTGCCACAATCTGTAAATTAATTGTATGTGGAGAAGATACAGTTGAAACTGAATTTTGCATAAATATTGCAGCACAATGTAGATCTTTCACAGTTTCCAACAAAAGCTGTAAATGGGGGTATTTTTCCTCCTTATCTATAGATTGAATGATACTTCATTTCCTTAAAGGGAAAACGCCATGGGTTGAAATATTATTTACTCTAATTTATCTCCGAGATTAAAACCATGTGTTATTTTGATGAAGAATGTCAAACCTGTATGTTTTACATAACAATTTACATACCTAATAGCAATTGGCACTGATTGCAACAGGCCTCCAGCAGCCATTATAAACTTATATAACTCCGAATGATTACAGTGTTTGTCTGAAAACTGGCTGCTTGAAATGGGAGTAAAATTAATGTACTATGAACAGCTTCGTTGCATTATGCATTGATTCAGATTAAATCAAGGCCTAAGCAAAGCTCTTGATAGCTTTGAAGCAGTACAAGGTTCAATGAGGCTTTCAGAACATTTTGTGTTGAAGAAATTATTTTTTTCTCCCCCTCACCCCCCCCATTTTATTCTGCACTCCCTCAAGCATGGAGACAGGGTGGGCTTAAAAGACAAGCTAAAATATTTTTTCTAAAATTGCCCGTTGCGGGTAGGGCCCGCTGCTAACATTTAGCTGGAATACATTGAAACTTGCCTGACATTCATTATGAAGTAGGGGCCTGATCCGGCAAATACTTAAATACCAAGAGTAAGTATGCTGAGAAGAGCAGAAGTGTTTGCAGGATGGGGCTCTGTATTTGTCCAGCAAGGCTTGTGCAAACACTGCCAATATAAATAGGTTGGTGGGAAGAGGCAGTGCGTACACTGCAGCCGAGCATCCCTCCATGGAGAAGGAGATCCCGTTCTCCGTGGTCCGCAGCATTACTGCTGACCTCAAGTGTTTGTAGGGTGTCTGTGGGGAATCGCTGTTGGTGGAATTGTGCATACATCTTTGATAGGGCTGACATGAATTTTTCTTCTAACAACTAAATGAGATAAAATAAAAATTAAATTAAAATAAATAAATAAAATAGACACCAGCAAGCAGTGGCCTCATGGGACAGGGGGCCGGGATGAAAAGCACGTGAAAGGGGAGAAGTTCTGCAGGAAATAACAACTCTCTCCCAACACATCTTTTGAATTGAGTTGCCTCTGTGCCGCTGACCCCACAGCCACGGGCAAGGCACAGCCAGCCACAGCCTAATTATTCCAGTAGTGCTCATTCGTGCTCCATCTGGGTTCATTCACGCAGGGCCCGCTAGAACGCAGCTTATTGTTCATTGATTATGGAGCCTATTATCTGAGCTGCAGTAAATATTGGATATTGTCTAATCGATAGGCCTGCTCTGTGAGCCAGTGTGTGGCTCTTGCTTGCTTGCTAATGAAACCAGTATTAAACAAATAATTAAAAGTAACATTCTTCCCAATGAGTAATTTTTATTATCAAAGTTATGGAAACATGCTACAGTCATTATACTGTGTCTCTTATCAGCAAAGTCAAATGAGCCCATTACCTTTGTCTCAGTGTATTTTTCCAGTCCTGTTAAGGAATCTGTAAGTGTGTTCTCTTATATGTAATTAAAAATATATATAGTATGGGCTAATATTTACTCTTCAGATTATGTAAATACCTCTTTGGAAAATGTTTCACAGGAGCTTTTTCAGGGGCTGTGAGCTTTTTTTTCTCTATTTTTCTTTTTTAAAAACTGTTTAATTTACATTTCTTTGAAATATGTTGGCTAATGCAATGCTTATCTAAATACTTATTGTCCCTCTAACAGTTAACCTTTGGACTATGTTTCAAGCTGCTCAAAAACTGGGAGGATATGAAACAGTAAGTGTTTAAGTAACTTAAATGAAATAATTGTGCAATCTAACTTTTCCCTGTTAGAAAAAAAAAATGTAAAAGCAAACAATCATTTGCTGCATTTTAGGCTAGCTGTACTCATTGTGGGTTTATTGGACCATTTTTGGAAACGGTCCCAATTAGTTCCAGATTTGGCAAAATTGTAAACTTGTCGTAAAAACTACAAGTGGAAAACATATGTAACTCTTCCCTGTCAAGGAAATTAGTTGGGTCTGTAATTTTTTCCCATGTTGAGAAAGGGCTATTATTGTACAACAAGCCAAGATTGCATAAAAGAAATTTCACTTGGCAACATCCCTGACATCTGTTCATGTCTAATATGGGAAATGTATTAAAGGCTTTCAGAAGTAATCAGCATTGTCCATTAAGGAATAGTATGCTGCAGAATCTTCTCTTATTCCAAGTGTAAAAGACCTTTATTAGACAAGGGTCAGTACCACATAAACAGGAAGTTATCAAAGTAATTCAGAAAAGTCTCTGACACTTTTTATCAGCTAACCATATCTGACAAGAGCAGTTTATTTTTAGCTCACAGGAAAATTTGATGGCCACGGATTTTACAGCATGTATTTTGAACCAATAAAATATTAGAGCAACAAACTTAGATTAAAATCTTGAAATGAGAAGAAAGAGGTGCATTAATATGGCACATCGAGATGACATCTGTAATAAAAAAACAATTGACATAGGAAGATGTCGTCACTGGAAATATTTTCTTTGCACACAATGATCAGATTAAGTTGTTCAGTTCCTGCCACAGTTGGATGAAAGAAATTATTTTTGCTTTGTTTACAAAGTAATCTGGGACATATCTGTGCTGTAGAGAAATGACAAGAAGAAATGCGCTATCAAGAAACTGAAAGTCATTTGAACCAAAATGCAAAACTCACTGTTTTCCTTCCATACAATAAAGCACATTGTTCTGTACATCAGCAGCCTGGGCTGGTTAGCATGGGTGTGCCTGGGATTTTGTGAAACGTGAAATCTAACATTCTTAAAAAATATATATGCTTGATTTGGCTTTTATTGTTGCTCTATCTTTCATTAATCAGCACATACCATGCTTTATGTACACGGGTGTGTGTGTAGGCGTGCTCACGGGTATGTATGAATGAATAGCTACCATAGATAGATCGTTACAGCAATTATGAGCCAACAGTAATTGCTTGAGTTGTAAAGTGCAACGAAAATGAGGGCTAAAATCTTGAACTTGATCCAGAGCACTAGGGAAGGCCAGGAGGGAGACTGAAGGGAGACTGGCATGTTCAGAGTGCTCAGGGAGGTGAGCAATTTTCACAGCCATGTTTTGGGTTTGCTTGAGGGGACTGAGTACAGAAGCAGAGATGCCAAAGTGGTGGCTTGCTAGAGAGACCTGAGTTTTAGTGCCAAGGGAGAGGGATGGATTTAGACATGCTGGAGCAGGTGAGCCTCTGTACCTGAGGCAGAGCGAGAACAGGATTGTGAATTTGTGACCACAAGGCCAGAGAGCCAGGTTTGAGAAGCGTGACAGGATCAGAGGGGAAGGATCACATACATGAGAATGTCAGCCAGAGTAGCTTCAGTCCACGCTTGTCTCAAAGCACCTGTCCTTTTCTCGATGACAGATGTTCTCTGTTGTTTAGGGGCGTTTGTCACCTTGAATGAAAACGTACCAGCAGTGCTTATTCTTCATAGAGAGTAAGCAATTGCTAGCTGTTCAGTAAATGGCAAGGCAAACACAGCTCACACCCTCTGACATCCCCGCGAGCCCAGCTTTGGTTGGAGAGTGGCTGTGTCTGAAATGATAGGCCTGATCCTGTTTTTATGGTGTGAGTGGCGTCTGTGCTCTTTGCAGGCAAGCTGAAGTTGGGAGGACTGTTGTGATGCAATTCAAGTTGTACATGGAGCATGAGGTTTCCTGACCTCATTCTCTTCTGTTAACAGTCTCATCCTCAGTATGGATCTGCCTTTGATTTAAATTCCCTGAGTATTATATCGATAGCTGTTGCAATACTTTGACCTGTGCACACCCTAGGTTTTATTATTTTATGGCCAGTTGATATTCATTGAGTTTGCCAACTGCATTCATTTGTATATATTTTATAATGGCAAGTACTGCTGAGAAGCTTTTGTGTTTTGTTTCATTTTTCACAAGCCAGTGGATGGTAGGGGTGACATGGACCTCAGTTACCAGTTCTAGGATGTTAGGCAGGTCTACTTAGATGCATTAATTTCAAGTGAGTGCTGTAATTCAGTGTTGGGCAGAATCCACCACTCTTGCACACAGCGCCACCATCTATTGGTGAGGAGACGTCATGGAGTGCAACGGCTTTCTCAAACCTGCCCTGTTTAATATGCATTAATCTCTAATGCTCCTTCCATCTGACTTGAGCAAACCATTTGTCCATTACAAGGGCTTCATCATCTTTAATTGGTTTTAAAATTTCACAAGTTTCTGGTTTGTGCATTGAGATAGAAATAGGTCTTTTCTCTGGGAAGTATTGTAAAGAAAATAATACTTAAAAGTAGGTATTACTTCAACATGTGACAGCCATTTTATGAACAGGAAACAGATAAAAGATTGGTTAAAATAACATACAGAAACTTAAAGTGGTCAGATGACTATTTTTTTACAAGCATAGAAACCTTCCCAGTTAAAGCAGTTGCAAACTTTACGTCCTTGTATTTGGCAGAACAATTACAGTCTGCCCATTTTTAATTTTATCCACTGCCTTGTC
This sequence comes from Edolisoma coerulescens, assembly GCA_013397115.1. Taxonomy (NCBI): domain Eukaryota; kingdom Metazoa; phylum Chordata; class Aves; order Passeriformes; family Campephagidae; genus Edolisoma; species Edolisoma coerulescens. Next base: position 443,478 of record VWZW01002151.1, read on the forward strand.
CACTTTGTTCATACGTAGATGTTTTGATGGAGTATAAAAAACATTTTTGAGAAACAAGCATGGATCATGTGCGGTGTTTTTCAGCTTCTGCACAGATTCACAGAAAAGTGCGAGATTTTTTAGTCCAGTCCTGTCAGTTAAGGATCTAAAAGTGACTGAGAACAGCCAGGGATTGGATTTGAGATGCAGAGAACAACTTTCTTAGCCATCTGACTTTCCCCTTATCAGAGGCTGGAATGGGTCCAGTGAGGCTTGACAGAGAGCATTACCTTTTCATATGGTATATACATATGGGATATCTAATAGTGTCAAGTCATGATTGTGTGTCATATTTAAGGGCTCTCCATTTAGAGTACTTATGAGAGTCATTGCTCCTCCATTTGATTACTAATTCTTAGTTAGTTGTCATCTATAACTGTGTAGTACCACACTCCCTTGTACTTGGTTCTTGAACATAATACAGGCTTAATAAAAATAGCGACCCATGCAAACTGGTTTAAGGCCCTAACAGATGAAGCTGTCTCTTTGTAGTTGGTGGAATCATATTTCTCTTAAACATAGATATGTGAGATGAGCATCTTTGTTACTAATAATAGAGAGTGCATTGGAAAGCTCTCCCTGTAGCAGACCGTCACAGTATGAATGATTTAAAATGTCCCCAAATCACTGGATGAAATATGAAACAATGCCATGTTGTAGGGGGCTCAGCTGCAGTGGCATTTAACAGCTGTTGCCTGGAATTCTCTCAGTCACCCTAAGTCAAGTGAGTAAAAGGTGCAGATGTTCATAGATGGGAAGCTTCCAGGACTTACCTAAAGAGTTGTCCTTGGCAAGTTATGAAGTAGCATTTTTCCTTTTGAGCCAACATAAAAGGAGTGCCTTGGCATGTTTGCAGAAGGCTGTGCTGCTGAATGGACTCTACCTGGAGATGTCTTAGAAAGATAAAGGGTAAAAAGAAAGTTAGGTGGAGCTTAACCTTCAGTGTGTAGCAGCTTAGATTTTGCCAAAGGTCAGTGGGATCCCATTTAGCTGCTGCCTCCTGGAAGCAACAATAAAGTGCTTTGGTTTTTAAAAATTGGTGATTGACACATACAACAGTCCTGTGTCTGGGCAGGCCCAAAGAAACTGGTGTATCAGTGGAATGCAGAGCTAACTGGGTTTGTTTCATACAGAGCTAATACCCAGAGCTCTGAAGAGAGCTGTGAACATCATGTACCATGACCAGAAAATCCCCCATTAAGTTTGCAGCAGGAAATAAGCAAGAAGCCTTTCACAAGGAAGGGAGCTGGGAGCTGGAATTGCAGTGCAGAAGACCTTAAGATTTCTCAAAGCAGAAGACACCATTAAAAGCATGTGTGTAAACAGTCTTCTGCTTTAATAGATAAGATCATTGCTTTTATTTGTTTTTTCTTGACTACCAGACACTGCATAATATTGTGCTTATAGGAACCAGATCAGATCTGCTCTTAGGTCCTTGGACAGGCCAATCTCTTGCTTAACTCTGATTTTTGTTGGTTGGGAAAGATGTCACGGAGGTTTTCAAAGGTGCTGGCTTCCGGTGGGCCCAGCTTAAGGATTTTGAAGCTGTAGGTTGGAGCAAATTACAGTAGGGCTCTGCAACCCAGAAGGCCGCTTTAAAACTAAAGCCAGCATTGGAATGTGAAGCTGTCAGACACGACACTTGCCTGTGAAATCGCCTTGATTAATGGGTGAGCCTGGACCATCCTGCACTTCCAAAAACGTGGCAGGCACTGGGAGCGATGTGTATGCTGTTAGGAGTAAGGAAAAACAAATCAGAAAACTAAAGCAGCAGAGGCAGACATTTTTGGTAGGAACCACAACCGTAAGCAAAGCATTGCCAGGCATTACCCTTTCCTGATTCCTTAGGAAGTTTGGTCACTGAGGTGGCTGGAGAGAACTTGTATGAGAAAGGAAGGCAGTCCTCAGTTTGGATATGGTCAGCGTGGGCATCCAGCTTGAGCAGTCCTGCCCTGCATGACAACGGTGCAGTTTCCTCAGTGAAGCATTTTGTTCAGATTGTTTAAGGATGTAATTAATCAGTTCCTTTGGTCCTTTGAAGTTTATTAAGCATAAAAAATAAACTTTCCAGAGCAGGGGAAAACTCAACCCCAGGCTTTGTTAGAATAACAATTGTTTCAGGGAATGTCAAATTTAAACTTAGCTCTGTATGTGGGAGGGCACAACTCAGCTAATTGCCAAGGAGCTCTGGTCCATTGCAGATGTAGAATTGGATAAAGCTGGGCAAATGTTTGTGAAAATACTATTATTCTAAGCAGCTTAGAGGAAGAAGACACCAAAAATGATCCAGGGACTTCAAAGGGATTCACTTTTCCCCTGAAAGTTAGTTATATTTACTAATGTTCCAGCTTGAGTATGAACTCTCGAGTCAGCTCATGGTAAATGAGACTAAGGCTCTGAAGTTTTTCTTTTGAAAATGGAGACCATGCTTCTTAGTCACATCAGGATGCTTATAAGGGGGACTTACAGTAGTCCTCCTGCTAACTAATCCTTGGCTTTCATTTAAAGTTTCTGCTCAGCATCACTGTTCTTAGCCAAGGCTTCGGGTCCTGGACAGCCTTGCAAGCCCAGCCAGGTTGTGCTTGTCAGAGGGCCAGAGCACAGACCCCAGAGCAGCTTCGTGCACCTTCGTTTCCCTGTCTATGAGCCTGCCAAAGGCTCGACTGCAGCAGTCCTCGAGAGATCTATGATTTTTTGGGAGCTACAAGAAGGCAAGGGCTGTCTGGCCACGCCTCTGTCCTCTGCCTGTCGTGAGGAGCGGTGGAATGTGGGAGGCAGCACCAGAGGTAGCTTCCCATCCAGGCATTCCTTCACAGCAGGGTACTTGGTCCAACTCTCATTTGACCTCTTGGGTTGCATAAGGAGCATCCATTCATATTCTCAGGATGTGATGTTCTTCATGGCTCATTAGGACTCTGGTTCTTCAAGCACTTTAGGAGTAATAATAAGAAGTGTGGGTAGCCTGGGGAAGAGACAGCGTAAGAATTGAAACAAAATAGACTGAAGATGAACCTTACCATCGGATGAGTGTTTGATTTGTATTTAAATAATTTGTTTGAGTAGAATTTATCCTTGAATTGCTTGAATCCTTGTGCTGGTAGTCTTTGGGTTTATTATAAAAGACAGAAAATAAAATTAGTGAATGAAATCAGTTCATTTAGCTTTATATAAGGTTTAAGATATAACACCTTTTTTTTTTTTTTTTGGAAGTATCTGTAGGTGCAATCTGTTCTCAGGTGCTAATAGTGAGTTAAAGCTGCTGCTGTTTTCTGGAGAACTCTGCAAACAATACATTTGAAGAAATTGTAACATTATCAAATTATAAGACTCCAGCCATGCTTTTGGCTTTGGAGAATAATTTCTGCAAAGGAATTCCCTTTATTTTAAGCGAAGCAGAAACACCTCTTACCCTGTAATATTTAATGATGGTAGCTATCTCCTCTTGTTTACATTAAAATTACAGGCCTCAGATTGCAAGTTGTAATATTTGTTTTCTTCTGATTTCTGCCTTTAGCTCCTCAGTAAACACCATTGACTGCTCTGTGGGTAACTCCAAAGAAGCCTCCAGGGCTGAATATATTAAAATCCACGGCATTCCACAGAAAATGACAAAATTCTCCCCATATTGCCCCCACAGTTTTCTACTGGCCTTCTTTATGAGCTGTAGGCAAACAAGGGTGATCTGTTGTGCTTGTCCTGTTCCTGTTTTTCTTCCTGTTTTAAATATAGCGGAATATATAAAATAATGAAGTGGTATTCAGAAACAATCCTTTTGCCAGGTCTTCCATCTGTTATTCTGTATAATCCTAATTTCTGTAAAAAAAAAAAAAAACCAGAACCGTGGTATGCAACTCAATATGTTACAAGATGTTTATTTTCATCAGCATGGTCCAATAAAGTACATAGCTCAAATATTAACATTGGAGTATGTTAAGATTTCATTAGTATTTGATCTATGTATTTTACAGACATAAATGGATAAAAGTAAACAGCTTGTAACATATAGAGTTACGGACTATGGTTTTGTAGATTTACAGAATTCTGTGGTGGATTTGGATTTTGCAGCAGATTTATTTTCTCTAATTCAGTTAAAATAACTATGTAATCATTATTTGTGCTGAGTATGGTTAGAGCTTCATTTTCATAATTCACCGTGGGATTTGTCTGCATATCTTCTGATGGTTAATGACCCTATATTGATTGAGATTCTCTTTTGTGAGTCTGTATTGCTTGTGACTTGATAATGAATCAGTCAGATCACTCCATTTTAGAGAGAAAGAAAATAGACATAGTGTTAACTTACAAAAAAGAAAAAGAAAAAAACACCCAAAGCTCTGTGTACTCTATACATTCTGTAGGGGCTTTTATAGTGCTTGTAGTACATGCTGTTCTGAAAGTGTCATACATGCATTTGTTGTTGTGAACTCAAATGCTGTAGAATCTGTAAAGATGCAAGATTAAATTTTCCATTGCCGTTTTTACAGATAACAGCCCGTCGACAATGGAAACATATTTATGATGAATTAGGTGGTAACCCTGGAAGCACAAGTGCTGCTACATGTACTCGCAGACATTATGAAAGGTAAGATAACAAATCTGAAATGCTTGTTTAATAATGAAAAAATTAATTTGGAAAGCCTTCAAAGCGTTTTATAAAGAATTAGAGAAAAAGAGAGAGAGTCTTCTTAAAGATTTAGTAAATATTCCCCCAACAGTTTAGTCAGATAATCCATTGTAATTTAAACCAGAGTGTCTGTCTCCAGTGACTAAATAAATAAAATAAGCATCTGATTTTTCTTTGGTATATATCTTAATTTTTGCAACAGCTTTCCAGTTAAAAGATGAAAAATTGAGGAAAACATACTCAAGGAAAAATAAGAAACGGCAGCTAATTGGTGCAAACACTTGTCTTCTGTCATTTTTTAGGAATACCAATTAAGCAAATTGTGGTTTTGATCAAAATAATGGGGTGGCCCACAATGCAGGGTGCTGTTAATGTTGTAGGTCATGCAGAGCGTTGCATTCCTCTTCTTCATTGCATTCCTTCCCTCCTCCCTGCCTGCGAGCTGCTGCCAAACACTCTTTCTCTGCAGCCATTGTTGCTGGTCAGAACTGTTGATTTCTTATTCTTCCCATGTAGATAATAACTTCCAGGGCTTGTGAAGCCAGCACACATTGAATAAAATACTGGAGCTGGAATGTTGTTTTGGTTTGGTTTTTAGAAACAACGCTTGGGGCTTTTTCTTTCCTTTTCTTTCTTCTTTTATCTTTTTTTTATTTCTTCTGGTTTTTTTTTTCCTTAGACAAGCAAATGTGAATAAAAGCTCAGCAATTTTCAGCTCAGATAAGGAAAATTCAGTCTCTTGTTCCTGGACATAAACAAGTTACTTTGCCGGGCTCAGGAAGAGATGTTACTTGCCTGTGCAAAAGGTGGCACGGCAGAGCTGTGCTCAATGGGCTCTTTCTCTCCTTTATCTTGGTGTCGGCCTCTCCAGGGGAGATACTGCCATCCTCATGGAGGGTGGGGAATTTGATCGTGCTCATTTACAGGAGACATCTCCAGCAGAAGGGCTTGGGTGCACAGAGGAGTTGCATGTAATGAATGCCATTATAAATGTTAGGAGCTTTCTGGAGATTGAGCCAAGCAGCAGAGCAAAGTGAGTGAGTTGCTGTGCGTTTCAGACGGGGCTTTTCCCTGCCTTCGTGTTGCAGACAAATGTTATAGATTGTTTTATTGACTCATCAGATTGTGGGTATTCAGCTCTTCCCCCCATCATTATAGCCCTGAGAGTCTCAGAGCTTCCTCTTGCACCCAAGCCAGCTGATGGGTTTCCAACTGGCAGTCTGGCTCTTCCCTCACCAGATGTTCTTTGGGGGATGTTATTTGACAGAGGAGAGCCAGGCACACGTAAGCATTAGGTCTCTGTGGGTTTGGGTTGCAGAGGGAGCATTGCTGAGCTCTGTGCTGAAACCCTAGAGTCACTGAGAGAGCACATCTCTTGTAGTTGTAAATGAGTAAATGAGCCATTCACAAATATTCTGTAAACCCCTGTCTCTCTCTTCTGCTTTCCTGACGTTTAATGCTAGTGTTTTGGTTTTTTTTACATGCAAAACTCTTGCATTGCAGTCCCATGCATAGAGACTCACGTGTGTGACTGACTCAGCAGTTACTTGGGTGTGCTTTGAAGTGCCACCAAACCCATTGTGCTCACTGGAAAACCTGAGCAGACTTGTGATGCCTTCCAGATTGAAAAGCCCTTCCAGGCTACCCAAAAGCAGTTCTGCTTGAGTTGACCTGGTCTGAGGAAAGAGCCTTCTAGTTTATGGTTAGATTGGTCTTAATATACTGAAGAACTCAAATCTGAGTTCATGGATGCCAGTCTATCATGTAGTTCTGGGTTAGGTCTGATATGAGGCAGCACCTATTTTCCACATCCCTGGCAGGCTATCAAAAGATGGCATTTGGAGAAAAAGTCTTGCAAGATTTTTAGGTTAGCCCTGAGCTTACCTAAAATGTGCTTTACTAAATTAGTCTGAAAAACCAAAACATGTATACAAAAAACCTCGGTGACTGATCCGGTCTCTACTTTTCTAGTGTTAGATGCTTTTTTTCCACCACAGGAAATAGACGGTATTATTTCCAAGTCTGTATTAAGCCTCAGACTTGGAAAAAAGTAAATGAAATTGTCGTGGTTTGTTTCAGCTGGTGATTCTAACTACAGCACCTGTAAATGTAATGCTCATTTATAGCCAAAGTGCTCAGATGACATTTAATCTAAAACTAGAACTGCAGTGCAGGAATATACACGCTCATGATTCAGGACACACATACATTTTCAAACTTGAAGGTGAGCTGTACAGCTAAACTGGAAATTGAATTAAACTGGAAAGCAAATGCTGAGTAAATCTCATGATTTTTCCTTTCTGAATCCCACCGGCCTTTCCTTGCTTACTGGAGGCAGAACAGGCAGTTCCCTGACTTCACTGGCCTTGCTGCTGTTTGACTTAGCCTTGCCATTCATCTCTACAACTGGATCTCAAGGGCATCCATGTTGCATTAACCAGCTCTCTCCCAAGAGAAGTTACTGGCTGTTTGCATCATCTTTAGCATATCAAGGCTGTTTGGGTGGCAGCCACCTTTCAGTGACATCCTTAGGATGCTGAGGAGTGGAATGGCACATATGTCCCAGTTCAGGCACTGCATCCCATCTTCCTGCCCTCTCCAAGTTCCCCTTTGCAAGGTGGAGTTTTACACATGATTTCAAAGGGCAAAAAGAGAGAGAGAAAAAAAAAACTTTAACAACAGGCAAACAAACAAAAAAAAACCCCAGGAACAAAATACAAGCATTGGGGAGGGCAAAATTCTCTATGTCTAGCAAATCCAATGAAGAAATACTGCTTTCTCTAAAGGTGTTTATCACTTCTGCAGAGCCACCATGTGGTTGCAGATTCATGGTACTGAGGATGGCAAAAGCTGAAACAAAGCCAGATTTAAAGGCTTTGGGGAATGTATTACTCTGCACCCTGCTGTTTGGAGCAGGGCTTGTGGTGGTAGCTGCTGGTGTGCTATAGGTAGGTAGAGTGGTTCAGTTGGGGCAGTGTTTGCTTTGTTTCCCTGGTAAAAGGGAAAGAAAGGTTTTGTGTGCATTTTCAACTGATTCATTTATCATGTAATACGGTTCGTGTTTCCAGTAACTGTTTTCATTTTAAAATAAGGCAAGGCTGCCAGTGTTTCGGTAAGTGTTATTTGTATATTAGTTAGACAACTTTTGTTTTATTAATGAGTATAATAATGAAAGTGCAGGTTTCTGAGTAGAAGCAATGGGTGTTTTTATTTAAAGCGTAGCAGGCATCGCATAATGCCAATGAATGCGTTATTGTCACTGTAGGCATGGCTGGTCTGGACCTGCCTCTGATTGGGTTATTCCAAATAGGCCCAAGCACTTCATAAAAATGTCTTTGTCAGCCTAGTTTTCCTTCCAAACCTATTCATCTCTGTCAGTTTTTAATATTAGTACCAGGCTCTTGGCTATAGTCCATTAGTACTGTACTTAATTGCTCATGTTACAGATGATTACCAATATAAAAAGCATTAATGTTTTCCCATCGTGGGGCTGTTGCTCTGTGCACGACTTGGACCGTACAGAGCTTATGAGGTGTTGTTGTTTTGGTCGTTACTTTCTTCATTTGTGCTCCTCTAATGCACTTACCTTTGACGATCACAGCCAGCCGGAGGTGTGTGTGGTTGGTATGAGCTGATTCAGTCTGCACCGTTCCCGTGAAACCCTTACAGCCCTTGTCAGTACCCTACATCTCTCTCTTATCAAGAAACCCTCAGAAACGGCTACTTTTCTGCGAAGCACTCTGCTCCATGCTGGCTTCCCCTAATAATGCAGATGTGGTTTTCACATGCAGGGTTTGAGGTTTCTTTTCGCTTTTACACAAAACACATGATCAGCAGCTTTAACTTTCTGGCATGAGCAGTAGGCTGTATTTCTGCAGTGCTGATGACGTTGTTGTTAGGGATTTTTTGTAAATGTTACACCACTGTCTCCCCCCAAGAAAACCAAACCAAACAACTCAACCTGCTAGTTTAGTGTGCAAGGTATAAAAAGTTCCCAATAAAATGCGCTCAACAAAACAAAAATACTAGTAATTGCCTGTTGGGGCCTTTTTCTGTCTCCAAGTCTGGCTGTGATTCATCTTGGTTTCCCTCCAGAGCAACTCCTGTGCACGAGCTGTGCACAAACACGTGCACTGGGGACTTGTGGTGTGCGATGGCATGCAGTAACTCTCCTTGGCTTCTCTGGTGTTGCTGTTGGAAGGTGTCATGGCAGGCAGCTGGATGGTACCATAGACCAGTAGCTTCCTGGCCTCTTTGGGTGCTGCAGGAAGCTGGGCTCCCTTGGGGTCTCCAGCAAGGACGGACCCAGAGAACCCCATGGCCCGAGTCCTGCCCTTCAGCAGCGTGTCTTGTGTGCTGGCCCTCATGAGTTACTAGCATTTCGAAAACAAATCTGTCCTGGTCGAACCTGCCTGGAGAGAGGGATTTATTAGGCCTTGTGCTCTCACAAAATTAAGGCATCTGAGTGGGAAATGATCCTGCAGAGCCACAGCCACCTGGGACTTGAGGAGGAGCAGGTAGGTGGGATGGGTTGTAGTTCTTCACAATGGGGCAGGGTGGCTGTGCCCACTGACCTGCAGAGGGTTTTATTCTGGCTGTGGGTGTGGCCCCTGGGCACTTGCAGAGGACCTTGCATATCTGTCCCTTACCAGGGGACTAAACTTCAGAAGATGCAGTGTCTTGTACAGTTCAGAGCCCATTCAGCCATTTTTCTTTCTAAATCGCCCACATAAAAGTTATATATTATCAGAAACACAAGGCAGGTCAAAATAAGTCCCTTACACAGTTTCCCTTTAACAGCCGTGAAGTCTGTCTACCCTAAGGATATTGTGCAGTAATTCAATATGCAGGAGAGCCCTGTGTTCCATGCAAATGCTGTTTGGTTTTCTAAAGCGTTTGGATAACTTTCATAACATGTAAGCATTTCAGTGGAGTTTTGCAGGAAATAACAGCCCATCTTTAGAGGGGAAAAAAAAGTAGAGGGCTAGTATAGCATCTACATGAAATTGCTTATGGTTATCTTTTTATACACATTGTAATTAATAGAACGTTTTGATTTACACTGTTAAGTGTGAAAATATCCCCAGGCAAAAATTAATCAAATGATATGTCATGCTGTAAACTACAACTAGCTCTTTGTTTGACCCAAAAAAAACTTGCCAAGCAACAGTTTTCTCTCCTTGTTTTATTTTTGTCTTCACCCCACTTCCCTGCCCCCCTCACACTTCAGCTAGTCCCAGACTCCCAGAAAACTTCGCAAGTTGCAAATTGTCTCAATAGTTTTCCATCAAGCACAAATTTAAGCCTGAAGATAGATGAGGTGTCTCAGTTCTCTCTTTCTTTTCCTGGGTTTTTGGTTTGTTTGTTTTTTTTCTTTTTGATAAATAACAAGAGGTTTCTTCTTATGATTTTCTGCCCTCAGGGCTTTATCATTAAGATTAAATAACTGTACTCTCAAGCATACCACTGAACAAACATCTTTTCAATTATGTGAGTAACAGATGCTTTAACAAAGGAACTATTGAAAATTCAGAAAGCTTCCCCCCTCCCCAAAATTTAAAAAGTATCAGATGACAGAGGAATGTAATTGTTTACCATTAAAACAGATCCCTAGCTGTCCATTCAAAACATCTGAGAACATGCATTTTTTTCAAAATTTCTGGGGTTTCAGCCTCAGAGACTTACTGGCCAGCACTGGAGTCAGCAGGAGTCCTTGAGTGCCAAGTGCTGGACAGTCGGGCACTGCCTTTAAGTGCCTGCACGCAGATGATCTCTCTCCTGGTGAGGAATTGTTTTCCCTCCTACATCCTTCCTTTCACCAGGAGCTTGTCCCGGCAGAATTGGGGTGTGCAGTGTGCTGCCCAGTGCTGCTGGGTGGGTTGTCACCCGAGCAGAAAGGCCCTTGCCTTGCAGAAAGGGCGATGCACACATGCGTTGGCACTTACTGGATGCTGAGGCCCTGCAGTGCCCAGAACTTCAGGGTCCCAGCACTCCAGCTCAGTGCTTGGAGACAGTCAGTGTCACGCGTGGTAATCTCCTTTCTCGACATCCAGGAGTAGGGACAGACTTGACACAAGGGGACAAGCCCCTTTTCCTTGCTGGGAGCTGAGTTGCCCCAGGAGGGTGCTGCACAGTGGGAGGTGTGCCATTCTGTCTTGCAGGAGCAGCACCAGTGATGGAGAGTAAGATCTTTTCCTTCAGATTTCCCAGTGCTGCTGGGAATCTCCACCTTGTACTTCAGGATTTTGTTTACATGAAAGAGAATGCCCCTAGTTTGTTCAGCTTTCTGCAATATAGATGTGACTCAGAGCTCCCAGGGAGGGTCGGCAGGATTTTGGAGTGCTGCCAGGAGACCTGCACCCCACAGGCAATGCAAAACGGCATCTGTAAGCTTGTTCTGAGCATAGGGACCAAGCATTGCAGGGACTCCATGGACCTACCAAACAAAATGCATGTCTGCCTTTAGATACAAAACTGGTGACTATGGCCAAACCAGAGTCTTGCAGTAGTTTTGGTAGGGTGACCTGGGGAAGCTGCTCTGTGCCCACCACCCTTCCTTTGAGTCTTTTCCTTGCAGTAAATCTGCACCAAAGGCAAAAGACTGGAGTTGTTCATCTCCCCCTGCTGAGCCCTAGGATCAGGAGTGCCTGAGCTTGCCTCACTGGGCTGTGCAGCTAAATCAACAGCTGTGTTTGTAATGTCACTAATTTCCAGTTTACTTAAAACAAAGTGTCTTTGAATTCTCTTAGAGCAGCGCCGTTCCCACCTTTCAGCAGTAAGCCATTCTCATTACCCACCAGCACTCCCAGTGGGCTGTGAGGAAAGTTGTTGTTGAAAGGATGAAAGAGCCATTTCTTTAAGGAAGGAAAGTTCTTTGGAAAGAAAATTGAACTCCAACATTATTTTGTCTTTGCTGATAAAATACATGCCAGTTCTGTACTTCAGACAAATGCAAATAAAACCATTGCTATTGTGTTCTGCACAAAAGCACGTGAGGCTTGCTTTCGTAACCCCTGCATTGTACAATGCAGTCCAGGGAAATCAGACTTCAGGAACACACTGCTTCATTTCCTCAGTGTAGTTTATATTCCCATTTTGGAAAACAGGCTGAGACCTTAAATTTTGGGTTATTCCTCTCTCCTCTTTGCTGGGAATGTGTTGCTGGTGCCCAGAAGAGCTGCCTCCCACTCCTGGCTATACCCACCAACTGATCGTTGTTGAAGGTTTCCCTCATTGTTTCTCTCACCTACACTGGACCAGTGCTCTAAGATTTATCCTTTTGAAAAGCAACAGGGTAAAAAAGACAAGACTTCTCTTGAGATCAGAGCTCAGGCATTCCTGCTGGTCCCTTAACAACAGCTGAATGTTGCCACTGACTTCCTAGGGGGAAAGAATCAGGTTTCTCTCCCCGAGGTTACTGATTTGCACCACCGGGGCTGTCCCGGCCCTGCACTCAGACCCTCTGGCTGCAGGGGCTGCGGGCAGCTCTGCCTGGCTGCTGTGAGGACATCCTGGAGCAGATGGGTGCCCTCTTGGACTGGAAAAAGCAGCTGTCTTGTCCCCCAGGTCTGGTAGTGCCTGCAGAGTGAGGAGTTGGAGCCACCATGGCCTTAAGTGCTCAGGAGGAAAGCGTTTTCCAAATTCCTACCACTAAAGAGACCTATTGCCTGTCCCTTTTCAGCATTTTTGAAGCTCTAACAGCTTAATGTTCTCATGATTTACATTAGCATCTAATCCTTGCATAATCTCACTAATCCCTTGGCCCCAAGATATCCATTGGCAGTGAGTTCCACGGGTTAACTGGTTGCTGTATTCATTTGGTGGAGCAAATTTAAATCATTTTCCATTCCTGTTGCAATTAGCCTCCTTAACCTGGCCAAGCATGTGAATGGGGCAACATCTCCCAAGGAATGGACTTTGGTATTTTAAGTCCTTCCAAGATTATTCTTGTGGCTGAGAGGCTCCAGTGCATCCTATTTAGTGTTGGGCTTGGAGCCCTTGAGAAAGTACAATGATGTCAATGGGAGACATGCTGAAATATTTTATTCTGCCAGAAAGAAAACAAAAATAAACACTGAAACGGCAATACAAAAAAATATTGTAGGGGTTGTGCTGAGCTGCCTCCTTCTCTCGCATCACCCTGTGTGTCCTGGGCATATGGTTCCTCCCCAGCCCCAGAGCCCTGTCATATTCATACACAGTAGGGAGAATTAAAGAGGAAACTGGCAGCCTTAACATTTAATTTCCTTCCTCTTTCTGGGCTGGTCAGATCCCCTGCATTATTGTAACTACTTTTTTTATCATGCCTATAAATAGATGTGCTCTCATGTGTCCTGTGAAGCAGTCAGGCCAAAAAAGTCATTCATTCTGCATAATCAATACATGTAGTGGTTACTGGCTCAGATGAGATCTTGTATTGTTAGTTCTGTAGCTGGGAAAAAAAAATGTTGACTAATAAAGATTAAGGGCTTTTTTTTTTTCTTTTTATGAAATGCTAATGATGAAGACATGTTTGATATACTGTGAAATACATTTCTCTAATGTGGAGTTTCTGCTTTTTGTTGGGAAAGAGATTTAGTCCCTGGAGGATTTTAGAATTTGTAAATATAAAATTATCTGCTTCAGTGTTTTTTAAAAAAAGGTTGGCAGAAAGCCAGATTACTTACATTACTGTAATAGATTTGCTGACCTCTGACATCTGCTGCAGAGAAGTACATTGAATTTTTCATAATATCAGATGATGCAGATCTAAAAACTCAGTACACTGCACCATTATTTAATTCAGGACTTACTAAAGGAAAATCTTTTTTTGAGTAGCAGTTTATACGTGATTAAACTTAATATTGCCGATTGTAATAAATCAGGATTAGTATAGTACTGATTTGTTAATCTAACTTGTATTGGTTTTAAGTTGTCTTTATTTTAAAAAAATAAAAAGAAAAAAGGAAAAAGACTGCCTTTTCACAGTGACTGAATTTAATAAGAAGCCCTGTGATAGCAGACTCCCCTACTGTTTCTGCTCTTGGCTGGAAAATGTTATTCTTGTATTATTCCAGGAAAAAAAAAAAAACCTCATGCTGCTAAAAATCTGCTGCCTGTGGAAAGATTTTTTTAATACACTAGTGCTTACATATTCTATTTATGTTAATTGACTTATAAATAATACATTTTATTAATCTTAATATTGGAATCTTGATCATGATAAAGACCCTTTTATTTGGTCTTCTTGCAGGCTTTACAAGTAAATATTCTTCAGACCACAAAATATTCCCCCTCTTTTCCTTTTTTATGAATACTTTGATAGTTCCCCCCCTGTCGGGAAGTACAGCCACAGTTCAAAGCGGCTGAAAACATGGTTGTTGTTTCCAACATACGATACATTTGAGGTATCTGGGTCCAGTTTTTTGGACGTTGTCTTTACCCCTCCTTGCACAAAGATTGATTAAATCTTACCTGCACTACAAATATTTGACCAAAAAAAAAAATCTCGTGCTGGTTTCAGACATGTCACATTCTGCTAAACTATTTGGCTAACAGCAGATCACATTCTTCCGGTGTTGGGCAATATTGACCTTAAATTGGCTAAGCCGGCTGCTTTCATGGCATGTGAGCCGGCTGCTTACATGTTCCGAGAGCTGTATTAGCTTTATTACTCCTGTGCTATAAAAACTTCTAATAATCAAATGATAAGATCATATCCTGTGGGTAATTGTGTTGTACCATGACAGGATAACTGAAAAAACATTCAGTGAAAATTGCAACCGACGGAAATCTCTACGTGAAGCGGCAATTGCTGGTGTTGCTCAGCTCGGTGCTGCTCCCTGGGGTCTCGCGGCCCGCGTTCCTGCCCGGCTCCTCGCCAGCCGCCCCCAAAAGCCACCTTGGCCGGCCCTCCTTTGAAACGAGGAGGGGAAAATCCTAGAACAAGCCATCCTTGTGTTTTGACTCAGTTTTACCTTAGTCATGCCGCCTCCCCGATACATGAAACATTTAATTCCAGATTTCCTGCCGCTGGCTCCAGGCCGCTGACCGGCTATGTGAAATGTATTTTTACTGCTGTCGGCCTGCCAACTGCTGAGCTCAGTGAAAAATAACTAAAATGAAAACCTTGTACTCCCACATGAACCCTTAAGATCAGAAAAGGAAATTTAAGCCACAGTTACTAATTAGCACCCAAGCTAATGAGTTCTGGTGAGGTGCAGAGAGGCAGGAGGAGGAGGAGTTTGGGTCCCACGTTACCCTAGAAGGCCCGGCAGAGAGCACGCGAGCAGTGATTAATTGCATCGGCCCGGGCCTTGCTCCTGGCCCGGCCGTAGCCACCGGGTTAATCACTCGGCATCTTCCAGGGAAAGGCTCATTCCTGGGGCTGGGAGCATCTCTGTCTCCCATGAGGCACCGGACAGCGTCTGAAACCTTTACGGATGGAATATGTAGATTTTTAATGGGCGACACGTTCCCATGGAAACAAAACAAAGTCAAACACTCCCCTTGCAGTGCTAACAATTATTGTAATAAAATGTGTTTTTATTAAAAGCGATTTTAAATATTTAACACATGGCAGAGTGGCCTCGGCGCTGCCCTATGTGAAACCCAACCTTGCCTCTAGTGAAGTCCAAAGTGCTTTGTGCAGCGCGGGGGGGAATTTGGTATTTTCACCAATATTTGCGCTTTGCGAATGAAATGTAGCAGCCTCAAGTATGAACAGGATTATTTTTTTCTTCTTCTGCTTAGTTATGCTTTTTATTATATAAACATTAACTGTAATATTACAGTGGGAAGCAGGTATTTGGCAACTACGTATTATTTTGCTAAGTTTGCATAGAGGGAGCAGTTTCCAGTTTTAGCAGCTGTAACATGTTTAAACTCAGTTTGTAATGGGATCTGAAGATGAATATTCCCTGTGGGCTCTGCTTAGCTTCATTACTGGAGCCCTGCCAAATTCAGGGCTAGAAAGTATTATTCACGCCTCTTTGCACATACCATGTCAGAGCATGCTCAGTTAATGAATTTTGTTTCTAATATAGCATAAATTAGGTTTATATTTTAACATAATTTATGTTGTATTTTATTAAAATGTAAAATATTATGATCACGAGCAATCTAATTTCTGCTCTCTTAAGCCCAAACTGTGTTTGAACATCTAAGTATGTAAATCAAAATTGCATGCTTAGAAACTGATTCTAGGATAACAAACGAATATCTGAACCAAAGAGGTTTCTGCCTTGGAGTCTTAGATTAAAGATAATTAAGGATTCCTGGTATTTGAGCAGATTTATGTTGTTTATAAGCAAAGTACATTTTCTTCATAGAGTCAACTTGTCTTTTTTTTTTTTTTACAAATTATGTTTGCTGTATTAAAGTTCATATTTTTAAAGTCTGAGTCTCGTATTAATCCCACAGTGAGTCATTAATCATACCAAAATGCATTATAAAAACTTTAATCACTGAAGTTGAAACTGAGATTGTAATGCAATCCATTCCTTTTAATTATATCAGTTATTTTTCCTTTCAGATCAAGAATTGCAAAGGGAAAACAGAGAGATTAAAACTCAGTGTGTTTGATGCTTTCAGGGGAGGATATTTTTTGTTTGTGTTTCTTCCTTGTGTTTTTAAAGCGATTTTGTGCACTTTGTAGCAGACAGTTCCACAGTGAAGAATTCCTTCATTTTTAACTCCTCTCCCCTTTTTCCTTAAAAAAGGCTCCCTGGTGAAGGCAGGGAGCGTGGTGACTGTCGCTGCCTGGGTGCCCTGCACGGGTGGCACTGGGCTGGTGCTGGTGACGGCGTGGTGGGTGCTGTGCCTGCCCCGTAGGGTTCCTGCAGCCCAGCTCTCCTGGCTCCTGCCACGTTCCTGGCACTGCCCTTGCACTCAAGGGAACCACCAGCCTGCAAATTGTGTAGCTGTTATTGAGTTGGCTGTGGCTTTGTAGGTGTTTTCCAGGGGGTTGCTGCATGCTGTTAAATTCAGGGAGGGAAAATAAAAATAAATGGTGGATTTTTTTTTAAATTAGTCTAAAACGTAATGGCTGATATTCTCATCTGGTACAAATTGGTGTAGCCACACAAACCACTGCGGAGTTACTGACAACTGATCCACACCAACTCCAACTCCACTGAATTTATGCCACATGATAATCTTGCCAAATAAATTGATTTCTTATACTTGGATTTATAGATGTAGAGTTTAAACTGTTGCTTTTATGGCATGGAAGAAAATGGATTTATTAAGTAAACTGCTCATAGTAGATACATTTCTTTTTCTTTGCTAGAACAGCAAAACCTGATCAATTATTTGTTCCTTAATCCCCTAGATTAATCCTGCCATATGAAAGATTTATTAAAGGAGAGGAAGATAAGCCACTGCCTCCAGTGAAACCTCGAAAACAGGATAACAGTTCCCAGGAGGGTGAAGCGAAAACAAAAGTGTCTGGAACAAAACGCATCAAAAATGAAAACCAAAAGAGCAAGAAGGAAAAAGATAATTCACAGAAACCCCAAGATGCATCTGAGGTCGGTTGCTTCCCTGCTTTTCCGTTTTTCAATTAAAAATGCTCAGCTTTAATCACATGAAATCCAGTGATAAAATATATAATTTAAACTGGAGAATTCCAACCAGTTGGCCTTTTAGTTTGCTCAGCAATGGAAATTCAGCTGTTGTGATACTGTCTGTGCTGGGATTTTGCTGGGCTGTGAATGGCAGCCAGTTTGCTCCATATTGCACAGCGGGGATGGCAGAGGACCAAGCGCTGGATCTGACTTGTACCAGTTCTGCTCATTGTATTATACAGTGGTCACCACTAAAAGATCAGCAGCTGCCAAAGGGAAACCACACAACTACCACAGTTATTTCCTAATCTAAGTATAGGGTGCGGGAACCTCTAATACTGTTGATAATACTGTGGTAACTGTTGGACACAGCTGATTTTTATAATGGTAACCTCTGGATCAGCCTTCTGTGCTCACAGATGTATGCATGACTGTCAGAAAACATATTACTCCCTAGGATTTTTATTATATTATACTAAGTTTCTTTTTGAACTAAAAGGTCTCATTTTGAGGGAACCACCTTCCAAGCCCTGAGATCGACTGCCCTCTCCCAAGCAGCAGATGGCTTTCAGCTGAGGTTCCTATTCAGACACAATAGGTTCCTATCAAGTCACTCTGCTTCACGTGGGCAGGCCCCATTTCCACATAGAGCCAGGTTACTTGCAGGCATAGGACAGTCCTCATGGAAGAGATTTTATGTTCACAGCACAGGGTAAGATAGACGGTAGAATTCGTATTTGTCTGCAAATAAGGGTGAATTTCAAGTGTTGTTAAGTGGTACAAAATCAGTGGGGTTTTTGCTCCAGTGTTATTTAAGCACGTTCCTTTACACATCCTGCCCACTCTCTCCTGTGGCCCGCTTGCGCCCCGTGTGAAGGAGGTGGTGAAGCTCCTCGCACACAACCCCTGCAAAACATGTTGCTTTTCCTGTCTCAGTCTGCCAGATCACAGCAGCCTTCAAGGCGTTGCAGTGAAAGTAAGTATTTAAAGAATGTCGAAACACATGACGTGCCCGGCAGACTATGGCTGCTCCTTTGACTTCATTGCGTCTGGCAGGTACAGAAGTCCTGTTTCTAAACTTGTTTGGAAATTTTATTGAGTCAGCTATCAACAATCCTCCTCCTCATTGTTTTAAAAAACAATGCAGGACCTGTAAACACAGATGCCTCTGAGACTCCATGTACCGAGTTTTGAGAACAGAAAATTTTTGGTTTCATGTCCCACTGCCTCTTCAAGTTGTACTTACAGGGACAATTTAATCTCCCATCCAAAGAAGAATTTGTGTTTTAGATGGCCTTGATCAACAGTACCATTGATATCTAATTTAAGAGCAATCCCCAGAGAGACCTTTTTTTTCTCTCTTACACTGTGCTTTTAAAGTAGGGGGAGCCCTGTTTGGATAAAATAAAAAAAAAACACATGGAGAGGAGAGTGCGCACAGATGTGCTTCAGTCACTGGAAGGTTACAAGACAAATTGCCCAAAGCAAGGAGAAGTGAAGTGAAGGCTTGTGCTCCCTTCCCTTGTCGTTCCTTCATCCCTGGTTATTTATTGATGGTCTTGGATCAGCAAGATACATTACACACTATCTGTACTGCTGCTGCTAAGCCCAACATAACAAGTCAGCAACAGAGCAACAGCCTTCACTTTGAATTTCCTTGCTTTTGTTGTTCCCTATCTCAAACTTCCTGCTGTTTAAACTGAAGTTATTTTTGTGTGGTTTGCAGGAAGAGTTCCTAAGCTGCGCTTATCGGAAATGTAGGGAGCCTAGACGAGACAATAAAATTGTACAGTTATGGCAGTTCCCTATTGTAAAATGGTACCTTTTATAGCAAAATTAATGTCTCCTCCCTGACTGGGGTGGAAGACGTGTCCTGCCCCTATTTGATCAGGGTGGGCCATTAAGGACCTTGACCTCCGTGTCAGTCACCATACGGGTCGGTGATCACACAAAGCCTGGGCAGTGAAGGGGCTGCAGGGTGGATGCTTCACCTCTGGGTGCGTGTAGGGCTCCAGAACTCATCTCTGCTTTGCCACACGGAGGGCTCCATGCCCAGGATGTGGCACTTAACAGGGGTAGCGAGCAGGAGATGTTCAGCTCCTTTGGTGGAGCAAAATCCAGGTCTGCTGGAGCCAGGCAGAAGGTTGCTTGTCTCTCGCACCGCAGCCACGCCCTGGCAGTAGAGCCCCATTCCTGAGCCCTCATCCAGGCATAGCAGTGATGGGATATTGCTCTGAGGGAGAGCCCTATGGCCACCACATAAATGTGTAGGCACATCCCCAACCAGGCCACTGCTTAAGCCATTTCTTCATGTGGCCTGGAAGCTGTGAGCTGGAAAAGCATAATCCAGTTACAAATGTGTGGTCCTCTCAATTGCATGTTCAACTCATGCACCATTAGAAGTATGCAGGGAGAGAATATAACTTTAATTTATTAGGATTGCATTTGCCTTTGTGCTTTTCACTGTTTTCCTGCCATCACAATGACATTGTCAGTGTAACAAGACACCAGACAAAATGCTATTAGCCTTAGACTGCACATTTCCTCACAATAGCTGAAACTTCAATCAAAGTATTGCTTAACAGAAACAAAGAGCAGAATGTACAGTTATTAAATATGATTCTCTTTTTTTTCTCCTCCTTGCTTTGCTCATCTGTCTGGTATTTGCCTGTAATTTTATAAGCTCAAGAGACTAGTGATGGTACTTTGTAAAGGACCTAATGATGGTATTTGGCTGCAAAAGACAGCTATGAGTTTAAAAAGAAGTTAGGATGACTAACAGACACTGTAACTAATAGGCCAACCAAACAGACAGGAATATTTAAAAGCAGCTGTGAAGAAATAAATCTCTGAGAGGGTTAGATTCGTTAGGACCGTCTCCGATTCCCCGCTCCTGCGACAGACCATAAAGCAGCATTTAGACGATAACTTTCTCGATGCGTCTTATCCTTACAATGAAGGAAGAAAGAAAACAATAATAATAAAGGAGTCGCACAATGCTGCTGTTTTATGACTGTCTTCTACCGCGACATGTCAGAAGAGAGTGACAGCAGTTTTGAAAAGGGCTGTCAGTCAGCTGGATCGCAGATGGGATGCTCTGGTGACCTCTGTGGGTCACAGTTCAGCCGGCTACATAATGGGATGAATAGTGTGAATTGTGCACACAAGCTGTATTAATGGGGGAGCAGAACGAGCCGCGGTCCCATTGACGAGAACGTATAAAAGCCATGTTTGTAATAGCAGGCACACACACTTACTGAATGTTGACAACTTCATTTTAATCCGGTAATAAAAAAATGTGTGTCCTAGTTAAGCTGTGGCAGTGATTTGCTGCCTACAATAGGGATTTCTAGTATGCCATTTCTATCATTTTCACACTTTAATGCAGAACTGGGTGTGAATGATCTCCTGTGTGATCACTGAATTTTAAGATAGCTATGCTGGAGAGACTTTAGAGAAGGAAAAGCGTAGGAATAGTGTGGTTTTCTTAGGTGAAGTTGGCTAGCAGGAGAAATTTCTATAGCCTTATTCTTTGTGTCGTGAAATCTGTTCTTCTACATTTGCCTAATTAATTTTTAAAGGAGTATATAACCTCAGCATTTAGCTATCTGATCAAGCCACCAGTGCCTCTCATCAGGTTACAGACATCTGCTGTTTTGAAATGCTTTATTGTGACTCTGACAGGGATGGTGTATTTTGTAATATTTCCAGGAGATACTTCTCTTTGTTTGAGTCCAGTACCTGATGTTAGAGCCTTCAAGGTGGCTGCCAGCAAGATGGTTGGCAAGTCCTTCTCTAAAAGTAGCCAACAGTGTACTGTGCATAACCTTACAAACAGGCTGCTGGAGCACGCTGTATTCTTACTACTGTCTGTTGAATCATTTCATTAGGTTTCATCAGAACAAGAGAAGGATCAAGAATCAGCAGACCAGAAAAACTTCCCCGAACACCCTACAGTGGGAGAGATGAAACAACCTGTGCAAGGCCCCCCATCTCTTTTACCAGAGACAGCTCGGACACTGCCTCTGGAGAAGACAGACGTGACAGAAAACAACACCAGCAGTGAGAAAGCCAAGGAGGAGGTTCAGCACTCGTCCTCTTTCTCGAGTATATCCGTGCCCCCAGAAG
Source organism: Edolisoma coerulescens (assembly GCA_013397115.1). Taxonomy (NCBI): domain Eukaryota; kingdom Metazoa; phylum Chordata; class Aves; order Passeriformes; family Campephagidae; genus Edolisoma; species Edolisoma coerulescens. The sequence goes on from VWZW01002151.1 coordinate 464,814, forward strand.
AAGACACTGTGCTGGATGCCACTGTCACAAAACGATTACACCCCCCAGCAGATGCCCTAGAAGACACAAAGCCTGAACAAAGACTACACAAAGCTTTTACTGACAACCTAGAAAGTGAACCTGCAGAAATGCCCTTCACAGCTTTCCCAGTCCATCTGCCCACTCAGAGCGACATGGAAGATGAGAAGCTGCCAGAGATGGCCGATTACATCGCAAACTGCACGGTGAAAGTGGACCAGCTGGGAAACGAAGATATCCATAATGCACTGAAGCAAACGCCCAAAGTACTGGTGGTGCAGAACTTCGACATGTTCAAGGAAAAGGAGCTGCCCGGGTCCATGAACGATGACTCCACTTTCAGTTACACACCGCTGCTGTACTCAAAAGGTAATCCAGGCATCATGTCACCCCTGGCAAAGAAGAAGCTGCTGTCGCAGGTCAGCGGGGCCACGCTGTCGTGTAACTATCCTTATGGTTCTCCTCCACCTTTGATCAGCAAAAAGAAACTCAGTAGCAGAGATGAACTGTCCTCAGGCATATCGCAAGGTCCCCATGCCCCTAATTCTGATCCTGTAGCAATTAATAGGCCCTCAGTCATACAACATGTACAGAGTTTTAAAACCAAGGAAGAAAGGAAGTCAATTAATGATGTTTTTAAACATGACATGCTAAGTAAACCAGATCCTCAGCGCTGTGATTTTTCAAAACATCACCTCAGTTCTCTTGCCGAGTCATACCTACCGAAGTCGGATATCCAGGACTGCAAAGATAAAATGAGTGAGAAAAGGGCACTGCAGCACTCCCATGTGCCCACTTTCTTGGCAGATTTCTATTCATCACCTCATCTGCACAGCCTTTATAGGCACACAGAACACCACCTTAATAATGAACAGACATCAAAGTACCTCCCCCGGGACATGTTCAGAGAGTCTGAAAATATTTCTACTTTTACTCAACACAAACACCAAGAAAAACTAAATTTAAATTATCGCCCATCTTTGCATCAGCAAGAAAAAAAGGCAACGGTGGAGGCTTCTTCAGATGATCAGCCAACAGATTTGAGTCTTCCAAAGAGCATACACAAACAGACTGCAAAGGCTCCGGGCTCCAGCCTCCCTCACTCATCCATAGCCCAGCAAGAATGCAAAGGTATCTCCCCGTTCCAGGCTGGAAGCAGCCAGGCGGTGAGCCTAGACTGTAACCCCAAAGCTTGCCGCGTGTCCCCCATGGCCATGACAGCCCCGAAAAAACACAGCGAGTTGCTCCATCGGTCTGGGAAGCAGCAGGCCCAGAGGCTGGAGAACCTGAGGAAGATGGAGGGGATGGTGCATCCTATCATCAGCCGCAGAACGAGCCCTCAAAACGTGGGGGCTGCCCGGCCTCTGAAACGGAGCCTGGAGGATTTGGACAAAGTCATTTCTGAAAAAAAAATCCGAGCTGTCTCTCCTATACACTTACCAAAGGAGACCCTGGCAAAAGACAAGGTTCCCGACCCAGAGGGGGAAGGCAGCAAGTCAGTGCATGGTCTCCATTCTGGCAGCATGCTGGAAAGCCACAAATTTCCCCTGTCAGCCCCCATCTTCCCAGGCTTGTATCCGGGAAGCCTGTGCGCAGGGCTGAACAATCGCCTCCCACCTGGGTATTCTCATCCCCTGCAGTACTTGAAAAATCAGACCGTGCTATCCCCACTCATGCAGCCTTTGGCTCTTCACTCCTTCATGGTGCAGAGACAATTCCTCACATCCCCTGCAAACTCCCAGCAACTGTACAGACACTTAGCTGCAGCAACACCTGTAGGAAGTTCCTACGGTGACCTTTTGCATAACAGCATTTATCCTTTAGCTGCTATAAACCCTCAAGCTGCGTTCCCACCTTCCCAGCTATCCTCTGTACATCCCAGCACAAAACTGTAAACCCCCTTGCTCACAAAAAAAGGTCTGAGGAGAAAAGTTCAGTTAGCGACATTCCTCCCCCTGTGACGATGTCTCGCAGATTTAGCGATCTGTATTTTTGTCAACCAGGATGCAGTCGTATCCCGCCTAGAGGAGAGCCTCGGAGTTTGATGGAGACAGGACTGCTTCTTTAATTCTGGCTCCCACATCAGCCCCCTCACCCCTTATCCCTGCCCTTGCAAAAAAGAAAACCAAGCCAAAAAANGGAAAAAAAAGAAAAAGTCATTGGATTTTGCATATGTGTTTTCTGAAAGGACTTGAACATGGTAAGAGCAGATGTTCAAAGGGAGCCGTGGAAACACAGGCCCAGTCCTGAGCTCACTGAAACCCCGGTGAGGGCTGTGTTTGCCTTTCACTGAGCCAAGGACCGGACGCCGTGCATTGTTGCAAATGAGTCAAGGACTTCAGATGAACCTGGAAAGGAGAAGTGGGCCGAGAATCTGTACAATCAGTGGATGTGCTTTTTTGGGTAACTTTTCCTGACTTTTTAAGATTCAATCAATGCAATGTATAGTAAAACGGCAATAGATTTTTTCATTTTAACACTATTAGAACAGAATGGTAAACACTGTTTAATTTGACTGTACATATCCACTTCGTAAACTACCAGTGTCACATTTGGTCACAATAATTTATATAGTTTCGTTTGTCCAGTATATTCTGTGCTCTTTATGTTTGGTTTTTTTTGTTTGGGGTTCTTTTTTTTTTTTAAATTAAACAGTATCATTTTATCTGCAACTTTTTTAAAGGCTGTGGCTGTCCTAATTTTTTTTTATTACGTGTTTGTAATTTTTCCAGTTTCTTTATACTTTTGAGCAGCGTTTTTGTTTTGTTTTTGTGGTAACGTTTACTGTTTACAAACTGAAGCAACTGGTTCAGATTAATCTTGATGGTTATAAACATACTGTAGGTGATGTTATGGTGCAAGGATGCGAACAAGGTTCCTTTCCCCACGGCCCACCCCTGTGAGGTGCTGAGCACCTCTCGCCCTCCTCCCGTTGTTGCGATGGCTCCTACGCCGCTTCTCCCCTCCCACCGAGCTTTGCTTTCCTGTATCGTGGTCTGTGAATTTGTCGAGCGTTGTACTTAATCTTACCTAGGCCCTGGAACCCTCCTGCCTACCAGAGAAACAGTCTAGAAAACTAAACCTCCCTGGCACAAGCTGCTGGATGACAAAGGAGTGCAGAAAATGGATTTGTCGTTTGTGAGAATGTTGAGAATTTCAGAAGTTGTGAGAGGAGCCGTTGTGGATTTGAGTCAGAGGCTCACGGGTTGGGTCCTGTGCCTCACGATGGGTAGGGGGTTCTGTGTGGTGGTCAGGATGGTCCTTCCACACTCCCATGGGGATCTCAGCCTATCCCTGGGCGTCCTTTTGCAGGGGGAAAGCCCAGGCATGGAGAGGCTGGATTTTCCTGATGAAAGAGCTTCCCTGTGGATGTATATTCACTTTGCAGGACGTCGCCACCACGCAGCTGAGCACAGACATTGATAAAGTGAAGTGTCACTTGGAGGCTTTATACAATGTGAAAATTGGTTGTGGTTCAAACCATCTCAGTTACTGTTCAAAGACAGCGTACTCGATAAGAAAAGAAAAACCAGAAACTACTAAGAAACACTTTGCATGCTAGGCATGTCATTAAATTTTCCCGTGATATGAAGCCAAATACAATATATAATGTATCATACTTAATATCCAAAGGTGGAAACCAGAATAATATACTCGTCTACTGTTAAAAATCCAGCTTCTTCAATTAAATACTTATATTCCTGTGGTAAAACTATATTTAATTGATTGATAAACAGACTAGTAGAACTTGGGACATGGATGTGCCAGTGCAGAGTATCCTGCTGCTCCACGAGTCATACAGGAAACAGAACCGCAGGCTCATCCAGGCAGAGGCCACAGTGTTGGAGGACATCTCTAGTAAAGTTGCACTAGATCTGAATCACGTAAGGATCAGGGGTTTGGGGACGGGGGGAGGAGGGCGGGGGGAAAAGGGGTAGAGAATATAAAAATCTACAGCAAATGCAAACAGAAGCTTGTCGTGTGTTTGGCAAAGCAAATGCTTCTCCTTGTTTCGGTTAAGTTGTGTGTTCTGGAGTTGTGCATTTGTTTACGCAAAGTGTCCAGTGTCCCTTTTAGTTATGTCCTGTTGGAGTTTGCTGGTAGGCTTTTTGGAGCCATGCTGAGGCAGCGCAGGGCTGGGGGATAGGGAGAGGGGAGGAACACTCCTCGCTTGCCCCACGAGGAGACTGGCCACTGCTGGCTGGGGAAGCTCATAATACACTGGGCAAAACATCAGGGCTGAGGAAAAGAAATGGTGGCGCAAACCCCCAACAGAAGCGATGCATTATTTGTTTAAGAACTCTTTTAACAGAAATCTTGGAAATCTTTCAACAGACTATTGAATTCTTCATTGGCTGAAAAGTCTTTTTTTTTCTCAATGTCTTAAATGGGGCTTTGTTTGCATTGTTTGAGTTCAAGGGGCCTTATTATTGAATGAAATTGCACAAGCCTTTCTTTGTGCAATCAGACCATTGTTATTGGTAGGTTTGTAAAGGAAACTGCAGAATCTAATTGGCAATAGAGTCATAAATCTATTTGCTAGGAGCCAGTTCCAAGAAATGTTGCAATTCAAACACACTATGTCCAGGATGCATTAGGGATGCGAAAGGTTGTGAGATCCAAAGGAAAAGGCCCAGCAGCAAACGGCTCGTGTGTAGCTTCTGGCCACACTCTGAGCCAGGCCTTGCGAAGCACGTGGGAAGTAGGGCCTGATTCCCAGTGTGATCGTGCCCCTGGCCAGGCGGGGCAGGAGCAGGCCGGCGGTTTGCAGCAGGTCTGTCGTGGCTGTGAGCTGGCCTGGTGCGAAGAGCTTGCCCAGTGGGTTCGTGCCTGGGAAGTAGTTTGTCCCAACAGCAGAGAAGTTGGCTTGGCTGCAGCTGGAGCTCAGGCAGGGCACAAGTGCTGTGTTGCCTCTGCCAGCACCTCTGCCCCGTTTGGGGAGAGGGGGGCTGCCGCCTCCAGAGACCACCACGGGGGTCCCTCGCCCCCGCAGCCTGCTCGCTTCCTTTGCAGCGATCAGTGAGGTCGCATCTGGTCCAGTTTTGCGATCGTGGTGATTTTGATGAGCAGTGGGACTTCCTGCACTGGCGTGAGGCGGGTGGCATTGGCAGCGCTGCTGTGAGCGCTGTTTGCTGTACATGTGGTTGATATTTCGCTCGTTCTCTTCCTCCTCCTCCCCTCTCCCCCCAGCCCCGCAGTTTTAAATATGTTCTAATAATGGCAGCATAATCTACTAGCTGTTTATACTTTTTTAACTTTCTTTTGTTGTAAATATTGTATACTTTTTGTGATTCAAGTTATGTAGCCTATATGCTCTGTAAGGTGATGATTTGTATATATAAAAATGGCCCAGTAATATTATATAGTTTCCCATTTAAAAGGTTATTGAGTAACCTTTGCGTTAGTTTAAACACTACCAGAAATAAAGCTGAGCCAACTATAAACACTCAATTTTTGTATGTTTTCCAAATTGTACTTATTAATGCTTTTGATACTGTATTATGTGCCAATAGTTTCCCAATCACATAGCAGGCAAAAGATATTTTGTACTTTTTGATCCACTGTAATATTTAATAAAAAATGTTACTATCTGTTCCCTTTTGTGTTTGATTAATAATTCTGTAAACAGCCCTTATCGCATTGGATTACTTATTATCCCATCCGACCTTTCAGCCCTCTTATATTGGCTTTTCTAGAGAAAGTATCTCCTCCTGCAAATGATTAGATTAAAGAAATGGAAGTTTGCAATTTCCTCAAGGAGGGAGAGACAAGATCTTCAGTCAGTGCCCCTCTATTTTTGCAGTGTGCTTGCATTAAAGTGTGGCTGTGATCGTGCTGACTATAGGAATAGCTTTTGAGAGGATAACTTCCATGCTTAGCCAGTGGCTCCAGTACCAAATTTGCTCCATTTGCATCTCAGAGTAGGATTTTTTCTACCAGTACTGCAGGCTTGAGCTGGGATCTGAAAATCGCCCCCTCTTCTTCCCAGCTCAAACTTGAGTAAGGTTCTGGAGTCTTGGAGTTAGATGCTCACTAGTTATTTTGCTGATGTTACTGAACCACCAAGCAAACTTAATTTTTACTGTGTTCCTTGGTGGATCCGAAAAGCCCCCATAAATCTGGAGGCCCTTAGAGGACCCATTAGCTCAGCAGATGCTGTTAACGCTTCTGGTCTCCATCCGTGGGAAACTCATTTGGGTGTGTGTAGGTCAGGCCTGGGTACTGCCCTTGCCCAGCACAGCTCAGCAGCAGGACAGGAATGCCCAGTAGCCACTTGCTAATCCCACATCATTGCTTAACTCCATGGTTCTCGGGCAGGCATGCAGCAGGGAAGTCTTCCTCCCCCGTCCCTGGTGGTCCAGGAGCTGAGGCCATGGATGGTCGTGGAGGCTGCTACTGCTTTGTGCTTTCTCCCTTTGCTGGGTGCATGGCCAGGTGAGCACAGAGCAGTTTCACAGCACTGTTCAATGAGGCTTTCAAATCCATGCTGCAGTCTCAAAAACAACCATTTCCTCCTCCGTGTGCTGGGAAATACCAGCTTGAGGAGGAGAGCCAGCCACTGGGCATGTGTGAAGGATGCAGCACTGTTGAATCATAGAATCATAGAATATGCTGAGTTGGAAGGGACCCATCAGAATCATCAAGTCCAGCTCCTGGCCCTCTGCAGGGCACCCCAAGTCACACCCCGTGCCTGTGAGCATTGTCCAAACAATTCTTGAGCTCAGGCTTGGTGCTGTGATCACTTCCCATATGTGAAGCTATGAAAGAAGATGGGGCCTTCTAGCAAACCTTTTTCCCCATCCACTTCTGTCTTTGCCAAGCTGAGGCATTTTCTTTTTTTTCTGGTAAAAATGCAGCCAACTGGTGAACAGCTGAAAGAGGTGAGGGAAATGCAGACACTTGGATGCTGGCCTCTGCAGGAGATGCAGAGATGGCCAAGGCAACTTGGTTTCCAGCACCCTGCTTGCTTCCTTGGTTTTTTTAGCCCTTCCTAGTTTGTGGATTAATGTATGCCAGCACTGCCTGTGCCAGGGGTGCCTGTTGGGCTGCCCTACCCACTCCTCAGAGTGTGGCCGGGAAGAAGACCCCAGGAGCAGCACCCTGGAGCTTTTCATACCCAGACCAGCCTGGCCTGTGAGTGGCACTGAGGCACAGCATCCTCCCGTGGCTGGGCTGGGCACTTCCCAGTGAGTTTGCTGGGGGTCACTTGGGGGTCAGTGCACACACACCTGGGCAAGCAGTGGAGCGAAGTACTCTCTGCAGGATTCCTCTGCCCTGGATGGATCTCGGGGAAAGTGGCTCAGCAGCAGCTGCATTGCCTGGCAGCCTTTTGGGGCCAATGATAATCCCATGGTGATGCCAGCCTGTTGGGAATGGGGCCCTTCCTCTGTCCCTCTGCCTCACCAGCAGTGTCTCTCCTCCAGAATATTTCAGGAACGTTTTTTAGCAAATCAGGGAGGAGCTGATCACACACAGACATCACTGCTAATCCTCACTGGCACCCTAATTGCTCTCAGAAATTCAGCACTCACCCACAGGCTTTCCAGGAATATCAGACACCTTTTGCTCTTCCCAAAGCAAAAACAATAGAGCCTGTATGTTTGCCTTCCCAAATTCAGGCACACTCACAACTGAAGTGCTATGGGTATGTATCGCCTCTGCAGCTGAAGAGAAACATGGGAGGATTGGGTGGCCTTGAGGAAAGCAAAAGGAGTGGCCCCCAAAGCATCCCCAGTCTGCCTGGACCCATAGCTGCTAAAGGTTTGTACTCCTACAGGAGAAAGCGTGGCTGTGGCCAAGCAGCATCCCTTGCTGCCCCCTGTGCAGGCACTGCGTCTCCAGCGAGGAGGCAGGGACCCAGCTTAATCTGTGCTTTCATTTAGCTTTTCAATTTGTCCTCTACGGGATTAAAAAAGAGTATTCGCGATGTCAGATACTCCATCTAGTGCTCACCTGGGGAAGGAGCCCCCAGGTCACAGGCCAAGCCTGGGGCCGGAGGTGCCCTGTCGTGGTAGCTGGGGCATTGGGGACGGGACCCTCCCCGAGAGTCAGCAGGCTGGGGACGAACATGTCCAGAACTGGGTTAGACAAATTCATGAAGACTTTCGTGACTGCTGAAAATGCAGTGGTTTGGGTAAAAGTACCGCATTCAGGAGACCCACAAGTCCTGAGTGGTGGCAGCTGTGAAGACCTCCCCGTGCTCACCAGGGTGAGGGGTGCCTGTGGGGCCAGCACGTGTGCCGTGCCCTTGGGTGCTGCACCATAACACGGGCACAAAAATCCTGGTAGCTCCCTCCTCCTCCTGCTGCTGCTGCTGCTCCTGGAGACAGAGAGGCTCAACAGCTGCTTGGTTTTGGTGATGAGCATAAAAGCATTTAACAAATTGTCTTGGGTGTGAGGGCTGCTCTCCTGGGAAATGAGGTGGCTGAGGATGCTGGGCCCATGAGGGGCTGCTTTAATAAAGGAAGAAAGAGGGGGGAAACCCACTGGACTTGCAGATGTTGCTCAGTTTGCTCTGCAGTTTAGTCAGGAAAGGAAAAAAAATCCCATCCCACCCGTAGCTGAGGCAGTCCCCATCCCCTCCTCTGCTGCAGGCCATGCCCCAAGGTACGTGAGGCTGTGCCGTGAGATGCCATCCCCTGAGGGGCTGCCATGCCGTGAGGGAACCCTGTGAGGGGCTGCCATGCCCTGAGCGGCTGCCATGCTGTGAGGGGATCCCGTGAG
>VWZW01002151.1:474173-542395 GCA_013397115.1 Edolisoma coerulescens
GTGCCATGAGGTGATGCTGTGAGGGGCTGCCATGCCATGAGGGGCTGCTATGAGGCACTGTTATGCCATGGGGGTATGCTAGGCCATGATGCAATGCAGCAAAACTTCCCATCTTGCACAAGCTGGTGAGAGCTGCTCTTTAGCCATTTTGGTGCCAAAATTGTTTGTTTGTTGAAACAGGTGTCTCATGACCTCCAGGGGTTTGGGCACACTGGAAATGCCCCCCCTCCCCCATGCTGGGAGACACCAAAGGGGTGAGCAACAGCCCCAGTTTATTTCGGGGCCACCATACAGAGGTGCGGGAGCTGCAGTGCCATTGGGCAATGCCATGTCCCTTCCACGAGGCAGGCACCATGACGGGGCTAAGCTGTGGAAATGCTGGGATGGGTAGAAGGAGGAAAAGATGAGGGGCAGCCATGCTGTACTCCCAGCACACATTCCAACTACTAAAGGATACACAATGGACACAGTGGGTCCCACGCCATGAGGATGAAACTACTGCACCTCTGTCATTCTGTGAATGGTTCATGGATACACCCAAACACAGGTAAGTTGAATTTGCAGGCAGCTCTGGTGTGTGTAAGCAGGGGAACAGTGAACATCTGCGGTGAGAGGTGCTAGCTCAGAGCAGAATTCAGCTCCTGTAACCTAAACACTATGTGTGCACCCAGTTGGGCTTCAGCCACTGCTGGTCTGGGGAGGGAAGCCCAGGGAGTGCTAAACCCACTCGAGTGCTCTGCATCTGGGTGTCTACACTCCACTGAGCTCCCACTGGGGTGGCTGGGACCTTGACATGATCAGCTTGTGTGGTTACATGAGCAGGTGATGGCCATGTGGCTCCCCTGGGCTGGGGACAGTGTCCAGTACCAATAGGAGGAATTACCAAGCTACTGGCAAAGGACGCATGCACGGGGGCCTCGTCCTCCCCTGGCACTGCCTCCTGCACCTCTGCCCAAACCCTCCATCCTCTGCAGGGCTCTCTCAGGTTTTTTGGCAGTGGTTTTGTCTGCAAGCTCCCCAAAAAACAGCCAGGCAAACCAAGCTCTCTCCTTCTGCCCCCCGCCAGTGTCTGTGGAGCTCTCAAATGAAGAATAAAGCCATTTGTTTCTAATTATATTTGGCAGACACTCAGAGAATTTAGGACTAAAGCACGCAATTTTTTTTGTTCCTGATTAAAGTACTTGACCTCATAAGCAAAAAGCAAAGATTTCAACACACCCCCACAAGTAGGCTAGGAACGAACTGCAGAGAAAAGACCAAAAAAGAAAGCTCCCTTTGCTCTAGATACACAAAATAATTCATTATGAAACAAAAGGCAGAATATTTAGTGCATCGCCCAAGCTCGCCTAGGGCTCAGCTAACCGCCCAATTACTGCTTTTAGAGTTCTTACTCCAAGCAAAGGCACACACAGCGAAGGCCCACATGCCCCACTGAGCCCACGGCATGCACATGGCCAAGTCCCATTTGCTGCCTGCAGGAAGAAAGTGCCTTTCACAGGACCATGCCAGCTTGCCTGGCTCCGGCGCCCAGCTGGCAGGACACTGGGATAGGGAAGAGTGACAGTGGGCACGTGAGTTGTCATCATCATCTTTTTTCCCCCATATTCCCAGGCTGAAATAGTTCTTACCCATCAGGTGCAGCATGCTTGGTGCCTAATTTCAGGCAGCGGCTGCCCTGGGGTGGCCGGGGGCAGCAGACCCTTCCACACAGCAGCATCCAGCTCCCATGTTTGTTATTTTCCCCGGCTTTAATACAGCACAAGGATGTGTCGCAACTGCAGAAGATTCAGTTGGCTCCCAACCAAGAGAAATAGCAATGATCTCGATGGCATCCTTTAAAATAGCAGAGAAACCAGCTCAAACAGAAATTAACTACCCTGTGAGGTTCCGTGGTCCATAAAATACTTCCCCCGGCTCCATGGTTTTAAAATAACATGAAAGAAATGCTTTCCATAAAAAGTACTTAACTAGCATACGGATTTTTTTTTAGCCATAATTCTGAGAGTCATACCCAAACAAAATAGCTATACAGGCATTAAATTATACATTAAAGAAGGCTGATAAAGACAGTGAATTACAGAGCTACCACATAAGATTTCAGATATACAGATAACAGCATTATTAACATTTCTATTAAAGGTGACCTACAAAAAAGGGACAAAAATAATCTGTGATGCTTCTGATTTCNCTGCCAGGCCATGAGGGGCTGCCATGAGGGGCTGCCATTCCATGAGGTGATCCATGAGCAGCTGCCATGTGAGGGGCTGCCATGCCATGAGGGGCTGCCATGCTGTGAGGGGATGCCGTGCCATGAGGTGATGCTGTGAGGGGCTGCCATGCCATGAGGGGCTGCTATGAGGCACTGTTATGCCATGGGGGTATGCTAGGCCATGATGCAATGCAGCAAAACTTCCCATCTTGCACAAGCTGGTGAGAGCTGCTCTTTAGCCATTTTGGTGCCAAAATTGTTTGTTTGTTGAAACAGGTGTCTCATGACCTCCAGGGGTTTGGGCACACTGGAAATGACCCCCCTCCCCCATGCTGGGAGACACCAAAGGGGTGAGCAACAGCCCCAGTTTATTTCGGGGCCACCATACAGAGGTGCGGGAGCTGCAGTGCCATTGGGCAATGCCATGTCCCTTCCACGAGGCAGGCACCATGACGGGGCTAAGCTGTGGAAATGCTGGGATGGGTAGAAGGAGGAAAAGATGAGGGGCAGCCATGCTGTACTCCCAGCACACATTCCAACTACTAAAGGATACACAATGGACACAGTGGGTCCCACGCCATGAGGATGAAACTACTGCACCTCTGTCATTCTGTGAATGGTTCATGGATACACCCAAACACAGGTAAGTTGAATTTGCAGGCAGCTCTGGTGTGTGTAAGCAGGGGAACAGTGAACATCTGCGGTGAGAGGTGCTAGCTCAGAGCAGAATTCAGCTCCTGTAACCTAAACACTATGTGTGCACCCAGTTGGGCTTCAGCCACTGCTGGTCTGGGGAGGGAAGCCCAGGGAGTGCTAAACCCACTCGAGTGCTCTGCATCTGGGTGTCTACACTCCACTGAGCTCCCACTGGGGTGGCTGGGACCTTGACATGATCAGCTTGTGTGGTTACATGAGCAGGTGATGGCCATGTGGCTCCCCTGGGCTGGGGACAGTGTCCAGTACCAATAGGAGGAATTACCAAGCTACTGGCAAAGGACGCATGCACGGGGGCCTCGTCCTCCCCTGGCACTGCCTCCTGCACCTCTGCCCAAACCCTCCATCCTCTGCAGGGCTCTCTCAGGTTTTTTGGCAGTGGTTTTGTCTGCAAGCTCCCCAAAAAACAGCCAGGCAAACCAAGCTCTCTCCTTCTGCCCCCCGCCAGTGTCTGTGGAGCTCTCAAATGAAGAATAAAGCCATTTGTTTCTAATTATATTTGGCAGACACTCAGAGAATTTAGGACTAAAGCACGCAATTTTTTTTGTTCCTGATTAAAGTACTTGACCTCATAAGCAAAAAGCAAAGATTTCAACACACCCCCACAAGTAGGCTAGGAACGAACTGCAGAGAAAAGACCAAAAAAGAAAGCTCCCTTTGCTCTAGATACACAAAATAATTCATTATGAAACAAAAGGCAGAATATTTAGTGCATCGCCCAAGCTCGCCTAGGGCTCAGCTAACCGCCCAATTACTGCTTTTAGAGTTCTTACTCCAAGCAAAGGCACACACAGCGAAGGCCCACATGCCCCACTGAGCCCACGGCATGCACATGGCCAAGTCCCATTTGCTGCCTGCAGGAAGAAAGTGCCTTTCACAGGACCATGCCAGCTTGCCTGGCTCCGGCGCCCAGCTGGCAGGACACTGGGATAGGGAAGAGTGACAGTGGGCACGTGAGTTGTCATCATCATCTTTTTTCCCCCATATTCCCAGGCTGAAATAGTTCTTACCCATCAGGTGCAGCATGCTTGGTGCCTAATTTCAGGCAGCGGCTGCCCTGGGGTGGCCGGGGGCAGCAGACCCTTCCACACAGCAGCATCCAGCTCCCATGTTTGTTATTTTCCCCGGCTTTAATACAGCACAAGGATGTGTCGCAACTGCAGAAGATTCAGTTGGCTCCCAACCAAGAGAAATAGCAATGATCTCGATGGCATCCTTTAAAATAGCAGAGAAACCAGCTCAAACAGAAATTAACTACCCTGTGAGGTTCCGTGGTCCATAAAATACTTCCCCCGGCTCCATGGTTTTAAAATAACATGAAAGAAATGCTTTCCATAAAAAGTACTTAACTAGCATACGGATTTTTTTTTAGCCATAATTCTGAGAGTCATACCCAAACAAAATAGCTATACAGGCATTAAATTATACATTAAAGAAGGCTGATAAAGACAGTGAATTACAGAGCTACCACATAAGATTTCAGATATACAGATAACAGCATTATTAACATTTCTATTAAAGGTGACCTACAAAAAAGGGACAAAAATAATCTGTGATGCTTCTGATTTCTCATGATGCAGGAGAAATGGCTCCAGTCCAACTGCCACCTAGTCCCTGCTATCATCCCTGCTTTCCCTGTTATCATCCCTGCTTCCCCTCCCCATCCTCTCCTCCAAAAATTAATGGAGAGCAGAGGGTTGCTTTCTGCTGGGACAGCAAAGAGCTAGGCTAATGTTTCACCTGCAAAACTTCCTTGGAGGACATAAAATGGATGTTTTTCTCAGTGCTTACCCAAAACAGTGAGATGATGAATTTTTAGTGGAGAGGTATTTTTTTCTCTCTGTTTGACAGGTACCAGGGCTTTGACCATGGCAAGCAAAGGCAGCAATGGGTACTGGTGGCTGCAGTGGGGCTGGGGGGAAGGCTCCTCATGGAGGGCTTATTCTGCATCACCCTCCAGTGGTTCTTCCCCTGAGGGTTCCCCAGTTCCTGTGAGGCTGGTCCTCTGCTTCAGCTCCCCCTGGGGTGGGGGTACTACCTGCCTCGCCCCTCCAGCCACCTGCAGGATTTCATAATGCCTGTAGGCAATACAAAATATATAATTAGAAAGATATATAGTGAAATGTTAAATATGTGTTTATATAGGTAAATATAAAAAAAATTAAATATATTAAAAATACAAAAAATTTCTATATTTGTGTAAATAATATATTTTTTTCTCTGTAAATTTAAATACTTGTATTTATATAGATAACTATATACACTTTCATTGTATAAATATGTAATGTAAATATATAATTACCTCTGAGACTCCTGCTCCTCTGTCCCTGGTGGCTGGGATTGTTTATCAGGTTATTTGGTTGCTCTTAGTTTCAAAATTTGTGTGTAAGGAACCGACGAACAAATTGTCATATACAGGCACACACAGAAACACCCCAGCCCTGCACAAGCAGCACATCTGTAGGTGATCAGGCTCGTAAAATGGCGATGCCCAATGTGTTTGCCTTTTCCTGCCGCCGCTGGTTTTGGCTCTTGGGGCACTGCCACTGCCCTATCGGAGTCCCCCTCAGCCACCCTTGCCATTTGAGGCACTTTGGCTGGATGGGAGCTGAATTGCTGGTGGAGAAAAATGGTCATTAAGGAGTGAAAAATACTGATTTATATAAAATACCAGTATGCAGAGAAGAGGAGAGAGAGATCATGTGTTCATGCTCTAAAGTACTGAGAGCTCAGCATTTCCCACGAGAGCAGTGGGGTTAACAGGACCACTGTCAGTTTTGCACCAGAGTAGCTTTCCACGAGGAGCTGGCGATGGTTTCTTGTGGCAATATTATCCAGAAATCAAGAATTTGGCTCTTTTTTCCTGATCTTTTGGTACAGTTTTGGCAGGCTTGACAGAAAGCAGGTGAGGAGGATTGGGTAGAGGTGGTTTACTGTGTAGGGCAGCTGTCAACAGAGCCCACCCAGCTCCTGCTCTTGCCGTGCCCTAGGATTGACCACCAGCCCTTCGGAGTAGCACACCCATCTATAACTGGTGTTCGCCCTGCTCTGTTGCTGCAAACTGAACACCTCTTCCAGCTTGAAGCTGGAATCCCATTCTGGTGCATCATTGTGGCAGCAATGATCTTGCCCCTACAGCCCATCGACAGCCAGGGTTAGGGGGGCTTGCAGAGGTGTGAGGGCAGGGTGATTTTGTAGAAGCTTCTCTGTGAATTTGGGGTTTAGGTTATTAATATACAATGACTCCAGGTTTCCAACTGTAGCCTGTTTTTCTATACCTTTATTATCTGCTTTGTGGTAAGCAATGGGTGACCAGGGAGGCAGGTGGCCCCAGGGTGGCCATGTGGCCCATCGAGCAGCCTGCCTTCAACAGCCATGAGAGGTCCTTTGCAGAAATACCCTGTGAAGTGTTTAATACTTACAAAATGTGCGCTCCATCAGCAAATCTAGAGAAGGCTGCCGACGCATGCTGCAGCGGGGCAGCCGTCTGCTTTGCCACCACAGACATCTTGTCTCAGGACATGATAATCACACCATAAAATCCTGCTCCCTGCTGAAGGGCAAGGGAGGGGATGTACAGTAAAAACTGCTGTTTGGTTCTCTTTTCATTTACTGTAACTGTAGAATTAGACAAAACCCCATTTCATCTGATGTGAAAACAAGAAGCCATCACTGCTCCATCAAGAGATGAACAAAAGTGGATTACATTTTCCCATCTGGAATGATACCACAGCCCAACCAAACACTACCCATATGACATAAAATAAACTTGAAATAATAAAGCCTGACAACAACCCATTATATTATGAGTTTACCTGTGTGATATCAGCCAAATCTCTTTTGGTGTGGACAGGTTTCTGATCCAAACCAGATCTCCCAAAAGGCAGCTGCAGATGCTCTTCTTCTCCAAACCAGTACAAAACACATAAAATTGTGCTGTTCACAAGAAGAGTGAACTGCAGCAAAGGACCTGGCCTCTGAAGCAAGAATGGGAAGGTAGGAGTGTCAATTCATTAAGGTGTTATGTATGAGAAGGGGATTTTGCTCCTAGTAACTTAGAGCGTGACACGAAAGGCATTACGGTTTCACTCCTTAGAGTACTGCTGTCCTGTGCAGCAGTAGACTCTGACCCCACCAGTCTCCATCTACCATGCCCTGAGCCACCAGCTGCCCAGGTCATGGCAGGACTCTGAGAAAGCAGTCATTATCCCCACAGACTCTCCATCTTCCCCTGCATATTCTGCTTTCAGCTGCTAATGGAGGTGGAGGAACGACTCCAAGAGTGGAGCCACCAGTTGTATTTTCCACTGGCTGCAGTTGGAGTGCATGTTTGTTTATCCCCTTCTCTCTTCACTGGTGCGCAATAGCTCTGCTCGGAAGAAGCATCTGTTCTTCATTTAAAACCAGTGTTAAGCTACTTTGCTACAGGATTGATGGAGCCAGAAGGAGGTCAAATGATTTATTGAAGTTCGAAGAGAGTCCCACTAAATAGCTTGTCTGTAGCACCTATTGATTATTGGCCTTCCTCCGTTCAGAAGAATTATGTGGATCAAAGAACTGAAATCCACATGATAGGGAACAGCAGTTCCCTACTCAGTCCAGATTTGGCTTTTAGGATGAGCCCTTAAAAGGCTATGGGCTGAAAACCCCAGAGAAGGCCAAAAGAGCTGTATGCTATTAGAATAAGGCTACATCTCCATATGGATCAGGCACAAAGGAATTGCAGCTGCATTCTGGATACTTCAAACAAAGCAATAAGGTTACCTGAAGTAGAAATCCAGTGGCCCCTCCATCTCTGGTGGGCTGGATGGGGGCTCTGAACTCCTGCTGCCATCATCACTCTTCAACGCTGCTCCTCTCTCTCTAATGGAGTGGGATTTGGATATGTTATTCATTTTCATTCTTACTGTTTTTCCAAAACCAACTGTTTTTTTTTAAAAAAGCTCTGCCTGTGTTAATTAGGCCTCCTGAAAGCAAGCTGTATTAGCTGAAACAATGCAATATAGTACACGATGCTGTGATGGCTGTACTGCTTCTGCCCAGGCTGGTTGCTCCGCAGGGCTGTGGTTATCACCATGTGCTGGAGGATCATCCAGAGCTGGACAGGACAGCAGGTGCAGCTCCCTGCTGCAGTGTGTCGACACTGCCTCACCTGACCAGCACAGAAGATGCAGCCAGAAAATTAGTACCAATGGCCCTCAGCCGTGTGAGAATTGCTCCACCAACACAGCCATCCTCACCAGGTGAGCAGCCCACAGCTCTGGCGTTGGTATAACTGAGACAGAAGGTCATAAGAAATGGAAAAGTTGTGCTCGTGCCATTTAGTTTTATTTTCCTTATCTAAATCAGAAAGGAGGAAAAGAAGAAAGAAGGAACATGTCACTTCTTGGATTTGCCCAGCTGAGAAGCAATGGGCAGATGCAGAAGCTGGGTGTCACATTTTACAAACCTGACTGTCCGGGCTCCCACTGTGTGTGCCTTAATAGGTGGCTGGCAGTGTTAAAACTTATGCATACATGTATGCACACAATAGACAGCACAAATACTTTACAGTTTCAGCCTCAAGTTAATGGTATGATTATTACCTGGAAGGAGTATGAATGCAATCTGTTCCTCCACCCCTACCGTTCACAGGCCCTGAATTACATTCTATAACTGGAGTGGCAGCTTCTCAAACACTCTCTTTTAGATCATACTGACCTGTAACATTTTGATCTGGCTCCTGAACCTGTTCAGAAAGGTTTGCAGCCTCCAGGAGGTTGCACTGAGGAGAGTCACCGTGCTGCACACCTCAGCACTTCGGAGGAGTTCAGGTGTGATTTCTGTCTGCAAGCTAAGACATTCCATGCTCAGGTATCATCTCTGCCCATCTCTTCTGATTATAACCAACTCTTCTGTCTGTTATCCTGCAACACATCACGCAGGAGAGCTTCTGTGATCCATCCTGGGCAAATGCGAGCTTGTGCTGCCTACAAAGGTGACCGAGTAAGAGCTGTGCCTTGCAGTGACCTGGCTTCTCCTGGCTTTTACCATCCAGGTTAACCTGGTGTTTAACCCCCTTGTGTTAAAGGGAGTTTGGCAATGAAGGGACTACTTTATAGAGAGTGCAGGGATATTATTCACATCCAGTATTTAGTATGGAGACAATTCATTGCAAATGTCTCACAGCTGATCCAGGCACTTCTCCTGCCAGACTCACTCCAGGGAAAAAGACCTGCTAAGGTCTTCCAATGATTTCTAATTTCAGGCAGCTTGGAGGCACCCTCAATGCAGTTTGGCTTGTGCTCACCTCTGTAGGAGCACAGGAAGACCACCTGTCCCCAGCCACAGTGAGAAATCTGATCAGATTTATCAATTTAAGATCAATTTAATTGATTTCCCTGAAAGCTGGGAAGGGGATGGAAGAAAAACTCGCCAGGGCTACAGTGAACACTGCTGAATGCGAGTTGGTCAACCTTCCCAGGAAAACTTGGATTTATCCAATTACTGTGCTCCTGGAGTTGTGGAAAACCAGATTTCACTATAGTGCCCTGGTATATGACCCACTCCCTGGCTGTCCCTGTGCCGGGTGCTGTTGCCCTGCATGGCCCCTCCAAGCTGTGCTGCAGGCAGGACCCACCTCTCGCAGCCAAAACCCCTCCAGCTGGTCCCGAGTTACGCAGGCCGGGCTTTCTGTTTTCTCCGTGCGTGTGTGAACAGGCCTCGCCTGGAGCCCGCGGCCATGGAGGCGGTGTAAATGAAAGCGTAAACACGGCCATTCCCTTTAAAGGGTGTGCCGAGTGAGGTGTGCTGCAGCTTATGCAATCCTGCTTTGAATGACTGCGAGGAATTCATAGAATTCTCATAAATCTTGATCGTTTCACTTTCATTGAGGGTTTTTATTATCCTTTTTAAAATTTTGTTTGCTTTTTTTTTTTCTCCCTCCATTAATCATTCTCTTGTTGTGAAGTTCCTCTCTCCAGCAAGGGAGAATTAAAAAGCTCTGCTTGGCAGAGCCAGTGAACCGCACCAGCTGCATACTAACAAGGATGAGGATGGCTCTCGAGCAACGTGTGGGCAAAGAAGGGATGCATCCACTTGATCCAGCATGTAGCCTTCCAAGAAAGCTTGGATGCCCTTTGTCAGCTGTGCATCTATCTAGAATAACCTGGTCCTAAACGCTGTCTCACTGGCTTGGGGGATACTATCGTGACCTTTGTGACATTTGGGCATCTATGTCATGCTCCGGCCACTGCAGTCCTGCAATCAGCCATGGGTTTGTGTGTATGTTCTACCCTCTGGCTGCCTTGATCACTTCTAAAAGGTCCAGTGCCTTAAAACACTCTCTTAGGAAAACCTTGTCCTTAATTCCTACACCAGGAAAAGCAGAGGTGTGGGGGGGAAGCAGAGGGAAGCAGGAGAGCCCACTGTGACACTAGGAGCCACCCAAGGGGAAGAAGAGTGGGACAGGCCCTGAAGTAACCCACAAAGGGGACGGGCCTGGAGGGATGCTGGAGCAAAACCAGTGGGTAAACTGTGCCAACACTGAAGCACAGCGGGTTTTGCTTTAAACAGGCAACTTGTGGGGTTGTGTCTAAAATCGCCTTATTCATGGGGCTCAACTTCCATTACAAAATAGTCTTGGAGGAGAGAAGCCTCCGAAGTGTGACCTACCGGACTGAACAGCCAAAACGTCAATACAAATAATATTCTGTTACTTTTTTCAAAGGTAGCTGCCTCAGTATTAGAATCTGGGGGTGGCAAAGATCAATTTTCTTAGCAAATAGTTTTATTTATGAACCTGCTTTATTAGCACATGTGTGGTAGCCTGTAGTCCTGGTCAAATGCTCAGCTTGTGAAAACCGTTGAGGAAGGAGCATGAAGCTGGAGTCCTGCAGAAACCCGTTATCCCTTATGGTGGTGGGGCACACCCAAGGGTGGGAGCCCGTGGACCACAGCCAGCCCTGGGGCAAGGATCCCAGCCCCGCTCCATCCACAGCTCTGGGGGCCAGGAGAGTGTCAGCCCCCTCTGGAATTACTGCCTCCAGGTACGTGTGCCACAGGGATGGGAGGACTGGCAGCGTGCAGAGAGCTCATCCTGGCACACATCAGAGGAGATGCTCAACACTGAACTCATGAAAGCTTTGCCTCCCATGCCCTCCAAAAAGCAAACAGAAAACCAGCAGGTTTGGGCTACAAGCAGCATTGACCCCACAGCCTCTGACCACGCAGTGCATCACTGGTGCAGTGGCCTTCACAGGTCCATTGCCTCAGAATTATGTACCCTGATTATCTTTTTAATAGTAGTTAGGTGGTTAATTACCTGAAGATTGCAGGCTGAAGTCTTATTTTTCACATGTGACTTAGTAATTAAATTACCCCTGTTGCTATTACATAATGTAAGTAACAGCTACTTGATTTTAAAAGAATAGTCAAATTTGGCAGACAGTTCAGAGTAATTTTATTTTATATTGGAGCCTAATGCTAAGAGATTGCACAGAAAGCAGAAGGCAGCTGCCTGGAATAGTCTGAAATAAGCGTGTGGTAAGCAACAACTATTATTATTGTATTACTGCTTATAATTCCCAAATGGAGAATTAAATTTCTGTAATAGATACAGCTTTTAACGAAAACAAAAATAAAAGTATTTGCTTTTTCTGTCAAGGAAAACTCTTTTAGGAAATGATACCACTGAATGTACATTTCCCAAGGGAGGGCGGAAGGAAAAACCCCCAGCCTTGCAAGATTCTTTTGCACAGGGCTTCTGCTTTCCACAGATTCCACTGCAGGATTGTCTCAGATTTCTTCTAAAGAGCTGGCAGAAAGATAGATTTATTATTTAGAGATCAAAGAGCTAATTAGGTTTTTGAGCTATAATACACATTCTCTGTAACTGCATTTAGGTTGGAATTCAGCATTCACTTACCAAAAAATGGCATTCCCTCTTCCCCACAAACCAACAAGCCTGGGTGCTCCATTTCTGCCTCCTAACATGTGTCTGACCAGGAATAGTATGGCAAATTACAGGGCTGGTGAATAGGAACATAGGATCACATTTCAGGCTCTGGGAGCTTAATATTGACCAGTACGTTTTTGACCTTAATTCTAACAGGCTTTTACTTCTGCAGGTCAGTTTATATGGGAAGGCTGGCTCAGGCATGGGCACCTGGGCACTAACCTGGTCTCCTGGCCAGACCTAAAAGTAACTCAATCAATCAATGCATCTTTAATTTGAAATGCTTGATGACTAATCTCTTGTTTTCTTTAATTAATGATCCAGTTAATCATTATGAATGGTAAGTTGTCTATTTCAGCATCGATAGGAAGAGTTCCTATGGGAAAATGTTCCCCTATAGCTTTAATTTAAATACGCATTTTCACATCACACTTACCATATCCTTACCCTTTATGCTATCGCATGATTACAGGTCCATTAACTAATCACATTTGACAACTTGTTTATTGAGGGGAGCAACTATTTTACATCTCTTGCCTGGGAAAGAAAACACTCTAACAAACAATTATTCAGCAGCTGCAATCATGGAGCACTGAATTAATTGCTTTGAAGATCTCAGTCAAGAAGATCTTGATAAAAAATCAAAGAAAATGTTGTTTGACAGAATGTATGAATGAGAGTGCCAGGAGGGACTCAGGCTTGGTAAGCTGCAGCCCTGCTCCAGGGAGTGCTCCGTGAGGACCTTGAAACACTGCACTCAGCGGAGGAGGAGGCCGTGGTAAAGCTCATTTGCTTGTTTGTTCTTTTAAGTTTAGTTTATCAGAACCAGAACTTACACATGTAATTTGATTATAGGATCAGGATGCTGCTAAAAAGGGCCAAAAAACCTGAGCACAATCAGGTCTATAAAGGCTGACACATGGATATTTCCTACGTGTAACCTCTGTGAATGACTTCTTCTGCTGTACAAATAATTAACCCAAAGGGTACTGTGAGGCTTAATGATTATATGGCACTTTAAAACTTTCTCCCAATGGGAGCTGCTGTGATTGCACTGGAGTGGGACAAAAAGCAGAACAAGGCATGTGGGGATCTCAGCTCTGGACCTGGCTGGGCAAAACTGTCTGGATGCACCTTGGCGCTGGGGAAAGGCAGCAGTGCCAGTGCCATTCACTCCCTGACACATGTCCAGGAGGGCATCAGGAGACTTTGTACCTTGAGTGTGCAAATGGGTGCTTTGTTGGAACTAGAGCATTGTAGAAAATAGTGGTATCGCTGCTAAAGCTTGATGCAGGCACTGAAGACATCAGCTGGAAAGGGGTTTCTGATCTCTCCAGCTCCTTTGTCTGTGACTGCTGCTCCTTCAAGCATGAGTAGGACCAGAGTGTCTCACATGAGACAGTCCCAAACTCTGCTCCATGGGCAAGTCACAGCCTGCAACACACTGGCCAAACCCAAGCCATGCTTCCTTCTTTCAGCTGCTGTAACCTTTTGTGCTTTGCAAGTCAGCTGAGATGAAATATGTTTCTGCCAGGTAAGACTAATTCCTACAGTGACACTGGAAAGGGAAGGAGAGCTTAAAGGTTCAAAACTCTCTGTAGTAAAGGGCTTCAAAAGTGGCGTACAAGGACTAAATATCTTCTCTGGATATTATATCACTACAAAAAGCTGAAGAAGTTGCCCAGTAAGCTGAAGGGCAGTGATAACGTCAGGTGGCTTCTCAGAAAACATCCTCATTGAGCTTATGGCCATATCCCACTAGTAACACAGTCAGCTTTTCAAAACTGCCCTGTTCTTACTTTAGAAGTTGCTGACAGTTTGCTAGCATCACCTCTCTAGAAATGGGGAGAAATAGAATTCTTTTCACTTTCCTGCATGCCCCAAGCTCAGAAGGTCTGTGAGGATGGCAGTATTGAAGTCAGCCATGAACATTGCACTATTTTGCCAAACCCAGCACCCCTAAGGACTAAAGCCTCAAAAAGTGTGATGGAAACTTCTGTCACAATGGTTCATATTTAAACGTGAGGGGCAGAGAAGCTGTGGCATCTCTTGTTTAATATCAGTGAGAGCCCAAACTGAACTTATACACTTCCATGTACCCTGATTCAAAGGATTGTTTCTGCAGCAAGCCCTTGGCTCTCTTTAATGCTTCAACATGAGACAGATGGAGCCTAACTAAATAATTGGCTCTGTCTTTTTCCTCTTTTGGCTATTTTTTTTTTTTTTTGCAGGTATGGTTTACAGAATTTGCCCTGCCAAAGGAAATGTAGAAAAAAAAAAAGCAAGTAAACAAATTGTTGCTGAAGTTTGAATTAATCATTCTAGTAAGCTGTAGAGTAGCTGAAGACTGATATGTTCTGGTTTATCCTTATGAAAAATGTAAATAGCAGGTTACGTATCAATGCTTGGAAATCACTAACTTTACTTGCCAAGGAAGTATACTATTATTTTAAATGAATGAATAGAAAAGTGTACAGCAGGCTGTAGCCTCAAGTGGCCATTGCACAAGCTGGGTTAAACCTGAGGTGTTCCCAAGACAGCAGGCCTTTATCCTTCTTTAGGATAATGATCAAGCAAATATTAAAGAAACTTTCTAATGAGGTCACGAGTAAAATAATGATGTATTATTAGACACACATATGAACTCTTATTAAAATAATAGAAAAATCCTGATATATTAAAGGCATTGTGTAATGAATCCAATTTGACCTGGAGCCATGTGTGGGATACCATTATTAGGATCTGCCTTTAATAAAAGGCTTTCCATTTAGCTAATAAAATTTGAGACTCTACTAATTTTGAGCAAAGTTTCTTCCATGCTTGAAGAGCTGGTCCGCCCCACATCAGGTGGCCCAAGCTCTGTGATAAAGCTACAGCAATGAGAAGAGCGTTCTCATCCTCAATCCAGTCACTAGGTCTGCATTCAGAAGAAAAAAAGGCAAAGTTGCCACAGGCCCTCGATTTTCCTTCAAGCCAAATACACAGGCTAAGAATCTGTCGGCTCAGTGCTTCGGCACTGACACTCCAGCTGATCCATCCACATCATGGGGAGGTCAGTTAAATTGCTCCCAGTTTATTTCAAAAGCTCTCAACCCTTGCATACAGACGAGGGACTGAAGAATAATGACCACTCAAAACCAAAGGAAGTAAAGCAGCTGCTGCCACCTGAAAAACAAATGCTGTGAGGACAAAGCAGCTCACTTGTGCCAGCCACGCAGTTATAACAATTTTTCCTGCTACTGAGAAATTTGGAAGGGAAATGTTAAGCAAGAGAAGATCTTAG
This sequence comes from Edolisoma coerulescens, assembly GCA_013397115.1. Taxonomy (NCBI): domain Eukaryota; kingdom Metazoa; phylum Chordata; class Aves; order Passeriformes; family Campephagidae; genus Edolisoma; species Edolisoma coerulescens. The sequence goes on from VWZW01002151.1 coordinate 489,315, forward strand.
TGCTGTTATGGTGTGCTTAAGTTACATCTTTTTTTAAGCACACACCATTCTGGCCCCAGAGTGATAGAAACATTTTTATTTGGTTTTTGCTAATGCAGAATGAGCAGCTAAAACAGAAGCAATATTAATGAACATATTCTGTTCTTGTAAACCAAGAGTCCCCCTGAGCGAGTAGTGTGTGTTCAGCTCTGGGCACCCAGCTCAAGAAAGATATTGTCAAAATACATGTGGGATTTTGAAATAGACACTATTTAGAAAATGGAAAATATAATCCAAACAAAGATGGAAAAGACTGGGACCATTTTCCTTTAGGGTGAAAAAACTTAATCAAAAATATTTGTATTTTGGAACCACTTTTATAGTCAGTGACAAAAAAAGGAATGTGATGAGCACTTGCTGACCCTTTCCTTCTTAGCAAAAGAAAATACACAAATTTTAAAGCTTGGAAGGAAAACTCTTGTGGTATATCATCAAGCTGCAAATGCTACAAGACAGCAGTGATACCAAAATTTAAGTAAATTAAAGAATATAATTTTTTACTTTTAACTGCCACTCTGAATTCATGTCCAGACAGAGACACAAAGTGAAACTTTGACAGACTAAAAGGCTTCCCACGCCTGCATATAAAAAAGCCTGTAATTACTAAGGGCTGGGAAGAGGTTGTGCATGAAACAACTTCCTTCTGCAAGTATTCCTGCGTCACCACCTCACACTGGACAAGAGCCGAAAAAAACCCTTCAGGTGAAACTGTGTATTATAAATAATATCCTTTTGTAACTATTTTGCAAGAAGTTTATAGAAATTTGAAGAAATACTGTAACAGAATAAAAGACACTTCACTAGTTACTATAATTTTTCTCCCTTTGGGGAGGTACATAAAAAACACTTAGAAAGCTATCTTGATATAAAAATCTTGAAAGATTGTTCTTTCCTCATAAAAAGCAATTTATTTTGATGTCTCACAAACTGGTTGTGTTGTGAGTATATAAGAGATATATGGAACAATTACAGTTTAACCATTTGCTAATGGTTATATGAAGAGATCGTCATATCTTACATTCCCATGATCCCTTAAAGCAAACTGCAGCAGCTTTAGCTGCAGCTTGATTTTCATTAAATCACTCAGCTGCACTGTCTTGCCTTGCAATTGTCAATCCCACTTTGCTTTTTCATGGACTCTTATTCCAAAATTAAAATGTCTAGCAATTCCCTTTGCATTTATTACAGTAATTTCCTAACTGGGCCAAAGGAACACTCTACCTGAGCAGCTCAGTTAGCTCCAAATTAGCAGTGCCACACCAAGCTCTGGGTGGTGAGGTGGATAGGAGTTCCCCTTCAGCACAAGGCTGCCTGTGAAAAGAAAAACAATTAATGGATGGATTAATTAATTAATTAACAGATGTCAGTGGCTCCTTATGAAGCCACCTTACAAAGCAGAGAGCAAGATGTAAACCTGCTTCATGGCATGTTTTCCTGAAAGACTGTGGGAGAGGCAAGATGAAACCTAAAGCAGGCTATTTCATTCTGGCACATTTGTGGAAAAAAGGTGCATCTCAGACAACATTTCTAACTTTACCTACTCACGCAGGGTGGGGTCCATTGGATTCACTGGATGGCAGATAGCACTGATGTAACTGAAAGCCAGTTAAATGGCTTTTCCTCCCTTCCTCCAGGTCAAAAAACTGAGGCCGATACTGTTCGCTGTTGTCAGTATGAGCCTACAGGGGTACACTCATGGCAGGCCCAAAGGAAAAGTGGGTGCCTCGAGCTCTCTGAATTTACAGCAGCCATCACCCATGGTTTACACACTGGAGTAAAGCTTAATGTAGTTCCAGGTTGAAGAAAATTACACCAAAACCCTTTTATTCTAGAAACGTTTTTAATTTCACTTGCATATTTTAACAGAAATACAATACGCTAGCAGCAAAAAAAGAAGATTTCTGTTCTAACATTTGACAGTACATTAGTGTCCAAATCTCCATTTTTCTATTAAGGCAGTCTGCATTAATTACAAATCAACTCTGAATACTATGACAGTATTTCCAAATACATACAAACCACCAAATAATTATTAGTATTATTACCATGGGAAAAAAAAAAAAATCACAATACTAGTAAAAATGTAAACATTTGAAGGTAATGCCTTTAAAACCACAGAAGGTACCATCTACCATTCTAAGACCAAGTAAACAGCTGAAGACATTAGGTAAATATAAAAAGTTAATAAAGTCTTTGTTCAGTCAATATTTCAAAAGTTGTTCATGTTCTGTGAAACTTATATTCAAGTTTGAACTAGCAATTACTTTCAAGTTGTACTTCCTAAAAGGAGAGTTCAGGCTGACTCCTCTCTCTGCCCCACTTCAAGACGGCAACTGATCACTTAATTCTGGTTTTAAGCAGCATTAATTCACCCCAGCAGAGAACAAGCAGGAACAGTTTTCAGAGCAGGCGGGACGTGTTCCCCAGAAAAGTCTCTAATCCCATGTGTAGCCCAGCAGGTGCCACCAACGTCCTCCCTGTGCTGCACTGGACCATTTGAGCCATTCATCCTGGGAGCAGCGGTTCTCCGTGGACTTCCCTGCCAGGTGGTAGCGTCCCAACTTGCCTACACAAATGTGAGCACAGGGGAATGGGACACAAGGGCTGGGAGAAGCCACAGGCCTTCTGCTGTCCTCCAAGCCTCATCCCAGCAGGAGACTGCCTAATGACTTTTGGGTTTTGATCACTGATATTTTGAGTCATGCAATTAAAGCATCCTCCTGATCGAACACAGCCACTAAGACGGTGAAAGGTTACATTCTCTTCTACTGCCTGGGAGCAGCAGTTCCTCGAAGGGCACTGACTTTATCGTATAGCTGAGCTCAGTGTTTCCTGGTAGCCTGCAGCTTTTACTGGTTAAATCAACTTGCTCAACAGAAGATGCAAAGGCAATAATGGCAATACAGAAGGGCGAAAAAAAAGAAAGACAAAGTAACAAGAAATTCTAAAACCTGAAGTCAACTCTTGCTTCATAATAGGGATTATATAGTTCTGAAGCAGATGAACAGACTAATTAATGGCCTTGTTAGCTTAGAGGTGGTCACAGCAATATCATGAACTGGCCCACATGAGTCTAATTTAAGGATAGATATAAAATATCAACACAGCTTCATGGAGAATAGGTCTTGAACAACAGGTTGCATTTTACACTTCAATATACTAAGCTCGGCTTGCAAAGACACATGCACTGAGGTGCTACCCACAAGAATCCTGAGTAACCTTCTGAAAACAAGATGAGCATGTAATTTTCTTTAAAATATCGTAATAATTTCAAAATACAGTATTAATAGGGATTCAGCAAGAAATACAGCTGCTTTCCATCTTACTCAATGTTTTAAAGGCTCTGGTATAAAAGGGATGGAAACTCAATGGCCTGTCTGTTTGCTTTTCCCCACCCCCTACCCATGTCACTGATGTAATAAAAACTTATCACCTTTCTCTACAAACCTTGCCTTGCATTCAATTTTAAAAATCAATGATCTGGAATAAACTATAAAAATCACTTGCAATAAATTTGCAAAGGACATGCAGACTCCTGGAGTGGTAAAGAATGAGGACAGGTCACTTACACAGAGCAATCTGGATCACTTCATGAGCAGTATTTTAATGCTGGTAAAATACAACGTGTATTTCCAAGAAAATATAAGGTAGGATAATAAGAGAATGATGTACCGCATTCTTGAGAAAGACTCCGAAGACGACTTGGCCCATAAAAGTCAGCATCCAAGGCAATGCCTCCACAAAAAAAAGGATAATGCAATTTTTGAGTAGAGAGAGAGGGAGATATTCATCAAAGTAAGAGGATCACATTTTGTCTCTGTACAGTCCTGATGGATCACTATTGACATGTGGCATCTAATTCAGATGTCACCCTTACAAATATTTCTATACATGAGAAATACAGAGAAGAACATGAAGATTAATTAGTCTTGGATAACATTCACTGCCATAGGAAAGTTAAGGAATTCAGTACGTCTCATCAGAGAAAAGGTTAAAAGGGACATAATCATGATTTATAACTACACACAAGCAATTAGAAAAGCTGATACTACAGAGATCAATATAAGCAATCAAATGCAGAAAAAGACCAAAATAACTTAAGGTGGAGCTAGAAATGCAAATAGAAAATCAAGTGAAAAATGTACCTGGGGTAATTAAGTATTGCAACAGGAGGTATGAGTGAATTCTCATCACTTGAAGACTTCAAATTAATATTAAATGCCTTGCTGAAATATGTATGTTCAGTTCAAAACAAAGCCACTGAATTTAATAGAGAAACTGCTCGTTGAAATTCAATGGCCTGTTGAATTTAAAAATAAATCCTCATTATGGTGCCTTCTTGCCTTATATATTTATGAGATTTATTTTTAAATATAACCACTAAATGAAAGGGGCTTAGCAAGAAAAAGGTGGGTTTTTTTCTTTCCGAGCACAGCAACATTTAAGGCTAGATTTAAAGCTAAATAAACTGCAGCTGCATTTTGGAAAATATGCTTTTTTCTCCCCCCATTTATTTTTTCCATTTCTTGTTCAGAGTTGTACAGTCCACTTAGTCGACTGTCTGATTTACATAATCATGTAGTTATTCTTCAGTTTTTCTGTTCCTATTTATAAACCATTCACAAACCATCCACTTAAGTAACAGCATGATTTATTGTAAGAATGATTATGGTTGTTTCAGAGGGAAAATGGAATGTGATTAAACGAAGAATGAACAAGGACATTCTAGAACAAAGGGCTCTAATCCTGCAAAAGGATTTGTAAATGAAACCTGCCTCTCAACCCCATCCCGAATAGCCAATGAACTACTGAGGGAATTCAGCAGATACCTTTACAGCTGTGCAGCCAACAGCTTAGCTGAAGACAAAAAATTAGGTAAAATAAACTAACCAACCATGCCCACAGTATCTTCTGGAGAAATGGTAAAGCTCCCAGAGCCATCCACACTTTGGAAAAAAAATAATAAATAATGAACTGTATGTATACAGTTGCTGATATGACCCTCTCGACACCAGTCTGAGCACCAAGGCTCCAGAGGGAGAACTGCAAGCAGACCTCTGCCCTTGGATAAGTTCCAGCATCTGAGATAAATGCATCAACCAAGGAAATGGTTGAGTGTTTAAGCTGTGGATCCAGGAGAACACAGCTTTTCCTTATGCAATAGATGTTTTGCCAGTGCCACAGGAACCCTATCAACCCACGCTTCTTACAGAACTGGTGAACAGTCTGATGGAAGAATATCAAAGTTCAGTATCTTCACCTGAAGTGCTTATTCTCTGCTATTGCAGAAAGAACAAGTGGTGAAAAACCCTGTTTGTTTACCAGTAACACTGCCTGTTTACAAACCAGCTCCCTACCAGGAACAGCTGAAAGGCTCCACAAAGGAGGAGCTGTGTTACAGAGCCACGTTTGTCAGGAAAAACAACCATAACATGAGCACGTGCTCATACCCAGCACTGCTTTTGAACACTCGCCTTAACCCAAAACAAGCAGCAGTGATGGATCATATCCTTGCTCAAAGACAGATAACCCTGGTCCATTCAGGCAGCACATGAACCAGCAGGAGCTTGGGAAATCCCACGCTAAATTGATAGAACTGCCTCAGAAATTCATATGGAGTTACAGAGCCATTCAGAACAGCACAAAAGCTTTTCATACTTGATTAGCATATAAGCAGTGTTTCCTAAACAGTGAGGGAGAGAGAGGGATATTTTAGGTGAAGCCAAGCATGGAGCCCAAGAAAATCACCTTTGCAAGATCTGTGCTGCATATGTGTGAATTCCCACTTAATAAGTCTGAGGAGCTGTGGATGGGCTAAGCTGAGGACTGGTAGAAGGCCCTGGTAACATCCCTGCTGTGGGGACAACTGAGGTTACCCTGAACACTGTGGTTTTTTCAAGAGGAAAGTACTGAACTGTTGTTTTCAGAAATAGCACCGTTACTCCAGACAGAGAGAACCCCCCGTTCTAGTGCAATTATTTAGATGTGAGCACTAATGAGTACAGCTGAGACTGCAGCTAGCAGTAATGCCCTGGCTTACAGGAAACACTTGAGCTATATGCTGAAATCTACTTTTAATGAAGAGTATTAGGAGAAGGCTGAGAAACTTAAAATTCCAAGGACTCCTCTAAGCTAAATATGATGCCTATGGATGCAAGCAGGACCTGGGGTCTAGTATTTCTGTGATGCCTTTCTGTCTAGGGGTTGGTACGGGTTTGGTTTCAGACTTGGTCTTGCTCACTAGAGAAATGGGATTCCCCGGGCCAGCTAAACCACTTTTTCTACAAGGACCAATTTTGCGAGGAGCAGCAATGGGGGTCTGTAGCTGCTGCATTTTTGTCGCTAACACTGACTCAAAGGAAGAGCTACTGGCAGACGTGTGGTCAGGCTTCCCCCAGTTTTCCTTGCCCAGTTGCTCTGTGTTCACCTGCGCTTTTGCACTGTATGGCAACTTATCAGAGGGTGGAGGTGGAGCTCTTCTTTTCTTTCCTCTGCTGTCATTAGGACTTGTAGCATTTCTTTTTGGGTCCAGATGCATATTTTTCTGAACAGTCATCTCATGAGATCCATCAAAGAATGAAGCCCATAGGACAGATGCAGACTCTTCTTGCTGGCCAAGAAGGAACTCACCATCACTCTCTTCAATTTTCCTTTGAATGATATCAGCTAAGCCCTCATGCTTCACTGGAGAATCAATGCCTGTAATTTTAAGGGACAGCATTTAACCCAGATGAAAACACCACCAATGATGTTACTTCTACCTATTTTGTTATTGCTGCTCAGAATACAAAACTGCATTAACTATGTCTCACCAAGTCTGAACTAGTAAGAGTATTAATGGATGAAATGGGAAGTATTACATATGCTATCCAAGAGAGAACTGAGGTGACAGGAGGGAACTGTTTTTGTGACAGCTGGCACTGAGGCAGCAGGGCAGGCACTGATATTTCTTTCCAAGTAAAAGAAAAAATAATGTACTACTGGGAAACCTGTATGTATTAAATACATTTTGTTGTATAGTGCTTTGAAAACTTCATTTCACAGGAGGCCCATGAAAGTCTATGACTAAATATTCTTGTGCTGCCAGCCTGTAGAAAACGGGACATCTTTACATATATCATTTTTCTCTATGTGCTTTAAGACTGCCTTGCTCCATTTCTTATTCTTCTTACTGAGTTTTCCATGTCTACTGCAGTAGTACCAGCCTCAAACAGCAGCAGTATCCGATTTTCAATAGAATCACAGATCAGCTGAGGTTGGAAAAGACCTTTAAAGATAATCGGGTCCAACTGTTAACCCAGCACTGCCAAGTCCACCACTAACCCATTCCCTGAGCACCACACCTGCACGTCTTTTAAATACCTCCAGAGTGGTGCTCCCCCCACTGCCCTAGGCAGCCTCTGCCACTGCTTGACAACCCCTTCTGTGAAGAAATTTTTCCTAATGTCCAATCTAAGCCTCCCCCAGGGCAATCTGAGGTCGTTTCCCCTTGCCCTATCCCTTGTTACTTGAGAAAAGGGACTGAACCCCCCTGGTACGCCCTCCTTCCAGGGAGCTGTAGAGAGCCATAAGGTCCCCCCTGAGCCTCCTTTTCTCCAGGCTAAACACCCCCAGCTCCCTCAGTCACTCCTCATCACACTTGTGCTCCAGACCCTTCCCCAGCTCCAGTGCCCTTCTCTGGACACACTCCAGCCCCTCAATGTCTTTCTTGTAGTGAGGGGCCCAGAACTGAACACAGGATTTGAGGTGTCTCACCAGTGCTGAGCACAGGGTACTACAAATACTATAAATAAGCCGGGAAAAAAATGGTGTATTAAGAGTGAAACGGAGTTTGTGTTCTGCCCCTCACTGAGGTACATGTGTATCAGTGGAATTATGCTACCATGTTACCTTTGTAAAGCTTCTGCGTGGTTCATTTACTGCATTTCTGCTCTGCATTCATAGCTTAGATAAAACTTGACTGTTCAGTGCTCTGATGCACGGTAACTCAGTGACCCACATGGCATTTTGAGCATCATCACAGCTCCGTCCCAAGCAGCAAGCAGTCAGGCATTTAGAGTTGTACAGTGTTTCTCAGTCAATACTGCATTGGATCCAGTAAAACAAAGTGACCTACTTTTTACCTAGTCTGTAAATATTATCTTTGTAACGAAACTATTAAAAAAATCCTGCTGCATACCATTTTTCTCTGCAGAAAGACAAGTCCCAGATACACTCTAGCTAGATTTTCCAAGCATATTTTTCAACATCATTACCAAAGACCAAACAATTAGGTGAGTTATGCTAGGTAAGCCCTCAAATAGCTTTAAGAACAGCAGATTAATTTCATGCAAGTGGTTCCCAAGCTGGACTATTTTACCTTTACATTTCCTGAGCTTTATACTATTACCATGAGTGTTTATTTCTAGTGACAGCTTTTTTGAGTGTGTTCAGGGCAGACTGAGGATTGTTTAGCTCAAGGTATAAAAATGTATTCATCATTTGCACTATTACAAATTCAGATTTAATATGAACTCCTTGGTATGCAATTATGTTGCTCTTTCATTGTCTGAATTGTCCTTGAAAAACTCAGTGTTTCAACACCAACACCAGAAGCCATCTGAATTCAGACAATGTTGTTTCTGTTACTCTGCAACTTGAAAAGGCAAATCCCACTTACTCATATCATGGTAGACGGAGGTCGCTTCCTTTGTCAAGAACAAAGGTGGTTTCCGTGGTGACATAATCTCAATTTTCATAAGTTCCTCACAACAATGTTTCCACTGGCCTGAGAGAGAAAAGAGAACAATGACTGGAACTTAAACACTTCAGCCTGCAAAAAAAATGGAGGTTATTAGGTTGTGTTAGGAAACTATCTCCAAAGTAATGCTAAACAGTGAGCATTTACTTTTGTCTAGCTCGAATGCTCAGAATGCATTTGTATTTTCACCTCTGTACTCACTCTCTTAGCACAAAGGTCTTAAGAGCCTACCTGTAATTTAAGCATCACTGTTAGACTATGATGGGTAAAGATCATAATTTGCCTTCAAATCCCCAAACAGTATAAATCCAAGGGGGGAAAAAAAATAGAAAAAACTTTTAAGGTTCGGGAAGCTTCCTGAAGTTACCAGGGACAAACTCCAATATCCTGCAAGCCGGATGCTATACAGCTTTGTTACAATGTTATGGCAAAGGAACATTCTGTTTTTAATAGAGGGTAACTTGCCTTTTATCCCTTAGCAGACAAGGAAACCTCTTTTTCTATTAATAGATTTTGACCTTAAGGAAAACAAGACACAGTAAAATTACTTTGTTCATACCAATCATTCCAAGTTTTCTGAGCACATTAATTTTAAGAGAATTTTAGAACCAGGGAAGAAAAAAGGCATTTAAATGCCAAGTGACCCATTTTTTCTGAATCTAAGGAAAATGTCTCAAAAAATCCATGGGTAGTATTCTATCTATAATGAATAAGAAGTAGTTCTTTTACCCCACTCTACAGATAATTTAAAGAGGATGCCCTAGTTTTTGCTTGGTGTGTTTCTTTAATTGATAGTGCCTTTTCTCATTGTAAATCAGAGCTAGAAATGACTGGAAATACAACTACGATACCGAGTTTCCACAACCTCAATTCAATTATTTTATTGGTGTTGGCTCTGACTAACGACTGATATTTCATTAATTGACCTGGTTCTGTTTTCTGACCTGATAACAATGCCTATCAGGAAGCAACTCTACCTTGTCAATGGCAGCATAAAAACTGACAGTCTCTACTCTCAGTAAACCTGTGAGTCAAGCAGGAAGCAGAGAAGAAACACACAGGCAAATCAATCTATGTAGTTTTTATAATAAGTATTTGGTGATAAACAAGGAACACAATATACTACTTCAACGTTTCACACAATAAATGAGTTCTCTCTGCCATGTAAGATCAGTGTTGTTCCTGACTTTATCACCTGTTACAAAGGCTGAGGTACAGCTTTTACCAGGCCCAGGTAAGCAGTGTGTATTTGCCTGACTGGATGGAGTGCGGCTGGGTGAGCATATTCCCATGTGACAAGGGCTACCAAAACCTTTAAACTACAACAGAATCAAGCAATCCCTATTATAACAAATCGTAATTTAATTCATCCATAATACTGCTGAGCAAGGAAACTCCATATTTACTTGTGACTACTTGCAAGAGCTGGCTGAATCCACATCCTAGCCAAGGCCCCACATGATTCCAGCATCCTCACCACTTGCCACTAAGGCCTCCATACTAACGTTTCATACTTGCAGGATCTCACCAAACCAACACACCACTGCTAGGATGCCCAGGCAGAGGGGGACTCTTCCCACTACAGTGGGAAGGAGGAAGAGACAGTGTTTTTAAAGACTGCTACATTCTCACCATCTAGAACGCTGCTAAAAGAACAAGGTTTTTTGAGGTTGGTGGACATATTCTGCCTCTGGTTTCCTGCAAAAACAGACTGAACACGTGGACTTTGGTTTAGTCAAATATTTGCCTTCCAACGGCTTAGACCACCACCCAATATTATCCCAGAGAACATTTTTCTTTTCGTTGCTGCAAACAAAGGCTTATGAGGCAATTCCAATTCAAATTGCTCAAAGATCCCTTTGATGTTACATAACGCCCCACTCGGAGGGCACGCTGCCAGCACTGCCTGCTTACTTACTCAGATCATAAAAGTGCTGCCAGAAAGCCTCCATCCACTTATGAAGTTCATCCCTACTGTCAGTAGCAAAACGTTGCGTCACAGCCTCTCCAGACACAGGGTTGGTAACAGAGAAGTTATTAGTTCTTCTCTTGGAGTCCTTATCCACAGCTCGAATCCTGGTTTCCTAGGAATAACAAACTGTGGTAATGAGTTATTGCTTCACGCTGGCATCAGCTTATGGCCAATGACAGTGTAAGGAATTCGGCTTTCTGTCTACTCCAGATTAATACCCAATTTAAAAAAAAAAGATGAACTAATGTCAGGAACTGATTACAAAAATGTTTTCTCATAAAACTATTAAAATGGCATAAAATATGAAAAATAAGGAAACAGAGCACAATTACCGCAGTTCAGTCCTGAATTACAGAAAGTACTGTAATTCTGTGTTACCCCTCCCTCTACCTTCACCAGCTAATCTCACACTGCTCGCTCTTCTCCACAGCAGTTTAGGGAATAATCTACAATAGCAGCAAGCAGTTCCTTTTCTCCAAATGATTCAGATGGACAACATTATTACAGCTACTATTTACGCCTCCGACGGTACTTCTGTGGGCCATTGTTTACCACTGCATTGTAAACTTGTATCCATTTTATGTTCATCTTAGTGCATCAGGACATTCAGGGCTAATACAATTGTGACAGGAAAATTAAAAAGAAACTTACCTAGGCCATCTTTAAAGGGACATTTGTGGCAGTAACCCATACAGTTCTACTAGAACAACAAGATTTTGCTCTAATAGAAAAAAAAATTACTTGCCATTTAAAAATAGACATTTTAGTTTTACCTTAATTAGGGAGAGCTACATAGAAATAATTAAATGTGTATATATATCCAAGAAGTGTAACACAAGTCTATAAAATCTCTTCAGCTAGAGTTAGAAAAGCTCTCAGATTACACAGTAGCACTGTTAGAGCCAATGTTTCTCCTTCTGTTCAGGGACTTAATTCAATTGCTCTAGACTAGATCCAGTGGTTTTTCAGAGTATTTACTTTCTTTGTTATGGTATTACTACAATAAAAAAAAGCACTTATCCCTAACAGTGATTTCTGTGTGTGTGTAAAATGCTAAAAGTTTTAAGTCCGGCTAAAACACAACTAAAAGAATTCCAGAACACAACTGGTCAACTTTGCTGCTCACCACAACGTGATGAGTAAATTAAAACAATTAACATCACTTTATTTACGGAAGTAAAGCAGAAGCCCTGGGAATATCTTTGCACATGCAACTCGACCTGACTGAACAAGCAGCAGCGCATTACAACGCTGCTCCTGAGAGGATTTCTGGCACGCCCAGGAGAGCGGAGTAATGAGTTTTGGTGCCCGGGCGCCAGCCGGCCCCTGCAGGCTGGCCGGCCCCAGAGCCTGGCAGGACATGAGACCCCCAAACACACAGCAAGACCGTGCAGTGCCCCCCTGCCCTGTGCAGGAACACACGAGGATATTCCTGGCATGGGCAGTGCCCAGAATTTGAAGGAAGCCAACAGTCACAGCCAGGGCTGTTTGAACATCTCCTGTCTGGATGGACAGTGAATCTGACCACAAAGGTGGCCTCGGGGCATTCCTCAAAATACAGTGGGGACAGAACAACCAGTTCCCTTTTACACAACTCAACCAAATGCCAAACATCTGCTGAAGGCATTAAACATACACCTACAGAAATTAAGTTTACGCATGGGATCCCATGGGGATAAGCCTAGTTCCAATACTCAGAAAAACAAAAATTATTCTACAGACCATTCCCCAGATTTTAAAAGCATTACTGAAGTAACCATTTGAAATACCAACAGCTGCTTGTAGCATATCTGATGGATATGCTCATTTAAATTCTTCTGTCTAAAAATAGGAGATGAAGTAATTCATCCATAAGTGCTCTATATCCCATTAACTCAGGTAACCATAGATACCAGCAAAAAAATGAAATCAAATAGATTAACATTTGACAGGTAAGAACTTCAAGCATACCATACACACAGGTTTATTTAATGATGTTTGCTGCAGGTTTTATCCCACAACTGTGGTATTATTCAAAGGAGATAAATCCTCAAGCAACAACCTATATCTGATGCTTGAATATTTCAGGAGTCATACAAGATGCCATTACAGCAATGGGCTGATGAATTTACCAAGCTTGGGTGAATTACATGACATACCCAGTTCCACTTAATAAAAACAAAACCCAAACCAACAAAAACCTGTTAAAACCAAACCAAAACAAACAGAAAAACGACCCCAAAAAAAAAAAAAAACACCAAAAAGCCAACAAAAAGTGCTATAATTTACCATGTTGTAATAATATCTTTCCCAGTCCTCTAAAAAAACGGAACCAACTCTGCTATAGCAATTGTAAAGACCAGAACAATCGGTGGATGGCAACAGGAAGACAGCTGAATCTTGAACTCAAGTGACTCTTATGGGGAAGCTGAAGCCAGTTTTATATTCTTTATGCAAAAGATTATTTCTTTGAAGACAGGGAAAGATTAAAAGGGAAAAATATATGGTATTTGTAAATACCAACCTTATTCTATATTTCTCCCCACAAATAAAATTTCTTTGCCTGATAATACCTCTCTAGAAAGCTCAAATTTTAAGCCAAGAAGACACAGAGATAGAGAGAGAGAACTTTTTTATTGCTGAGGTACAACATTTTCCTGCTAAGCCAGTCCTGACACACTAAGAAGCACTGGTTATAAAGACTATTTTAAGACATCAAAACAAATTATAGTTCTTAAGAAAAATATTGAATAACCTAGAGACCCAGTTCTGTGTACCTATTTTAATATTAAACAAATCAAATCACATATAACAAACTCCCTTCATGTTTTTACTACAAAAAAAATAAACCAAGAAAAAGTAGTATAACACTGGAAACAAGTATAACCTGTCCATGTGTTGGTTTCTGTTGCAATGTTAATAATTTCCATGAAGTTTGTTTTAGGCAAGCAGGGAAATATGGTTAAATTTGAAATTATGGCTTTAAAACACATTAATGCAGAAGACAAAATTCAGTCTATTAGCTGACATTTTGTCTCTTCCTTTTTTTGGGAGCTTGTACGAATGTGACATCCTCATGGCCACTGGCTGGTCAGTACAACGTGTGAGTACGACACGGACAAGCAGTATTAGGATATCTGTGCCACTGACCGTGGGAGCAATGCTGCAGCTGAAAACGCGGAGAAGGAGACAGCAATACATGACCAGCCAGCATTTTGTGAAGCATCAGGGAGCCAAAAAAGCAGCTTTCAAACCGCTCAATTAGAGCATGTGTGCTACAAGGATCTGGGTGTTCTGTCTGCTTCCCCTGCCTGCATCCGCAACCTCTTTCAAGCAACTGCAGGACTAAACTCTCTGGATATGAGATACCAGACATTTGGAGGCCCTTAACTAGTCTGTGCTTTTCCATTATATTTTCACAGCTATGAAGGCTTTTCTAAGCCAACCAGTGGGACAAAGTCCTTACTACAGGGAACACAGGTATTTTCAGGGCTGATCTCATTTCCCTGTGCTGGAGTTCCCCAACATGTACAGTGAATATTGCTCATGTTGCTGGCTCCCTAAAAGCTCACATGGTCAAGAACTCGTGTCCATATTCCTCTGCTCCAGCCAAAGGATGAATTCCCTGGTTCCCTAGAAATACGCATGGTTCCCTCGAAGTAATGCTGCTGCACCCACCACCACATTTTCCAACAAAGTCCTCTCCCTGACCTAGCCAGAGCAGCTGTACCACCAAGGACTGTCATTAAAGCCAATTCCAGACTGATTCTGTCCGTCCGCTCCCGCTGCCCTGCTCAGCGGTGTTCCCATGAAGCCTGAGCCTGTGGCTGCAAACTGCTCCAGGCCCTGCTCCCCCCAGCAATCAGCACCAGCACGGAGAGAGCCCCGGGCTCGCCGACTGCAGGGCCCCGGGACAAAGACTGCGTGGAAAAATATGCCCCGGGCTACATGGGACTACAAGCAACATCCCAGAATTCCTGAAGCTTCAGGCACCCATGGCACAAAAAAGGTTTTATAATCTATGAGCCAAACACAATAGATTACGTATTCCAAACACTGAGCAACTAGCATGAACTGCTGGCACATGTTCCAATTTGCTAAGCTATCAGGTGTAGGCTAGGCCTTTATTTTTCATTTCAAACTAAAGAAAACTTGAAAAAAATTCAGGAACTGGCCCATAAAGAATATTTCTTCAAATTGGATTCCAGTAAATTTTCTTTGCTACAGAAAATATCATTTCTCTTTTCCTACTTAGTTGTGCAATATAATATGTTATAATCACATTTAACTGGAACAATAACAGTAGCACTTGCATAATAGGAACTGCAGAACCATTCTTGCTCAATAGCAGAAGCAGTGAAGTCATCTAAAGTCAAAGTAATGACTTTGCTGGTCTTAATGGCTTCTTCAAATCTCAATTCAAAGGGAATGGGAAATACAGCTATTGGTGTGAACATTTTGCAGAGAATTTCTCATAAATCCAGATGATTTCATTACTTCTCAGAAAGTATCTTTAAATTACATGTAAAGGATCAGTTTCACATTACAAATGAAAATGCCACATATGCAACCCAAAGAGATTTTAGTTAGAACATCTAGAGTTGATGTTCAATCTCAACTTTCACTTCAAAATTGCTGTTTCTATAACAACATGTAGCAGACAAGCCCATATGATTAGTCTGCTTTCATTTAATCCGTAAAAGAAATTTCATAACAAAGGAATCAAAAAATATCTGCAGGCATTAAGTTATTTTCAAGAGAAACTGTTTAAGTAGTAAAGTATCCAAATATGTTTTCAATTGCATTTTCTTTTTTTCTAGTTTTAATTTAAATTGAAGAAGGATTCACAGTCATTCTCCAGCAGTCTGACATTTTTGTAAAATGGTGTAAGATACATAAATCATGTACCTTCTACATGTTAGCCTTAAGGATACCCTGCAAACATAAGGACACTCTCTCAGCAAAGGCTTATCAAGCTGGATTTTAGGTTCTAAGTGCATTGGTTACTCAGAGGAGCAAAATATCTTAGTACAATATGGTTATTTGAAAAGGAAAAGCAAAATTAGGATTTAGACTAAAACAGAGAACTCCAAGGAAAGATATGAAGCAGCCTGATAGATAATTAAAAAACATATTCCTGTCATGTTTTAGAACGATTTAGTCATTCTATAATTTACTAAAGTTTACCATTTCTTAACTGATAATGAGAACAGCTGGAAAACAGAATTATGGCAGAGGCTGACTGGTGAAATTGAAAGTGACTGAAGAGGTAAGCAAGTAAACCTACTTAAATATACATCACAGTATAAATATTTATTTAATGTAAATGTATGAGCAGTTGGAAGAAAAAAATAGCACTAGGAAAAAAGGTATTTTTATTTAAGGAATCCATTTAAATCTTAGCAATTAAAAAATACATCCTAACACAAACAGGTCACATTGTTATGACCCATTACAATATTTGGGTTCTGTACCAGTCTCACTCTGAAGGAGAATGCGGTCATCTCTCCCAGGAGCACTCAAGCCACCAAAAGTTGATTCTGCTGCTCTAAGAAAGCAGTTCTTTGTCACCTCGTGCCCTCTCACGTTCCCAGTCATAGCTGGGCCCCGTGCTTGTACCACACGAGCATTTGTGCAGCCATGTAACGAGCTGGGTAAGAGAACTGATGAAAGGGAAGCACAGCTGAAGCCAAGCCTCCTCCTGCCCCAGATGAACTGACTTCAACCCCCAGGAGCTGCCCTGTGCAATGGCTCTGTCAGCTGCCCCGGTGCCTGCCCTGGCACAAGGCAGCAGCAGCTGAACGAGCGGCCGGGCCCAGGAACGCTTCTCCGGAACCAGCGCTGGCACCGAGCGCTCCCGGCAGCACAGCAGCGGAATCCACAGCGACCTGTGCTTAACACAGCTTCCAAATCTGCCTATTTACTTACGTAAGATGAACCCAGCCATGTGATTGCAAATAACATTACATTCCTCTGCCCATCCTTACGGGATATTAACCCTCGATGCCCGCACCAAAACCAGTTTTTGAGAGCATCTGTTCTCTCTAATGCTTGCCATTCTAGAAGGTCCTTCCAATAACATTACTAATTTAAATATTACTTCCGATTAATTACTGTTTCTTTGGCCAAATAGTAAGCAACATTTTAAATTTATGTTTTAAACCCAGGCTTTTCAATCCGGGCAAGAAAAACAGCAATAATGTCATCCTAAAGAACAGAGCTTCCAAAGTAATTGTGCCCTGGACAAAACCAGCATTAAGAAAAGCAGCTTATTTTAAGGCACTAAAATATTTTGAAAAATTTTCCAGCTCTCCTTCTAATTAAGACTGTGGCCAAATAACACATAACAACAAAAAACCTTTTGTTGGAATTCCACCTTGCTGAGGACAAAAGTCTACCAGAGCATTGCAAGGGGACTGTAAGCAATACATTTCCAAGGGCTGTTTATAGAATTGTCATATAAAAAGTTATTACTTGTCCTATGGAAAAACACCCTCCTTTTTGCCTCTATGCTAATCAGTCTAATGCAATAGAAGGTATTTACATCCACAGCTAAGGAATGTTATGTTCCTGCTGGGGGACTGCAAATTTCACTGAAGCACATCCCACCCTCATTCTGCCTACAAGGCACTCTGCATACCAGCAGCTTAGAGCCCAAATGACTGCACGTATTTCTTAAACCAAAAAGAACGTTCCCCAAAATAATCAAATAAATTAAAAAAACCCAGCAACCAAAAAAAAAATCCCCATACAACCAATTTTACCTTGTTGATGGAAACTGTCAATGCCGGCTCCAGTTTAGCCTCAATTTCTTCTGGTGAGTAATAACAGAAGAGTTTGCCACCTCTCAGTACACAATACAGCCTCCTCCAGCTCGTTAGACCTCCTACCATTTGCTAAAGGGAAAAAGTAGTCAGAAACTGCCAAATATAAACTAAAACAAAACCATATTACAAGGTATACACATATCGGCCCTGAGCGATCAAAACTTAGCCACCAAAATTCATTCCTACAACAAAGACTTTCTGTTACAGAACACTTCAGTCACTGATTTCTGAAACATTAACAGTACTTTAAACGTCTTCTGGTGTTTTACAGTTTTTGCAGATCTATTGCCATGTGACACTAACAGCACAGAATCTGCTGGTTCACACAGAATGAAATCTAGGTCTGGTGTCTACTGTAAAAAAAGAAAGCACCTTTATTAGCTACAGCAATTGCACAATAATAGAAATAAAAAGAGTATTACACTTTGGAAATACATGGTACATTCAACAAATGTCAAGCAAAGACATTCATCTAGAATTTCCACTTTCTCAAATGAATTTTCTGAACAGCTTTCATAAAAACATAACAGTTTCACAACCAGTTTAAAGCCTGTAATTCAGCAATCCTGACAAATGACCCAGACCCTCTGGCCCTCCACTATCACCTTCACATATGCCTAGTTGTGCAATGAACCAAAATAGAGAAGTAAAGTGAGTTCACACGGATCATTTCTGAAGGGATGAGTTTAAATATGGCTCGGTTCACCAGCCTGATTCACCATGCTGTGATATGAACTCTTGTGCCAGCACAACAAGGGGTATGGACAAGGATGAGAGCCACAGGCTTATCAGGACTGATGTCGTCAAGTACCAGTGCAAACCAACTCTGAAACGAGAGCTGTACTTGATCTTTCCTAACAGCCTACATCATTCATGCCAAGGAAACATTGATTTCTCCATGCTCAGCCACTGAAGGCATCGTTTGTGAATGCAGCCATGAGAGTTTCCCCCTTGCTCTAGGTAGAACAGGAAAAAACAACAGTTCTCAATAAACCACTTCAGGTAAAAGCAAATGTTTTAACAACTGACTCTTAGTGACAGCTATTAACAGCCCAGGATGCAAACACAAGCAAGGTCTTGGTACCTGCTGGTTTAGAAATCCTGCCATCATATCCCTGGCCATGCAGGAGGGCTGGACAACTAAACGGCAACACATGTTTCCATAGAGGGGCAGCCAAAAAGAGGATTCCTCTGGGGGGAAGAAAAAGGCAGAAGACAGACAAACACTCAGTTCTGAACAACTGCCCTAAACATATAGTTTAGCTTTCTACATCTGATTTTACATTAAGATCATGAGTGTAAATAAGCATATTTTCGTATTTTAAGAAAAGAGACTTAATCCCATAGGATTAGACTAAAACTGATTTTTAGTCTTCAGGAAGTGTTTTTTAATTGAAAAAAAATTATAAATTCCAAAATAATTTCAAGTAAAAATGGCAATATTGTTCTGCAAAAAACAGTTGTTTTTACATAAAATACAGCTCATTTCAGAGCTGAAACACTTTGAAAGGTAAGTACACTGGCCCTCTCATCTACTATGATCCCTGAGCCCATCCCATTGTGTCACAGAGCTACATTCATACATGAGCACTTTGCTTCTGATTGTTTTAATAAGGTTTGGAACTTGTATCTACTTCTGCCTTCAGCACTAGAAGAGCATTTAAGGTTCCAAGGAGTTTCTAATGAATTGGAATTGCTCAGCTCCGCTATGCAATAGGCTCTCTCTTCTGTAATCAGAAGTAGGTAATGCAACATTCCATTAATGTCTTTGGTCATGGTTTAGAAATGCTTGTAATGAACCAAAATATCCAGGTACGTCCTTTCTCACCAGAATTAATTATGTAAATTAATGTCAGAAAAACGAACTTCAAGAAGAATATAAAGTACTAATAAAGAAAGGCTTACAAATATCAGAGGTACTCCGAATTATTCATCCAACACTTCAAGAAATAAATGCCCCATAAATCTTAAAATCTGTACTTATTCAGAATTACTGAAACGTAAAGAAGGAAATTCCCTTTGAGGTCAAGTTTACCCCAGTAAATGATTTAAGTTTCCAGAATCAACAGTGAAAGTCCCATGCCTTAAGTTAACAGTTGGAGGATGGCTTATGGGAGGGGCTGTCCTTGCAGAAAATAATGGACAATACCAAAAAGTGAAAACACCATCAGTTGCAGCATAATCAGTCCCCCACGGTGCTGAATTGCTCCCAACTTGTGCTGCCCCAGAGCTGAAGGACAGCAGCCAGCACAGACTGCAAGCACACACACTTAAGTCCTGTGTTAAATCTGGGCCTTGAACAACCTCACCAAAATGAAGCAATTTTTCTTCTTTCCTTCTAACTATAGAGGAACAAGCTGTTCTTCATTCTGATACCCTTCCTTGGTTGTGGGGAATGGGAAATGATTAGTATATAACTACAGCTCACGTAAGACGGCTATGCAAATGACAGAAGAAACTCCCAAAAGAATTAAACTTTCATCTGGACTTGAAATTTTACTCAACTTATAGTTTATTCAGCTGTGTACAGATGCCTGCTTTAGAGCCGTTAAATATTTTATTAAAGTTGTTCTATATTGAGTATCAAGAAAAATAATCTCTTTAAGCTCTTTAGTTTACAAGAGTTTAATGCAAAATGTTACTGGTTTTTTATTTCCTTAAATTGGTACCATATGTACTTACCATTTCCTGTAATGGTAAGGTTGTGGGTCCTGAAATTGTCCTCAGCACTTTCCAGCCCCAAAGTGGTGTATGCTAACAAACTGTACTTTGCTCCACTGAATGTGAAAGAAAAGGCACATTTAGGACATTTGTGCTTCATGTTGCTCGGGCAGTAATTAAAGGGAGTCTAGACACGCCTGAGATACCCCATTTGGGTACGAGGGAACACCAAGGTGCACGGCAGCACCTGCCAGTGACCACAGATTGCCACCCCCAGCCTCTTCCCACACAGCTCCTGTACCTCTGGTTCTCCTTGTAAACAAACACTGCTCCACAGGGTGTTCATCTCCTTCCCACATCCTTATCTCCTGCCTCCATGTGGGTATCTCCAGTTCCTCCTGCCCCACAACTTCCAGGCCAATGCCATCATTCATTACAACTCTTTCTGTGGCCTCCTCTCTGGGACCTGCTGGCCAGGAGACTTCTCACATGGCCACTGCCTACGAGCTGGGCTCGTGCTTCCTAGAGAGCCAGCAGCGGCCAAACCCAGGCATAAAGGCTGTGCTATCCAAACCCTCTGGATGCTCAAAGCACCTCTCTCCTCTAGTCAGACACCAAGTTACTTTCAATAGTGTTACAGCTCTTATTCCTAGGCCTAAAGCAGGTTCAAAAATTCCTATAGTTAATAGAACAACGGATGACAAACTTTATCTGAAAATACAGGTTAAAAATTAAAAGGCTTTATACTGCTTCTCCATGTTGCCCTGCTCTTTTGCTTTGCCTATGCAGATTACACTTTATAAACCAGTTGTTTATAGATGTATTTTGAATAGGATCCAAGAGATTGATTATTCACATGCAGAAATCTGTGCAGAAATCCTCCGGTCAGTTTTGTAGCATAAAGGATTTTTTTTCACTTATTGGGCTTACAGGTTTCAGAATGTTTTATCTTAGTTTTGTATTTTGCCTAGGGAAAAAAAGTATCACTCTTACAATTCAGCACAGTGCAATTGTGGAATGCAATTCTTGGAATAAACTGGTATAAATTTAGTACGTTTAACCTTTTCCCTAAAATACTCATCAGACCGAGTAACAGATTTACAGTCCAGCTATGCAGTAAGAATTCCACCTGGCTAATGGCAGTTAGAACAAAGTTCACAGGAAAACAAACCCCTCCAAATCACTAACTACTCTCCCCAACAGGATCTAGCACAAGTTCCTTAAAAATATCTTCAGTAGATCATAGGAAAGCTTGGTGGTGTAAAAGCTGAGAAGACACTATTGAACTAAGACCACCAAAAATAGTTTTCCATCTTAGTATTTTTCAAATTATATTTTTCTTACTAGCGCAGTGGGAACATACAGTTTTCAGACCTTTGGCTCGGCAGATAAACAAGGAGAATGTCTACCTTCCCCTAACCCTGATGAAAGAGAAGGAGGAGGAGGAAAAGTAGGAAGTTTGTTAGAGGGGAGGTCTGTTATGTATCTGTCTCCAGGGAACAAAGAGAAAATTAAATACAATATAACATTCTGGGTGAAAAACCAGCATTTCAAGAGGGCAATCTGAACAAAAACTCATTGGTATTTGTATATATTCCCTGCTAGACTGTTCCCTAACAAAAGATTCTCCACTGATTATGTTTGGCCATGCAGTTGAGCAATGCATTACCATTCTATTTAAACTGTACCAAAAAATTCGGTTTCTTCTCACAGATAAAACTGCTGTGCTGATTCTAAAGTTACTTTTTTTTCTAGAGCATGACTAATTACCACAACAACCTTGCCAAAAAAAATAGCTACTTCACTTTTAAAATATGCCTCACAGTAACATTTTCATTCTAAAATACAAGTAATTCCTTTCAGGCAGCTGCAATATAATTTAGAAAAGTTTTAGCTACAAATATTTGTCAGATTTAGCTGGCTAATCAGGATTGTTGACTGTGTTTTTCCTTCGCATTTCACAGAATTAGCTAACTGCCTTAAATGGCAGTTTCTTTGTATAACAAAGCATAATCTGCCTGCTGCATCTCATTCAGTACTTTGCATATCTATAGCGTTTTTCCACGTAACAACTTCATTAAAAAAAAAATCAGCTCATCTCCACAACATGCCTGTGGCAAAGGCTCGTTGTTTAATCTGTTTACTGATCAAGAGACAGAGGCACTGAAGTTTCCACACAGACCCCGGTGTGGGAAGGTGTAACTTCGACACTCTATCAATGTATGTTAATTAAGGCATCTTCAATTCCAGAGTCTGTTCCTGAATATTAAACCCAATGTTAGAAATCCCAATCCTAGTTCATTCATTCAATGTGAGTGAAGGAGTGAATGGAAGACTTGTGAGTTCAAAAAAAAAAATACAATATGCTCACCTTTCAATCAGATCTTAAATAACAGACAGTAAAACCAAATATAACCTTCAGGTACTAACAAGAACCCAACCATAAAAGTGAGGCCACCAGATTAGACTGTGTACTTCCAGAAAAGTATCACTGGGGATTTGCCAACTCAAACACAGGACACGGAAGCTGCTGCACCTTCAGCCCAGTGGAGGACAATACATCAAACACAACAACCAGTGCATGTGTAGGCCAGTTCTGCAAGTGAATAAACAAGCACTTGAGGGAGACTCTCCAGTGATTTATCCAAAGAGCAGCCTGGTTACACTGGCATTTAATAGTAAAACTGCACTGAAAATTTTTTCTTCTATGAAAAACATAAAAAGAAAAAAATAATATTTAAGGTAGAATAGAAAAACTAAGCAGGCAAAAGACTGCATAGAAACTAAAAGAGGGATATTAAGAGAGAATATCAGTATAACTCAAATTAACCAACCTAAGCAACCAATCAAGCCCTTTGTCATTACGCTTTTTCAAGAAGTTCCAAGTCTGACAGTTTCCTCACTAACCAGAGAGATTTCTAAGCCAAGAAGTTTGAAACAGAGGGATCACAGAGTTTTTGGAAAATGGAGAATTTCACTCATGTGTGCACTGAAAAGAAAAAGGCTTGTACAAATGAAATCTACAGAGAAAAGGTGTTCGCATAATACAGAAAGTTCACTTTTTTGTTGCAGTTTAATTTCCCCTGCTGGACTGGTAAAACTCTCAGGGAATACTTGAAAGATCTCTTGTAATCTTGCAGTCTCTTCCCCTTTATAAGGGCTACATACCAATGTCTAACTAATATAAATCCTAGGGGAAACCCATAAAAAAAATTGACAACTTATTTTCTGCCTATAATAACCCATTTCTTTCCAAGCAACTATTTTAGTCACCCAGCAAAGCCATCATTAAACACTTCATTGTTCATTTAATTGTGTTAAGAAAGTAACAGTCACTGTGAGATGATTATCTACAGTAGAAACAACAAACTTCCAAGATGGAGGAAAGGAAAATTCAACTGAGAAACCGAAAGCAAAACCCAGGGGAGGAGGCAGCTGTTTAAATTGTCTACTGGTGCTTCTTCCTTAAAAGCCAGGCAATCTATATTCAAGCAAAGAAGCCAGTGGTTATATCTGATTCAAACTGTGTCTAATGATAGCGTGTCATGGCCCAGCTGAAGCGGGTGGAAAGCACAGCCACTTGACATGATGCAGATTGAAAAATACATTGTCATTAGGTGGAACCCACTGGAAAGTTAGTGATAAAATTTGGTTTGCTCGGTGGATAAGATCTCTTGGATGTCTATTTTTGAGTCAAACAGTAATATCAGTTTACAGTAATATCAGTTCAACAACGATAGGATATGCTTGAATGTTTCCTTTTAAAATCCTGGCAAATAAATACATGAAGCTAGACTAAGACTACACTCAACACCTGGCAAGAATTAAGCATTGATTCTTTACTGTCAGCTGCCAAAAAAAAGTAATTCCTTGAAAAAACTGCTTTCTAAAAAAGATAAATAAATAAAATAAAGCAATGCTGTTAGTATTTGCAAGTTAGGTATTTGGCCTGCTTAAGTCCCAATGAAATTAAAGTAGCTGGAAAATATTAGTAGGCAGTTAATTTTTAAAAGGACACAGGTAAATTATTGGGAACAGCACTCATGCCTATGAACACTGAAAACCAGCAAGTCATTTTAAAACATTCTGTGCTAAAGTCAATTAAGAAATCTCCTGTTAAGTAGCCTGTAACCAAAAAGTGCCTTTGGCAGCCCAGAGTTTTACTGAAAAGCTGGCAAGGGGAATTAGGGCAGAGGGTACAGGAGTGGTTTCTCCTGCCTACATACACACCTTTTGTTATTTCACACAACTTGTAACTTTTAGACATATCTACCTGTCTGTCAAGTATGAGCAACACTGGCTAGGTGCAAAAATAGTATGGGGAAGGCGGGAGGAGGAGAGGTAGATGGACAGAGAGACAGACAGACAGTACAAGCTCGACTTCCTCTAGAGATCAAACTAAAAATATTATGGAGTTTGCAAAGAACAGTGGATTTACCAGCTGGCTGGCTGTGGAGCACAAAGATAAAGGCTGCTCGTGTGTTTCAAGATCAGAACCAGGCCCCAGGGCTCAGCAACATGGTTGGAATTCACACCTACTTTCTCATTTCCTATTTAAAATGTAAATTTTTTTTCACTTGGGCAACTAGAGAAAGAACCGGTTTCTTGGCAGTTTGCCAACAATTTACAATATATTTGGTCTATTTCTATTTTAAAAGCTATAAAACCAGAATATCAATATATGTGGCTTACTGGATGACTGGGTCAGCGGGCAAAAGGGGTTCAGTGCTGTCTTCCTCCAGCGCAGCTTTGAGTTTCTTCCCTGTAGCTTTGCTGAGGGACGTTTTAAGTTTCTTTGCCAGTTTCTTAGGAGTGTTTGTTATACATAAAGACTCCTCTGTACAGCAGCTATACACTTCAACCTTCACCTGGAAATCTGGGCTTGCTTCATCACTGAAGTGGGGGAGGAGAAAATTTCAGAGCGTTTGTTAACAAACTGTGCACAGAGCCAAGGAATGCTGCTGCTACTTTATAGATTAAATAACATATTTCTAACCAAGGGAAGCAATGCCATAAGATTCAGGCACAGACACACGTTAATATGGAATTAAGGACTAGAGTACACAGCAGTAACTTAGCATTGAGGTCATGAGATGGATGTTATAATTGCGCCATAAACAATTACAAACAGGAAATTCAACGTTTAGGTTAAAAACGGAAAAAAACCCCCATGTTATGGAAATACAGAGGCAACACATTCAAACACACTTAAATCTGCCCTCTACTGTTACACAAAAATCCCATGATTGAAAATCTATGCCTGCGTATGGTCCTAAATCAGATTGAACTGTTTTAAAGGTATCTTAGCTGCACCCCATCCCCTTCAAATTACTGAAAAAAAAAATGCTATCTAATAAAATCTGTCATTCACAACTTAACTACCTACTGCTGCATCCTCTGGCCCACAGTCTTTCTCAGTTTTCAGTTCTAGTGATTCTGTTGTTCTCAAGCTTAGTCATCAAACCAGAAGCCTAACCTCATCTTTCAGGTACAAATCCTGTCACTACACAGATGCCATAATGAAATCATCCCAAAAGCTTTTATATCAAGTCTTTCTACACCTTGGGGGATACAAGGCAAGTTAGGGTGCCTTTTCTGCTTTTGTTCCAGTGTTTCACAGAAAATTATAATGGTCAAGTCTCATATCTTTGAAGAAGGAGATTTAAATCTTTGTCCCCACTCTTAACTTGAACAGGTGTTTAAGAGAGCTTAAAATTTGACTTAAACTCAGTTTTCAGGATCTTGATTTAAAGTTTTCAGTAGTTCTAGCTTTCCAGTCAGTCTTCCTCAGGAGACTGACTCTAAATTGTTGACATAAAAAACAAAGGCGGGGAGTGGAGCCAAGCACATGTTCAGGTAGGTGTAACAGAACATGAGGTGTTACATGGGGAAGAGACTGTAACCTGCTGGACAGGATAACACTGAAACACAGAGTGCAACATTTACACCTACATTGTCATAATGCTTTCAGGTTTTAGCATTAATGTAATGCTGTCCTGGACATGTAAGTTTGTTTATAGCTTTATATAAAGAAAAGTGCTTCAGCAGGGCAAAAATGAAAAGAAATACTGATCAACTGGCACATCTACAACCAGCATCATTTTGTACACAAAAACCAGCCTTCCAGAGATGGGAATTCTCCACCCACTAAAATGAACAGAGCCTCTACTGATTCCTTTGCCCACAGCAAAACCTAGTGGACCTCAGCCAATCTTAATCATAATCACATCCACCTGCAAAAGAAAACAGCAATATTTGTACTTCATTCAACAGAAGTAAATGATACTCACAATATGGTTATATTTTCAAAACAGATATCTGTTATTGCTTTATCCACAATAGTCACCTCAGTATCAAAAACCTCAGCTCCCATTCTGAACAAACAAAACACTGCATAGCGCTGTGATTCTGGAGAGAGCCAGAGAAAGCTTTTATTAGCCACATTGCATGTCACAATGCTAAACACTGCCAGTAAGCAAAACTATACAAAATGGTAATTCAGACCTCTAAGGAATTGCCCTCAAATTCTTCCCACCAGAAATTTTCATCACAGGATTTTATGATAATAGACCCGTCAAAGTTGCTGTATAGATAGAACAACACACACAAAGGAAAAAAATGCCTACCTCTATTAGAGGAAAAAAAAAAAAAAAGTTGAGTAATCAGGTATAGTGTGTGCTAGCAACTTCAAAAACATTAGTAAAAATGTAATTTTGTTTAGTAAAATTGACTTTACACAAAAAAATAACATTTGATCCAAAGTCTGTATCATTTTATGAATGTGCTACATAGGATTAGACTATTTTGCCATGCTTTGCACCTCTGACCCTATTGAAAATCAAAGTGAAATCAATGCCAGGTGACAGCTGGAACAGATTTAGGATTAATCTCCATGACACAGCAAAATGCATGTACTTGAAGGCTATCCAATAATAAACTCAACACCAACAGCCAACTTTCATTTAAATTTCCCACTGGAAAGTCTCCAATATACTCTCTCAAATGCAGACAAGACACAGAACAATGTGTTTAATCAGAAGTTTCTCAGTTAACCATTTAATACAACATTTTTCTGTTGCTTTCTCTGGAATTCTTCCTCAGGTGGACTCTTTAGAGAATAGAGTTTAAACACAGAGAACCACAGGACTTTGAACTAACTCAGCTTGCTACAACCAGCAACTTCAAATTACGAGCATTTACACAACAAAGAGTAAAATATGGACCTAATGGAAGGTCAAAAAAGGGGTTGAAATGAGTATGAACTTCCTCATTCAGTTTAAATTTACAGGCGTAAGCAATTGCTTATCAGATTAATTCATTATATCTTACATACTTTCTTTATTGCTGAAGTGATCAGAGCCTTTCCACATTAATGGTATTCGAATATCTAAAGGGGGAAAAAAGAAGGTAGGGAGATTAAGTTATAGTCAATTCTGTAGATCTGTGATCAAAACAAATTACAAGAAGTTTGTTTCTTTTTCTGATATTCTGGTGGTAACAGGGCCTTCTACCCACAGAACAGCATAACTATTCCAAGTTTATTATCCACATCAAAAGAAAATTCAATAATTAGTTCAACTTGAAGTGTCATTTCTGTTTAGAAATTATGCTAGAATAAAGAATATTTTAAATCTCCTTTGAAAGTACCTGAAATAACATTTCAGAGAAGCTGTGTAACATAGTTCTGAGAGGTATTCTCCGAGCCCATTATTATGCATAGATGTAAACCAAAACCCTGCTTTCCTTGTGCTAGAAACTACTCATCCCACTGCAAGAGGAAAGCCTTCCTGTTTTAATGAAAAGACTGGGATACTTATTCTGCAAACACTTCAGTCTTGTTTTGCTAACCACAGAGAAAATACCACTTGTAATCACATTCCCAGCGAGAATTGTCTTAGTCGGCATAAAAAGAGTTTAGAAATCTTTTTTCTTTTAACTCGAAAATATCCTCCTACTTCAGAACCATGGTAGAGAGGCAATTACAGAACCATTATTTTAAATCATGCCTGTCATTTTAATATTAGGAAAGTGTTTTCTTCAATAAATTTTCCAATTTATCTACTAAACCCAACACAGTACCAAGTGACATTTTCCTCCAGCTTTGAGGACTCAGGTTAAGACATAATGTTTTTTATTAGTCCCCTGTTAAAAGACAAATGCTGTGGGGGCTTTATAAATCCAAAGCTGGTTTCTGAAGTACAAGGGTGCTGCCTAAAAGTATATGCAATATATTAAGTGACACATGATGGCAGCAGCGAACAGCACCAGCTCAGTTGTCTTGTGACAAAAATCTTCAATATTGTTATAAAGAAGCATTGCTGACTCCAGTGTTGTCTTCATATGAGGCTGATGGAAAAATCCACAGACATTGTGCTAAGATGCAAAATGGTGCCAGTGTTTCGGCATCAGATTGTCATGTATTCCTACAGGGGTTTACCCACAAAACTTCTTGTTGATTGAAGTGAAACTGCATAGAGTCACTCTGTCTCAGATGTTAAATGAAAAATTCAAATTTCAGTTGATTTTTATTATGAGACATCTTATTATAAAAGCTATTTCAATACTGAAACTTTCAAATTCATCTATTTTTAAGTATTCATGAAAACTAATGAACTTTGAAGTGAACTGTCAGCATACAGCTTTAGACTTCTAACTTCCCAAAAATCAATACATCACTATGTACTGAAACCGCCTTTCGCTTCTAAAGATGCATTTGCATAGCAAGCATTTCTAAAAATAGGGGGTTTTGTGTAAAGAGAAATAGCCTCATTAAAATCATTACAGAAGTATCTCTCAAACTTCTAAAATATATATATATTCATCTTTGTCAGAGACAAAGCACACATTTCTTTCCTAAAATACAAAGGTCTCAAATCTACATTAATATGTGAAAACAGTTACAAATAAAAGCTTTTTCTATCTTTAATCATAGCAAACTCTGAATGACAATTTTAATTTGCTCAATAGACCTTGTTAGCAATTGGAGTAGTAGATTACAGATTACTTCTGTATGCCACTTTCAGTATCTTGCTAGCTGAAAAATTTACACCTTAGTCAGAAAATCATCAGGGTATAGACAGTCAGTCCTTGAACAAGTTTAACATGATACTTGTAAATCAGCTTTCAATTCATCCTTGGACTGAAAGAGCTGTCATTTATCAAAAACAAAGATCAATTTTCACACACCTTAATTTCGGTTACCATTAGCTGTAAATCTGTGTGGATGCAAATTGGATACATTCAAATACTACAATTAAACAAATTTAAACCAAATGATTCCTTTATAAAATTACTTTAAGTTATGATTATGCTTTTTGATAAACAGTTGATGTATTGTCTTCTGACAAAAAAATCGATTGCTACAATAACATAAATTACATAATTTATTCCAAAATGTGGGGGATAAGTAAAAACGATAGAAGTGTGAAAAACTGTGGATTAAGGAATGCACTTCCCACACAGTATCTGACACAGTTGCTTTCTGTAGGAGCATATTCCTCAGTAGTCCTGCATAGCTCTTCCCGAACTTTTGGTGTTGGTCACGACTGCCCTATTTTTTTGGTAATCGTCATCTGGCATGTACTAACCATATGACATGCTAATAAATGTATAAGTGGATGGATTACTGAGGGCAGAAAATCAGGAGGTAGTAACAGGTGACCTATAGAAAGAATAAAGCAGCAGAGGCCAAGAACAACATTTAGGCTTTCCTGCTGTAAGCGGGACCTGGCCAGGCTCCCTGACACGAGTATCTGAAGAGGGGCGAGGCACGGCAGCACCCAGCACTCCCGGGCTGGACTGCACAGGGAGGCAGTTGGTTCTTCCTCCTCTTCACCTCGATCTGTGCCACACTTCTGAGGACATAACCTCCAGTTCGAGAGCCACTGTGTTGGTAACAGGGCAGAATCATCAACAGACAGCACCGAATACAAAGTGGTGTATTTCACCCTTCCATGGCCTTATCCCATCAAAAGAAACGAGCTAAATCTTTCATATCCTGAACAAGTTTTTAATACTAAAAACAGAGTTCTTAAAAAACCTCAGATTTTCTAAAGATAGCAGAAGTGTATTATATGACCCTAAAGTCTTCACTGCAAATAGCTCTCCAGATCGGAAGAAAGGTGCAACCACAGCACAGACAGGCAAACAGATGCTTTCATCCAGCTACCATAAGGAGGAAAGACAGATACACATTCTGCAAACAGCTGTGCTGGCAAAAAACATTATTGAACCATGTGCTCATCACTCTTCTTCTACTAGAAGTTACCTTGCTTAAAGACATATCAAAATATGCAGAATTAACTGAAACAGTTTCTGGAGTGAGCTGTTCTACATTATTTTATTCTTAATGAAGCAGGTCAGGGAGCACAAACAGATCTGTTAGCAAAGCTGGCAGAACAGCCACAGGAACGTTGAACGTAGTAACATCCACTATTGGCACAGGCAAACAAAACAATAAATCCACAGTGCTGAAGTTTGAGAACAGGCTAGAAAACAGTGTACCAGCCCACTAGGAATGGCTGTTAAACATCTTCGTTACTGGCCTGCATTGAAGCCATACCACTACACCTTTCCTGTAGTAATGTAATCTGCCTTGCCTTAACAACATTTGCATACTAGTTATAATTATGCTCTCAATTTGTTAGACATGCCCTGTACTATCACTTCAAAGTCTGCCGTTGTGGGGAGAAAAAGGTTTTTAGCACACTCACACTTATTTAACTTTGAAATGCATTCAGGGTTCAGTGGCAAACAGAAAAAAAAAAGTATTTCCCTCTGTGGAAGGCCCTGTGAGTAGAATGGAAAGAGAAGGTA
Source organism: Edolisoma coerulescens (assembly GCA_013397115.1). Lineage (NCBI taxonomy): Eukaryota > Metazoa > Chordata > Aves > Passeriformes > Campephagidae > Edolisoma > Edolisoma coerulescens. The sequence goes on from VWZW01002151.1 coordinate 520,348, forward strand.
AGATCTTCAAAAGACCATGTGTGACTTAAGCACAAGTCCCCTTGAAGCATTAGAGGATTGATGCCTCTGAACCACATACACACTTAAAAAGTACCATCTTGTTTATATGGTTTGTATTACAAGCCATTGTCCAGCTAATCAACTCCTATAATTAAGCGACTGCCCGGCCTCTTACCTGATATAGCAACCTTTGCTCTGCATGCCATCCGGTCTTTTGTCCCATTTTCAGAAGACCTGCCAAAAAAGAAGAAAAGAAAAAGAGACTTGAGATCTGTGCATTTAGACATCTAAAACTCAACCCTTTAAACACTATGAAGTGTCAGGGTTTTCATATTATAGCTCATTTCAAATGCTTTTCTTTAAAGTTAATTTTGGTATCTCTGCTTTAAGACATGAGTCATTAGTTTCTTAAGCATAATCTGGAAGGAAGGTACACCACCATTTTTTAAAATTCCCTAGATTTTACTCCAAAGCTTATGTAACCTGAGTATTAAAAGACAAGTACATTCATCTTCCTTGTCTTTTCCAGCTCCTACAGGATCAAATATGTTATCAATTTTTTCTTTCTGTACACGTCAATGAAGATGCAACTGAATTTATTGGTTCTATTATTGTTTAAAGAATTTCCTCCTCCTCTATTAATGAAATGAAAATTTCTGTTGCTACCAGTACCATGACTTCCAGATGCAGTTGGAATATCTTCAGAACTCACAGATGACAGACCCTAGAAAACCCTAGAATTTTCTCTTTCTGCCACAATTAAGCCTTAAACAAATTCCAGTCTGAAGCAAGCATCAAAAGAAAATAACTCCAAATGGACTATCAACTACCAAAGACACAATTTAAATGGTAGAGAAATAACTGTATAGTGTGCATCTCTTCTAATGACCTCCACAGACACCTCGAGAACCCCTGAAGACAGAAATCCAAGCAGTGCAGTCACAAGTCAAGCACACAACAGAGCTGTTCAAGGACATGTCCAAATATCCCTGTCCTGTTCTGGACATGTGCCATCACCATTCTGTGCTCACTGACATCAAAGAAAACTAGTTGAGTAAATCAGCACACTTGATATTATTCCATCACTAAAAACATAAATACAAGATGAATCACTACAGAAGTCTTTATCTTAGTAGGAAAAAGCAATACAAATACAATAATTACAGAATACCACATGAATTATGTGCTAGTTTTCAAAATCAGCTTTCAGGATAGTTGACAGAAAATGCTGCTCTTTCCTCCAACAAATTCCTCCTATAAGGCAACTTTCTGAAAGCAAAAAGCAGTGGAACTTCTCCTACAGATACAATTAACCGGAGCTAAGCATGTACTCAGACAGTTTCTATGCTAAGCTGCAATATAATATTTCATTAAATTAATAACCTGAGAGCAAGTGTCTCTGCACCACGTTTCTCAACATTGCACCCCAAATAAATTCCATTTAGACCAGCAAAATTATAAAATTATTCAAATAGAACACACATACTTTAGCTCCTTCAGGAGTTGTAATGTGAGAATATTTTCAGCTACTTTTCTGCCCATTGAGTGCTGAGTTTATCACTTCCCTGTAGTTAACACAAGTGGCCAGCAGAGGGTACCAATTAACCATGATGGGGCCATCATTAAAGGACCCTTGATAACACTAGGAAGAATGAAAAATACAAACAGCTGGATTCTGACTTGGATAGCTTTGTTTTGCTCCGTCGGACTTGGCTAGGTACCTTTTTGTATGCTAAGGGTAATCAAGAAAAGATGTCTATTGTGTTACTTGATACTGAATTACAGTTTCATGTCAAAAATAAAACCTACCCAGGAAAATACGACTTGTATTTAATTTTCTAAAGCAAAAAGAAGATAATGGAATGATTTTACAAAGTAATGCTTTAAGGCAGCAGGAATTCATGTTTATACGGGGGAAGAAATAAGGAAGGATTTAAATCCACATTCCTAGACAGACTGCTAAAAATTCATGTAAGTAAATGCCTGCTTCATCCTGCTCCCTCTGAGTGTGAGCTGTCACTCACTGCTCTTCAGTCCTGCCCGGGCTGGGCTCCTCCTTCGGGCCCTGCAGCTCTGCCCTGTAGGCCCGGATGCGAGCATTGCAAACCATCAGGGTCTTCACCGCGCGCAGGAGCTGCTCCTTCTGCGTGCTCGCTGCGAGCAGTTTGCAGATGCCTTCTCGCATGCGGACCTCGAAGTTGATCTTCTCTTGGATGTCACATTCCTGGGTATGCAAAAAAAGCAAAGGATTAAACAAAAAACCAACTAACAATATCGTCTGTTTTTTACAGGGTCTGCAGCTGGGATAGAAAACTCTAGGTTTTAATTATGCACAGCTATTGCAATGGGTACTGAATGTAGAATGGTAGTTCTCTCTTCAGGAACAAATGAGTAAAACATGGGACATAACAGATTTACTATATCCATTATACATGCAAATTCCAAATCAAGATTAACTCACTGTACCATCTGAAAAGTTACTAAAAATTTATGTGCCTCCACGTGTCATTCATAGAATAGTAACATATGGTCCTAGAGAGGGCTAACTGAACAAAGCTTATAAATTAACAACCCACTTTCCATAGTGACCCCTACTAAAATAAACTTTAAACTGAGGAAAATGTCTGAAATATTTTAAATCAGCAATTCAATCTCATTACCTCTTTGGCTGTCCTAAAAAAAGTGAAGAAAATGTGGTTTTTTTCACTTACGATGGATAAGAAATTCAGGTAACAGCAGAAGCAAAAAAAAAAAAGACTATCCCAATACTCAACTGCTTCAGCCTATGAACTGAAAGTCAAACAGCTGTGGTTGCTTCAACACTACCCAGGAGTCATGCCAGGCACACTTTTCATTCAAAGTATGAAGTAAACTAAACATGGCTGGCAAGTCACTAGAATTCAACATTGCTGTTTTCTGAAGGAGTGGGGTTTTTTAAGGTTTTATAAAAACTTCTGGGAAGTCAACTTTTTCCTGCCTACTTTCACATAAAACATTTATAAATGTGCATTATTCCTCACTTGAGACTTCAAAGAGGTCAATCCACACCAGGCCAGAAAATAATTAAGGTGAAGGATCACAGACAGTTTGCTGTCTCCCAAAGGCCTGCTAGATGCCACTGATGGTTGATACACATTACCTTGTTATGTGGCCATCCCTGGGCAAACCAAATATTTCTGACACGTGAAGAACAGAGTGAATAACAGAATGTTGTCATGGTATTGCAGGGTTGCATTGCAAATACTTTGCAAGTCAGTCAAGAGTGACGCTTTCTCATTACTAGAGTGCCCCAACTATCTCTGGAATTAACAAGTTCATGGCTGTTTGGTGGTGAATAGCTCCCAAAGCTCACATCAGAGATATTTTCCATAGACGTTCTGCTGGTATTCCCTACAGCTGATATATGAAAGCCTGGGACCCAGTATGGCACCACAGACTATCCTGGTTTTGCCCCTCATGGGTTTGCTTTTCAGAGTTTCAATCACAGCCAGAGCAGGATAAAGTAGGGCACCAACACCTCTGCATTCTCAGCGCCTGCCTCTCTATTCACACTTTTTCTTAGGGCTCATCCCAGGAGAAAAAAAAAAGAGCAGTAAATAGCTTTCATCAATCTTCTTCTGAGTCCAATTTTACACGGCTATGAAAACCTAAGCAAGGCCCACACCTGTCCCTAAGAAATAATTACTTATTCTTTGAGCCTAAACTAATAAATCAGCTGCTACAAAGGTCCAAAGAATGACATCATACTTCCCCCTAATATTTCCCAGGACAGCAGGCCTTTGCACTGCCCCGGCTCCTTTCCACATCTATCACCTGGTACAGAAGTACAGTGAGGAAATACACACTCCTATTTGGGGCACCTGCATGTATCCATACTGGGGCTTTCAGAACTACACAAAGCATTCAGTCCGCGCTGTATTTCAGCCAGGCTCACATAAAATATTCTGGACTAGCAGTAAATGGCTGTTGGGCCATAGCTTAAATAACCACACCATATAAATCTCATCTGAAGGAAGAACTTAGCAGCCTGATTTGGGAATGTATGAAGTTCTTTGTGCCTACCAAAAGAGATTGGTCAGCTTTTTTTTTCCCCCCCCCCATTCCTTCTAACAATATAGGCACACCATCTGGACTCGGAGGAATGACACAGCACCGTTTTGCCATATGCTGTCTACTAATGCACCGTTTCCCTCATGGGGTCCATCCTTCCCCCACCAGTGGCAGCACAATCCGGATGAGATTATTAACAGCTGCTGGGATATTCAACCCCACACTCAGGAACTACCAAAGCAACACTTCTGAAAAGCGTCTTTGTATTCCCCACCTTAGTACACTTAGTATAAGAAATTTCAAGTCCTTCTAGTATTACACAGGTAATGCAGTCACAAAACAAACAAACAAAGATAACAACAACCACCAAGAAAAGTTATATAGATACTGCTGAAGGTAGGACAGGTTGAAATTTTACTTCATTTAATTGGTATCTTAATCACAGGCTTTCAGAATCTTATTGCAAGGTACACTTCTGATTTACTGCCACAGTGGTTTACATCTAAACCCTGTAAGTCTAGTGTATCTATATTAAGTAAGCAAGCAGCCAGGCAGCAGGTACTCTTCTAAAACAGGGGCTATGAAGCCAAGACACCAGCTTGGGCACTTCGTAGCTAGACACAGGAATGAGCGTTTGCTGCAATTGACAGCCACATCGTCTCAGACACTCCCGAGCTCAACTTACGTGGGTTTTTAACCAACTCGAGGAGTACAAAGCCCTCATGAATCGGAAAAGCAGCGGCTGAAAGATTAAAGAGGTGCAAGGGAGCAGCTCCGAGAGCCTGCGGAGGGCGAGCAGGGGGCCCGGCCCAGCCCAGAGAAGCAGCTCCGCCGGAGCGGCCCCTCAGGAGCGCGGCTGCACCGCCGCCCCCCGGCCACGGTGCGCGGGCAGCCCGCGGCCACCACGGCCCCGCCGAGCTCGGGGACAGCGCANGCCCCGCCAACGGCCGCGGCCGCCCCGCCCCCGGCCCCGGCCCCGGCCCCGGCAGCGCCCCGCGGGACACCGGGCGTGGCGCGGCACGGAAACCTGCAGAAATGTCTCGGTGCCTGTCTGCAGACTGTTACTGACGGCAGCGGTAACCCCCTGGTGTTTAGCCACAAAAGCGAGTGCCATTGATCAAGGCCAGGAGAATACCTTTCTTGGCTTCTTTGTTCCTCGTTAATTTACTTTCCCGAAACAGGCCGATGCCACCTCTTTCTGATGAGTACTCTTACAGGGAGCGGGAAGGAGAGGCTCACGGCAGCTTCCTGACGGCTGCACAGGGCGCAACCACTGCTGCTCCAAAGCATGCCATCCATTCTGAACCATGTTCTTGGTTTCCTGCAGTTCATCTAATTATGCATCTTTAATATGATGGTACTTCAATAGCTGCACTAGTAGCATGTATTGTTAAAAGTATACTGTTATATACTGAATAAAAGTGCATTAATTATTCACTGGATTGACTGGAGACGAATGGGAGCCCTATCTCTCTCTTCCGCTGCCAGTTTTGCAGCTCTGTTTTGTCTTCAGCAGATGAAACAAATGAGCCAAAATAGTGCCTCCCATCCATTCCTCATGCCTGATTTCTTGGCTTTCCTCTCTGAATTCCTCCTTGACAGGTGATGGTCAGAAGCACAGATCCTCATTGCTTCGCACAGGGTTGTCAACATTTGCAGGAAGTAAAATGTGCTGGAATGAGTGAGATATACAGTGTTGCTAACAGCTTTCTACAGAAGACAGAAGTCTCCAGGCTAACATATGCTTATTTAAAATATAAGAAAATGCAGTTAGAAGGGAAAATTTTAAAAGCCTCATTGCTTCATCAGGATTTCACATAGGTGTTTAGCGGCTCTGCTTGACCCCTGACATTTACAACTGGGGTACAAATGCAGGGGGCAAGCCTTGAAGGAAAATCATGAACTTCTGGACCAAAGGTATGTATTCCTTGGTGCAAGGCAGAGGACAGGGAGCTCTGCTTCCGTCCAGAGTGCTCAAGTCCCACCTGGAGGCAGAAATGGGAGAGGCAGCTGTTCAGCAGTTCCTGTCTCCATCTTGGGCCATGTTTCTTAGGGCAAGGAGAGGCATTCAGATATTCATTAAACACCTTCATGCCACCCTGAAGTCCGCTGCATACCACTGGCAGGGCACATGCCACAACTGGGAAGCCCTACCCCAGGTTATATATTTATAGATGCTATGTTTTTTCCTGTTGTTTAGATACTCCCTCCTGTTCTTTAGGTACTGTGACTTTCCCAAAAGAAGTCTTTGTCCAGTTAATTCAGTGGAGAAATCCCATCAGGGAGCCAAAAGGCTTTTGCTTAATCAAGGTATGATAATTAGAGCTGCATATGGACAGCCAATATATCTGAGAGTGAGCTTGAGGGAGGTTGAAAGTCTCCACCTAATCCTGGTGCTTCATGCATCCCAGGATAAGCGTTGGGTTCCTGTCTCTGCTGCAGAGTTCAAGATTTCAGATACAGCAAAAGCAATCCACCAAATGAGGGGAGAACATGAGATGACAAATCAGAGTGCCCTTTTGCTTTACAGTATGGCATATCTCTTAAAGTGTGGTCTGGCCTCTCCTGAATCAGTTGGGGATGGGATTTAGGCCTCAAAAATCTCCAGGTAATTTTCTAGGCTACAGAAGAAAGCTAGAAACAGGAACATGTCATGGAGTGGAATTGAACCAAACAGGTGAAAGTCTCAGGTTAACTGAACTGCATTATCATTGAATCAATGCTTGACTGAAGTTGAGTGAGGCTACAGCCTTGACTGAGTGGCTGAAACCCTTTGATGAGTTTGATGTAAACTGTGGGAGCAGCTGGAAATAATAACCTTACTCTAAAGATAAACAAATAAGGAATGAATTACTGTAACTCTGCCTTGCCAAAATCCCTTCACCAACTCGCCAAATAGTGCACTACCACAGAAAATTAATACAACCTGTGAAAAAGACACACCAAAACACTTCCCACCCAGCATCATCCCAAGCAGTTCAGGTTAGACTCTAAAACAAACCCACTGGTTCAATCTTTCCAGAAGCACTGCCTCCAAAACTCCTGAGAACAGCTCCCAGGTATGCACCAAAAGGGTTTTGTCAAAAGCCAGGGTGGCTACATGGATACAATAAAAATCACTGCAAAAGGACAAGTAATGTCCCAAATTATTTCAGGCAATCAGTATCTCTAAAACCATTTTTGCTGGTGGTGTAGACAGCTCCCAGGAATCTGTGGCAGTTGTCCAAGAATTTTAGATGCTAATTAGCATGGTTTTGCAGTACAGTCTGTTCAGCAAATCTGAGTCTTAATAAAGTCCCAAAATGTGACTGCTAGTAGCATAAAGAGCCCGTGCCTGCAGCCCTTACACGCTCCTACTGACATTGACTTGAATTGGAGCCCTTAAGAAATCAGTGGGAGTTAAATGTGTAGGACTCAGCTTTAAGCAACATGAATAGTATCTTCTCGAGCTCAGTGCATACCTTCTCTTCAGCTGGTTCAAATGTCCAATTTTCCAGTACATTAGGAACATGTTTCTGCCAAGTCTGGCTTCTTACATTCTTGCACCTGCTTCTGCTTTGGTCCTCCGTTGCATTCACTGTCTAGAGATGTTATGTTTTTTCATTATAAAATCAGGCTTCATAATTCAGTGGATCTGTCAGATGATTAATTAAAAAAATTAAACATTTCACCAAACTTCTAGTGGTATCTTTTATGGGAACGTGCGACTGAGGCTTTAAAAGGCATTTCTACAGGTTTTGAAGGAGGTGAGATGTTCTTTCCACACTTCACGTCTAGCTCCAACAAAGCTCTCCTGGTACAGCACACAAACTAACTTGAAATGAAGAAGGCTTTATGCCATCTACATTATCCAGAGATTTGGGATTCAACTTATAACTATTCTGCTTGCTTCCTAACTGAAGAGCAAATCCAGCAGACAGCAACAAAAAAAGGGAAGCATTGTAACCATGTTTTTTTCTCCAGACAAACCTTCACTGAATGGCAGAGAAACCCAAGGCACAACCTACAAAACAAGGAAAATCCTGCACAGTCACTGCTGCTAGTGCAGAGAAGTCAGAAGGGGGTAGGGTGAATTAAATAGGGGATCTATATCCTGCCTTCTGGGGTTTCTTAAGTGAAACATTTTTTTCAGATGAATCACACCATCCTTTTATTTGCCATTCAATTTGCATTGCAAAGCATTTGTCTTCCTTCTAGTATTAGGGAAACTGGATACCAGAGAAAAGATCATTGTCTATCTAAATCACTGTTCTACTCAAGTGTTAGATCAGCATATTATTTTAAATGTTAGGCCCATCATTTTGGTTTAGCAGGTACAAAATGTCTACACCTACTCTTGACAGCACTGCAGTATTTTTCTTAATTTCTTAGTTCCCACAGCTTGCTACACCTACTCCTTGAATATCATCAGAGTATGCCAGTAGAAATCTATTCAATTCCTCTTCAGATTTATCCTAAATGGAAATCTATGAAGATTTGTACTGGACACGTGGGAAAGAATTTGCAAAAGCTTTTTATAACTGACTACTTATTTAATTTTAAACTGAAGAGCAAACTGTTCCCATTGATTGCCACCGACTTTGATTGCTGTGGTATGTGACCACTTTAGATCGGTGAAATGGGCAGAGACTCTGGAATTTAGGGTGTTTAGCTGAACACTTACTGGAGCCTCAGTAACTCATTTCTTCATTGCAGCCTGCTGAGGTCAGTTGAAGTCTTTCCATTCTCTTAGCTGGGCAGAAAGGCAACATGTAGTCCTACAAAACAAATGAAATATGGCTAACTACCTTATTGTAATGCGCTTCAGGTTCAGTTTCGATTGGATAAGGTGAAAATTAATCATCTGGCTGACAGTGAGCTAGAGCCTAACCCTATCATGGTGAAAATTATGGCAAGAGAAAACTTTATAGGTGCCACCTTAGCTAACTGAGCAATGTGAAGCAGGTATCTTCTCTACGGTAGTCATGGAGCCAGTCAATGAAGATGTCATCCTATAACATGCAGTGCCTAAGTCAGCCAGGATGCATCATCCTTACCTTTCTTGGATAATTAGACAGAGAGGCCAGAACAGCTTAGAATAAACTCTTACTATTTCAGGTGTTCTCAGATTAATTTTACCCTGAGAGCTTGCTCATTTTCTGCTCAAGATTTTTAATGTTCTACAGCTCTCCTTCAACTGCTTTAGTGCTCCAAATGATGCCATCAACTAAACATTGATACCAAGGTGCTTCAATGAACTATTTTGTTGATCATTGCATGTTCCTGCAGAATTTCTAAAAGAAACTGTAGAAGGCTGAGAAAGTACAAGGAATTATTTTTCCTTTTTCCAGGTAAGAGGCCAGAAACTGACTCCTCCCAGTATTCCTGATGTCAATCCTATATTGAAATGCCTCCAGATTAAATTAATGTAGCCTTTTTGAATCATCATATGAGACAAATGCACTCAAAATACATTTCATAACAGAAATAGTAAGTTACATAAAATCCATCCCCATATGAATTTGGAGAACAGTTCTGAGATCAAACCTGAAAACCTTAACAATCAGATTAAATATTGCATGACTTTAAACTGCAGTTTGATCATCCTCTACATTTTAAAGTTGCCCATGCCCAAGACAATGGATGAGGAGTGACTGAGGTAGACCAGTCACATGTATTCTTCTGTTTCTGCTTGGGAGACCAGGGGCATCGGTTTTGAAGCCAATTCACATGTGGTTCCCACACCGGTACAGAATAAAACCCATCAGAAGTATCCTTATGGACGAGGACCCTCACAGGTGACTGACAGCTTCACTAGGAGCCTTTCTCCAGCTGAGAAGACAGTGTGGATACACAGTGTCTAACAAAGCATAAGTTTTGCAGCCTTTCCCTAAGTTCAGAAATTTATAGGGACTCTCTTTTCTATTCCACTTTCTATCTTCACAGCAGTCAAAGGAATGAAGCTATCTTTAATTCTTTTCAAAATCCATTGGATTTTGCTTGGATGCTTTGGTAATAGGGGGACCATGCTTGGATCCATTGCTAATAGGGGGACATTTATACATATAGAGAAAGGGTCGCACAAAAATAAAACTACTGTTTAAACCCAGAGAGGTCTTTTCAGCTCCATATTATGGGCATGCTCCATACAAGGAGGGTTTCCTAAAGATTCTACACTGTCACTCTCTTATCATGCCTTTTACCAGGATTCCTCTGTTGGGTACAGAGTCCTGGTTTGATTTCTCGGGCAATTACTGCGGGTGGCATTTGGTGCATAAAATATCCATCTGAGACAGCTTCATCCAAATGTTTGCTGGGCAGCGTGCTGGTGAAGTCACTGGTTTGTGTCATGGGAGAATCTAACTGGGCACTCTGTTCTGGTTTCAGGGTTAGGCCTGTTAGGAGTTTCCCAATTGATCTTGCACAGGCAAGTGAGAAGTCACTGGATCATTTAATGGATTGCCACTTTGAATTTGAAATGGGGAATAAGTACACTAAGAATATCACATACCTAAAGATAAACTCCTATATGAGAAAATAATGCCAGAAAATCATCTTCCTTTTGATAGACAGAGGACTTCCACCTATTGCTGTGAGAGCAGATGTAAACCCACTTCTGATAGCAATCACCCAGCTAAAAGGAGCAATTCTCCAGTTAGCTCTTGGGATTGGCATAATTTTTTTTTTCCTGAAGGTAGAGCCAAGCTGAGTATTTGCAGATGGTCTCTTTATTTTTCCCAAACAATGTAGAATATCTCTGCAAAATACAGTACTTGGAAACAATCTCCATCTGAAGCGAGTTTGTAGTTTGGTCTGATTTTTTCCAAGTACTGGAATATAGGTATCTAGGGAGATAAAAATGGCAGAGCAATGTGCTCTGGAGACCAAGCAACATCAGCTGCCCTCTGTGCAGCCACCTGCACTCAAGTTCTCCCTGCACTGCAGCATTGCTAAGGAAGTAAATAGTGACTCGCCCTTACCATGGCACATCTTGAGGTGACAGCTGTTGTCCCAGTAACTGGGGCACAATAGCCCAGTGTAAATTAATTTCTTTGCATTTCACACACTGTTTGGATTGTTTTGATCCAGTCTCAGGGAGGATATTCAAAGGAGCATGGATAGGGATCTATACTTCACTGCAAGCTCTCACTTTGCCCTAAGAAATGTTTCTCATTAGTACAAGATTGGTTTGTCTCAATTGTTTTCCCAGTCACACTTGGGGCTATGACCATCTGTGGCTCCTTGGTTTTTTCTGCCTTGCCACAAAGCTGTAGTTTTTCTGCATTTTTCTAAGTCCTGACTGGGGTTCCAGCTGCATAAATGGGCATTTGTCATACAGATCAGGCCAAGAAAGAGTGAGCCAAAGCAAGAAGGATTAAGGTAAATGTTATTTCATGAAAATAGCACAATAAAACAAAATAATGTCTCATTACTATCAATCTACTTACTGATATGTGCAACATAATAACCCTTTCTGGTTGGAAATTTCTATCAGAGATTTTAAGCCTCCGGTCCTTAAGGAAAATCTGGCTTGCAAATTATGTCCTATTTCTTACAGAAATAGATACTGAAAAAATATTGAACAGTTCATCCACACAAGTGCTTAGATTAAAGAAATACATCCATAGGGATAAAAGGATTTAAGTTTTTAGAACTGCCAGATAATTTTCTGTTCTCAGCATCCCTAGTCCCTGTGCCTCCACCAAACTTCTCCCTAAATCCAATCTCTTCTTCTGCCCCTCAGAGTGCAATACCACTGGGAAATAACTTGCCTCCATGAAACCTCAAAAGAGCCATAAAGCAACAAAAAGTATTTGTCACAGCACAGCCAGTACTGGGACCCCAACAGGGATGTAAGGCTGCTCCTGGGGAATAAACCCGGATTCAGACTATATCTTTTATACAGGTGATGCTTTTTTGCTGAATCACTGCAGTGTTGGATTGAAATTGTCCATTCACATGTAGGAGGGACTAAGATACCATTTCCATGGGGAAGAAGGGTCCAAGGGGAGAAGTCTGCTGCAAAGGACCCTGCCATGTCCCAAAGGACACCCCATGGCCGAGGTGACGGGCAGCACCTTCACTTGGAGCTCACCACAGCTGCACTGAAGGAAACCAGTCCAGCTATTTTTTCCCCTACTCCAGTTCCCTTCAAAGTCAAACCATGGGGAGGGGATGAAACTGGGCTGTGCACATGTTCTCCTCAATGTGAGATGGAAACATTTCTTGCTAATGACAATATTTTTTTTGCCTAACAAGATGACCCATTTTTACTCAGCATTATGAAAAATCAGAGGTTGAGTAGCAAATACGAGTAACTACATTTTACGTGAGGTTGGTTTGTCAGAGATTTCTATCACCCTTCTAACCATTTCACAGCCTGTTAAATGAGCTGAGACAACACTTCATGTCACTGTTAGCATTTTAAATTATAAATTATGGTAACAATAAATAGCACCTCATGTTTTTACAGACAATTTCATCTAGAAGAATAAAAATAACTAGTTCTGCCTGGATGCATGCACGACTTGCCTGCATGTGCACATGTTTACTTTCTTATTTAAAAATCAATTTGAGTTCTAGGAGGCTATTTCTAGCACTTGATTCTAACCGTGTGTTTGTACAGTGTCATCAAAAAGCAATCAGGATGTTTAAAGAAAAACCAACAAACAGCAAGTAAATTTTTTATAATTTAAAAAATTAAAAGGTTCTTTAAAAAGCTAATGCAGACCCAGAGGGGAAGATATCCAAGTCTGATACAGAGGGACACCTGTTTAAGATAATCCCCAAATACTTTTTTGCTAACAGTGTTTGTGCACTGAGGCAGTTTTAACCAACAAGTTAAAATCTCTGCCTTCTTTAATTCCTTCCCTGTTCAGGAATGTGTTCCCTGTCAATCAACAATCTCTGCAACACTGAGTCACCCTGCTTACATAGATAAGGCATTATATTTTGTGAGAGAAAACACCAGCAAAAGCAAGCCACTACCTAACACGAAGACCATTTTTTCTTAATTTATTTCATAGGGTGGACACTCACAACACAGTCTAAATTTTTAAAAATACCCCTGCTCTGTCTTACAGTCCCTTCCAGCACTGTACTAACTTCCATCTTTAAAACACCAGCGCAGGAGGGAGCTTTGAAAGATACAAGTGGGCTGTTGCTCCTCATCTGCCCTTTGTGTTTGCTTAAAGTCTCTCCCCAAAAGTACATCTCTCTCTCACTTCTGTGAGGGACAGGTTCTTTCACACACGTGTGCTGCTACATCTGCCTGCTACACAGACAAGTACATGCTCTTGCTGAATGGATTTAAGCAGCCAATTGGATTTAAACCATCAGGCACTGAAGCACCCAGAACTTCATTGGCAGCTTTCATGCAGGCAGTACACGTTACTAATCTGAACAGGTTTTTCTCATTACCACCCCAGTCACACAATTTTTTAGGCATTCCTTTCAAATTATCATACTACATGGCATCACTAGGTTGGTGGAGAATTTCTTTAACAATTTAGAGGTAATAAGTTTCATACATATTTGGCACCATAATGGTTTACATGCCATCAAGTGTATTTTACTGGCGGTCATCTCAATAGCTGGCTAGCCAAGCAATCTTCTGAGAGTTCAGGTTTTTGTCAGGAATGAATAATTCTCTTGTTACTAATGGTTTCACCTCTGGGCATTTCTATAGTAAATTTACTGATCTAACCAAATAGCCTGAGTTTGGGATAAAATGTTTCAAAAGAGAATGGGCACTTGACTCTAATCCTAGGTAGCATTGCAGCTTTCATGTCAGCCTTGGAGAGAAACTGCATGGGGAATTTTGCATGCTGGGAAGGCTCACCTGAGTTTAACATAGGCATTAGTCAGTCTGGAGATGGGACCAAGTCCCATTTGGATGACATCAGTTTGGGCTCTGTTCCTGCTCCCTGTGGGAGGAACCTTGGCTGCAAGTTATATAAAGTTAGCAGCCATCTGGGGGCAAGAAATCTGAGGAGAAGATAGAAAGCACCATGGCGCACTACATTTTTTTTCCTTCGGTGAACACATGTCCTTTCAGTTCCCAGCCTCAGATGGAGCTAGAAGTGTCTGGTCACACAGCCTTCAAGACCTACTGTCTGAGAGATAGACGTGTACGTGAAAACATCTGTTTTCAGGAATCTTCTTACATATTGACTCTGACCTATCTTTCAAATTGTAAATGTATCTATGTTTCACTGCACTCGTGGCAGGAGCACGGTATTTCCCAAGGACTGTGCCTTTTATTTATTCAATTTTTCCAAGGATACGTATCTGTTAAATTATCTAGAGCACAGTTTGTTTATTTGTTTGCTACTGGCATACATATCTTTAGTTCATTGCATCTTTTAGCTCCTGTGAATAGGAACATGTCATTGACTTCAGAGTCTTCTTTTGAGAAGAATCTGCTCTGTGCATAAAACCATTTGACAGAACCTTCTCACATGCTCGCAAGCAGTGCCTTCAAAGTGGTGAGTATTAAAGACGATCCACCACTCTGAACACTGCAGATTTAGCAGTTGCAAAAGGTAGCATTCTTTACAACAACAGAAATAAAATTGTCCCTCGAAGGACAACAAACTCACTTCATTTTGCACTACACAAGACATTGCTTTAACACACGCCATGTGGCACAAAATACCAGATTTAAATAAAGGCCCATTTCTGCAGCAAGACACTGGCTATCACTTCCACAGTGAGTACCATCTAGACAAGAGCAGGGCCGCAACAAGAGACAAGCAATGCCTTGCCTTCGTGCTCAGGTGATTTTCACCCCATTGAACAGATTTTTGTCCTTGCCACATGCAACCTGCTGCAGAAGAGGCAAAGGACTCCAGAACGGCTGTGCAGCCATATCACTTTTCCTGCCCAATTTGAGCATCACTTGGCTCCAACATGAAAGCTGCACATTGCCAGCAAAGCTAAAACACTGGAGAAAACCAGGCTCTTTCATCTCACTGGCATCTAGGAACTAATGAGTGCTCTGTATTTTTCTTCTAAGTTTGTCCCTTTCTCATAGATCATGTCTTCTCTTTACCATATAGGAAGCCTGTTGGCTGAAGTGAGCCCCTCTCCAGTAACTTTGAAAGCCTCATTCATCCCCCCATTCAGCGTCCTGCCCAGCAGGAACCTCCAGCCTACTCAGTCATTTTCCCAGGACAGCAATAGCCGATCCCCCAGACCTTTACGTGTAATGCAAACGTGAAAGTGAACTGCTCACGTGAATATCAGAAAAAAGAGGAAAGAGCACGAAGGAATAGAAGTAAACTGTCCCTAAGAATCCATTAAAATCAATGTACTTTCAGATGACATTAAGGACACAAGTCTGAACTGTCTTCTATGTCCCTATGTGATACTTGGGATGCAGGTACCCTGAGCAGAAGGGAATTTAATTTATGGAATCATTTAATATATGGCATCAATGTGAAAAGCTGCAGAGCCAAGTTTTCTCGGGGAATAGAAATGACTGCACTCAAGCTACAGAAAAGTTTGTAGCATTCCACTAAGCTTTGTCAGTATTCTTCTGAATCCAAGCTAAGGTTTCCCTGTTGGTTTGAATTTATTAGCATTGTATAATAGTAAACAGAAAATAGAACACCTTTTATTGCCCAAACTGACATTTTACTTCCTTCCTCTTGTTTTGTTTCGATTTTCTTCCTTTTGAAAGAAGTGCTGTGTACTGTATGCTTCACGGTCTGGGTATCTTTCAGTATACTTTTCCTTTGTGTTCCTTCTGAGTTACTGCATTATCATATGTAGAAGAGTGCCCCAAATGTAGTGGTCCTTAAAAGTCATGTAAAGATTGTTGATATGTGACAGCAAAGACCAAGCAGTGCATGCCAGCAGGAACCAGAAGCAACATGGCAAATTCTCAGTGGCATTGAAGTCCCTGGCTATAGGAACTGACATGAATTTGAGATTTTACTTAAGAAAACTAAATCAAATAATTCTAAGTCATATTAGTATGGATACTACATAGGAAATATAATGGTATTTTCTTCATGATTTAAAAATTCTTATCTGAATACAGAAAATGCCTAAAGGACATTTGAAATGAAATTGAATTTGAGTTGAAAGGACCATAAACACCTTCTGAGGTTCTGTCTTTCCAATGCTTCATTCCAACCAGTACTTGGCAATTGTTCTGCTAACTGAAACTTCAGTGGACACATCATTTTGCAAAAATCTATCTCCACTCATATTGATATTTTAGTTCCCAGAAAGACCAATGACAGAAGAACTGTGGGCTTTGTACAATTGAATTGATTTGTTTGTATGGCCAGATGTTGTGTGGAAATTTCTTTGCTTGTGCTGTCACTTCCTGTTGATCCCGAATCCATTTCAGAATATGTGATAGCATTACCTGGCAGAATATGGGAACAAGCAACATTTTCAAATAAACTAAAACTGAAATGGGATGAACTGCGGATTCTTCTCTTCCATTACTTGGGCTTTACTATCAGCCATGTTAGAAAGTGCTCCCCCCAAAAATACTTTAGCTTTAATAATAGATTGCCATCTGCAATGTATTTTCATCTTAAAGCTACAGAATCCTCATCCACGAGACAATCTCTAGTAATTTCTAACAAAAAGTGGATTACCTTTGGGGTAATCTCAGACAGCATCTGCCCAGCTGCTGCTGTTGTTGGGCATCCTGGTGGGGCACATGCCACCAAGGGCCACCAGCCTCCAATGTGAGCAGGACCAAGGGGAAAAGCACTTGCTTCCTTGGGTTTCCTGAGTGCCCTTTGGAGGAGGACAGCCCCGGAGGTGGCTGAGCTTTCCTCCCCAGGGTATGCAGGCACAGAGCTGAGTGGCAGGAATGCGTTTCCTAGTCCCTGGGCCTAAGCCAGGCTTCTGATGAACCGTGCCCAGAAGTTCAAGAAGGGGTTTTTAAGAATTGGATCTAAGAAAACAAATCTCTTGTCTCTCATTTGGCACCTGTGTGCTAAACCTTTGACCCCAAATGACCTTTGACATTTTCAATGACCTTTGAGCTCTGTGTGATCTTTAACTTTTTCAATGACCTTTGGCTTTTTGTTACCTTTGACCCCTTGATAATGGTGATACTTCTCCTTCCTTGTAACCTTTGACCTCTGTAATGACATTTAACACCAGGACTTCTGTAACCTTTGACCTCTGCATGACTTTGACCTGTGATCTCTACATTACATTTCCCTGTTGTTGTTCCTTTGATCCTCCAGCTGGCCTTTGGATTTGTGATCTTTGACCTTTAGATGACCTTTGATTTCTTGGGCCATGTGACTTTTTTGCCTCTCAGTGACCATTGAATTCTTGGGAGTCCTGGCACAGATGCCAGGAATGCAGTGGAAAGGGGAACCCCACCCCCACTGCTTCCCACAGGGCTTGGAGCTGCTCTCCCACATGCTGGAATACTGCAGAGGACTGAATTTGCCACCACACCTTAACATTGTTCTTTTTATGTCTCTGTTTATGTAAATTAAAAAGTTTTAACACCCAAGTACATAGGATTAGGTACTGAGTCAGCCAATTAGATATAGATGGCAACTCTCAGGCTTTTTTTGGCTATTTGGGCACTTTTTCCAGTTGGGAAATCAGTGTGGTTTATTCTGCACATAGTTCCTTAAACGTGGAAGGCATGTGATACGAACTTGTAAAAGCAATGTTCCTTACCATGCAGTGCCCATTGCAGAAAGAATGCTGTCTGAATGAAATAGCTTGAAATTCTGCTTTAATGGCAGGCTTTGTGCTTGCCTTTTCTTTGGAGAAAATGTCCATATTTTAATAAGTCCCAATGAGGGAAAGGCTTTGCCGTAGGGAGAAATCTTTCTTTAAACATATTCTGACATGACTTTTGCCATTTTTCAGTCTCCATTTTTGAGTGGGGCAGCTTCTTTCGAAAACAAATAACCCTATTTCTGCTGCAGATTACATCTCATTTCGGAAGAGATCTGGGAACAGCAACCTGGTAGCTAATCCCACAATTAATACCTGAACAGAAACTCATGTGCTGCAGGGAGCTGGCTTACACCAGGCCAGTTTGTTGCAGCCATATAAAACATTCTCTTCAGAGAGCCATGCTAGGTTTGTCGCTTGCTGCCACCAGTGATGTCCTGACCCTCTCCAGTTGCTGCTACTTGTCCCAAAATACCAGACCTGAAAGCCCCAGTGCTGTTCCCAGAGGTGCTGCTACACTGTGGCTGCTCACGTGAGGAGCAGGAGTGAGATGGCTTTGTTAAAAGGCGACAGTTTATTCTCATTAACATTACAACTCAGAGCTTAGACTTTCAACCTCTAAAGAAGAGGCACTGGAAACTCAATACGTTCCTCTTCCTTTTCAAAATAGGCGCAGTGAAGAGTCACTTGGTTGGAAGGCAAGTCCCCCCAGCTTTTCCTCTCAAGAGGTGTTAGTTATATTTTATCCTCCTAACTAACTGAAGTCACTCTTTTGGAAGGAAAATCAAAACGGCTGAAGTTCCAGCCATATCTACTGCTGACACTCCTCCCCACAGCCTGTCTTCTCCCGTCTTTCGGAAAATATGCCCACAGCCACCTCACACCTGAGAACTCTCACCACGTATGGACTAAATGGTGCAAATCAACCCACGAGAGAACTCTTTATTCTCTATTTTCCCATGCAACATATGGATAGAGAAGAGGAAAACTCAACAACTTTACAGAGTCAGCTCCAGCCAGGGGTTTCCTATGGGGACAGCAACAAGTTTGGAGAGCCTGCAGGAAGGCTGGAAGCTGACTGCAAACCAGGCAGGATAAGCTGCTGCAGGACCAAGGGCAGTCTTGCAGCACGCTGCCTCTCTTGATGCTGTGACAGCTCACTTGAAAACAGACTTGACTTTTTTTAATGATTTCAAAAGATGGTAGACTGACATTCAGTGATTTAATCCCCCTCAAAAGGAGAAGACAACAACTAACCAGCACCAAATAGTCACAAACTCAACACATACACTCATGTTCTCCTCCTTCCCGTTCACTCTCCCTGCAAGCAGAGTGCTGTTCAATCAGTATGCTAAAACGCACCACCAAAAGCCTCTTTCCAACTGTGTGGGTATGAGTGCCTGTGGCAGCAAAATGAACATTGGTGTATCTTTGATGATTCCTGAATATATCTGCATGCAAAGGTAATATGAATCCTCATCTAAGGCACCACTACCATATAAATCACTCAAATACTTCTTTCAAGCTTTCTAAGGTCTTTCCTTAGATTGTACTACTCACTTCTTACTTCCTCTCAATAAAAAGAAAGATGGCAAGTATTAAATGCAGGTAAGTTTCAGCAGCTCAAGTTATGTGCATTTGTGGTTCACACTCAAACACCAAGAAAAACACAGCACTTCCCAGCATACAAATTAACTGAGCTGAATAGGCATACCTATTTCGGGCACAGCTTTACAGAATGGGGGGACTGTGCTACTTGCCAGAGCCAAACTCCCAATCCCATCTGTATGCAGTGGTAACGGATGTGCAGCTGTGTGTTTTTATATAACCATATATAGTTCGGGAAAACTTCCCCAAGAGTAACTCCATGCAAATTCATGTCTCCTATAAACTGGCCAGATCATGCAATGAAGACCTGCCTAGGGAGCGTGGGCGTGAAGGGGAGAGACAGAAATTTTTGACACTCCTTTTCAAAGCAAACCAGTACACAAACAAAGAAATCAGAGGCTGCTGAATGTAGTCAAAGTGATGATAGTGAATCCAGTTCTAGACCACATAAAAAAGGCTCCCACAAACATGTCAGCATGGAGAGCCTGAAAGGCAAGTGAAAACAAAACTGACTCACCTATTTTCCTTGTTTAGAATGAAAAAAAAAAAAATCAGAGGGTAAAAATGTACAGTAACTCTTGAAAAGCAAACCAGTTTTATAATACTGCATTTTCTATCTGCCTTCAGTAAAGTATAATCATCAGATTTAAGGAAGCTTTAACCTATTTTAAGGTCAGACAGGACCCTGTACAACAGATATAGACCCCTACCTGAAAAAAGGCTGAATATTATGAATATTCCACCTTCCTTGCAGCACCAAACAGGTTGGTACATGCTGTTTTCATTTAGGTAACTTTTATCCTTCTGGAAATTATACTGCAACATGTTTAAAAAGATCTTGAAAGAGAAAGATGCATACAAATAAACTGGATAACGCCTCCCCAGCAGTTGGCAGAATTTCACAGAGTCCTACATTATGGCTGTGTCAGTTTGGGCTTTGTGTAAGTGATAGTGGTAGATTCTACCCACTCCCAATTTAAATCACAGAGGATAAAGCTCAGACATATAATGGCTGATGCACATTCTCTGCTGTAAAATGCACAGTCACTGGTATATTAAAGGGAGGCTGTTCCTCTCTGAATGCTGAGAGAACGACTGAACTGGACATCCAAATGGCAGCATCAGGAATTAAAAACTGAGGAGATGAGAAGCTGGATCCCAATCCAGCAAAATAAATACCTGGAGTGCAAGTAAACTCTAAGAAATCTTAAAAGAAGAATTGCTGGGGCTAAATGGTTGCCTGATTTCAGATCTAACTGGCCAAAACCACGTAGCTTAGGCTGCAGAACAATGGGCTCCTTCAAAGTCATCAACATTTTCTGTTACTTAAGACCAGGAGGGCTCTCACTACTGTCAGCTGGAGAGGGCAGGTGGGTGTCACCTCTTCTAAATGTGGATGAAGCCTCAGGTAGTATCCCACCATGCTAAGTTCACCTCACTTGTACAGCATTCATCTGCACCGTGGAGCGTCAGCACCGAGTACTGTGATGTGGAGGAGGTAGGAAGGCAATGGGCACAACAGAGGGAGGTAATGGACAGTAGGGGACAACAGCCAAGAAAATGGAAACCAAAACATGGTTACATTCTGTCAGTGTTGGCCTCCTACAAAGAAATGGTCAGGAGTCCCAAATCTGGAGGCAAACATGGTTCAAAACTATTCCCTCCTGACCACCCTTCTGGGTTTTGGTACTGCTTGATGACAAAAGAAGGGCAAATCACCACATTAGGCAAGGTAACAAAGGACAACTAACTCATGCAAAATGTTGCAGCCTGGATGGTAGCCCACACACTTTAGAGATTAGCTGAAGCTCTGAAATGCAATTTGAGTAAGTTCCTTTGATGTACCATCTGGTGAATAATTTACTGGGAATGTCTTAATCACATCAAAGGTATCTATCAATGTGCTCACATTTTCTCAGTGTTTAAGACTCTGCCTGTATATTGCACTCAAGGAACAGACATATTAATACAGAATTAAACCCTACTGCAGTACTCCCACAGTAATAAAAAAAATAAAATCTGCAGCATATTACCAATATGGCCTCAAGGACTAGGTTTAGAAAGAGCAATATTTCACTATTACCTCAAAAAGGCTGCTACTCTACAATCAGCCTTGCTCATGCTTCCAAAAATTCATAAAAATAGACACACATCTGTGGCATATAAAAAGTTTAGAAGCATATCACCCTATTCAGAGGACATACTGGCAGCGTTCTCTAACATCAATCACATGATTTAGATCCAGAGTAGATTTAGACTACATACAAAGAAGAAATTTTGTACAATAAGAGTGGTGAAACACTGGCACAGGTTTCCAGAGATGTTGTGGATGCCCCATCCTTGGAAACATTCAAGGTCAGGTTGGACAGGGCTCTGAGCAGCCTGATCTAGTTGAAGATGTTTCTGCTTATTGCAGGGGAATTGGACTAGAAGGCCTTTGAAGGTCAACCCAAACCATTCTATATTTCTATGACATCCATTCCTCATATTCTAAGTGGAAGTATTATTACTGCTTCCCCTTCCTAAACACTGAGACTAAATTAGGGTCATATTAAAAAAAACCTAAGCAAACAAACAAAAAAACTCACAAAACTTTCTGGCTTCTAAATATAGTTTCAAAGTCACACAGACAATTATATTCCCCAAAAGCCAAAGCCAGATTATACTTATTTGCATGTGTTAGTCCTGTCTTGCCGCTTAAGTGCTTTAAATTGCGTTATCCTTCAGCATCTCCCCA
>VWZW01002151.1:542772-629854 GCA_013397115.1 Edolisoma coerulescens
CGGAGATGGCGCGGTACCCCTGAAGAATCGCCGGGAAAGTTTCCCAAGTTCCCCGTCGGGCGCGGACGCGGGCTGTTCCCTCCCGGCGAGGAATGCAACAGACAGCCCGGGATGAAGGCGGGCACCCCTGGCCGGAGCCGCTCGGCAGCGTCAGCCTCCCCTTCCGCTGCCCGCGATGCGGCGACCACACCAGGTTCCGGAGCCTCTCCTCGCTGCGGGTGCACCTGGAGTACAGCCACAGCTTCCAGGAGAGCAGCCTCCTGGCCAGGAGCAGCCTGTTCTCCCCGCTGAAGGACGCGGAGCTGGTGTCTCCGCCGGAGCCCGCAGCCCAGGGCAGCCCGGGGAGCCCCGGCGGCTCTGCCGCGCAGCCCGCGGGGCCCTACCTGAACTTGGGCGGCGCGTCCTGCGGGAGCGGGAGGGGCGGGCAGCCGCGGGAGCTGGCAGCGGAACGGCCCGGCTCCTACCTGGCCAACTATGTGTCGGCTGAGTCTCCCAGCGAGCTTTCCAAACCTGGCCTCCCGGCCACTGACTCCAAAGCCTCCTTCGAGGCACACGTCAGAGAAAAGTTTAACAGGATGGTAGAGGCCGTGGACAAAACGATCGAGAAGCGGATCGACAAGCTTACCAAAGAGCTGTCCCAGAAGACGGCGGAGCTGCTGGAGGTGCGGGCAGCGTTCGTGCAGCTGTCCCAGAAGAAGCAGGAGGTGCAGCGGCGAGAGCGGGCCCTGAGCAGGCAGGTGGATGTGGCGGTGGAGATGATCGCAGCCTTGAAGCAGCGGCTCAGCGAGTCCGAGGAGGAGCTTCACCGGAAAGAGGAGTAAGTGGGGAGGCGAGAGCCGATGCCTTGGCGAGGGCTGGCCAGCTCCTCCGCGAGTGACAGCCTTTGGGGGAGAAGAGAGGGAATGGCTCAGTTGCTTGCTGATTATGAAAGGTCCTGGAGCTCACCAGCTTCAGATCGCTGTATTTCTAGAGTTGTAGCCCATGTGACCATGTCCCCTGGAAGGCAGTGGACAGCTCCTTGAGCAGGTGGCTTTCACGCTTGACCAGGGCAGGGGACAGCTCCCTGAGCAGGTGGCTTTCATGCTTGGCTCCCCAGTGATTAACTTCTACACTTTCTAATGCCTGTGTTGTGCCACTGGTTTCATGGGGATAGGGACAAGCAGAAGCTCTCATCAGCATGTAATCTGATTTACACTGACACCTCTAATGCATTGGCTTTTTAAGAAGATAGGGGTGGATAAGTCTGGATGAAGTCTGCGAGAATACCAAATAGCACCTTTTCCCTTAAGCCATCCCGCCACGGTCAGCAGGCTGCCTGTGGAGTGCGATAGTCTCCTGTGCATCAGCGAAGCTTGACTGGAGACGGTGTTGAAGAGGCCATGTCCAAGTAGTTCATGTCTGGTGTTTTAGATGGATATAGAACTGTGAAACAGGAATCGCTTATATGGGATTGGGATGCAGATGCCAGAGCTCTGACTAACCTAAGCCATCTAAAAATACGTTCATGATGCATCCATTAAAAATGTAGTGATAGCTGATATATAATTTATACATGAACTACTTAGTTTATTCAGCACTTCCTGAAACCTTTCAGGCTTTTCAGAGCAACACAACTTATTTTAGAGAAATGGAAATAAAGAGCCTTGGTAATGGCGTGCCTCTAAACCAATTCATCAGCTTACAAAGGGAAGATGAGAAGTGCTAGTTGCCATGACACTGATCTTACAAGAAATAAGGAAGGTGGTGTAGGAGTTCAGTGTAGGAAGTTTGGAGGGCTTTCATCATTCCTTCCTGTAGTCTAAGGAAAAGAAAGAAAAGATGATAATGGCTCCCACATCAGTAGGAGCCATCTATCTTGAAGCAGTGCTATAGATTTCCCAGAAGAGGGAATACATAAAGGTGGTGGGATTTGAGCCTCTGAGACGTGTATCTTCCTTGAAGGGATATTCAACAGGACCTCTGATTTTTAAAGTATCAGGTGATCCTCATGGAAGAGAAAATTGAAGGACTTAAGGTGAAGCTGAAGATAATAGTGTAACTGAGGCAGATTTGAAAGTATGCTGGAAGGAAGCCATGAAGATAACTTAGTTTCAAGCAGTTTTGGGATTCCCATCTAGCCAGACTTCCCTCCTGGGCTCTTTCACAGTGTGAGTCATGCTATTTCTTCTAGAAAAGTATCTTAGAGGGGGAGGGATTGCTCTGTGAAGGTCCTTCTTCCCTTTGCAGACTACCAGGAGACCTCAGGTAAGCAGCTGTCCTCGGCTAGATGCAGAATTTCAGATATCTGAAGTTCAGTGGCATGAATCTTACCCCAAACTAAAGGCAGAAAGTGTTTTTAAAAATCAAGGCTAGGATCCCAAAAGGAAAAACATGACTGTCAGGAGAAAGAAACCATTCAGTGGAACAATCCCAAAGTTCTGCAATTCTGCACAAAAAGAAAAGAGCTTGCGAGAAAAGAAGAAGGGGCCAATTGAGTCATCTGAGTGAAAGAATGGGTATGATATGGGAGGATGGCAAAGGACACTGATCTTTGAAAAGAAAAAGAAAAAGTTGTGATTTATACTGTATTAGGAAAAGGAACAAGAAGAGGCCACTTGCTCTTTGGCAGACTGCTTACCAGCAGCACTGTAAGGCTGGTTGGTGTTCTGAGGCCACAAAAGTCTGAACACAGAATGAGAAGTGGGAAAACATTGTCCTTCACACTGGGACGTTGCCAGGCTCAGGAAAGGGTAGGAGCTCAGATGATTGCTGTTAGAATTCTAGTCTTGAATGGAGGAGGGTGAATGCATAAACAAATGATGAGGTAGCTCCTAAGTTGGTGTTACAGGGAAGGCTGAAGGTTACTTGGCTAGTAAGAGACACTAACCAAAAGAGGCAGCTGCACAAGAGACTTCACAGAGTACAGGGTATTGCTCCTTAGGGTTTTGCTTCCACTTTCAACAAAAAGACTTGGAAGCAAGAGCAGCAATAGCAATGAGTGAACAGCTCTTACACAGTAGTGTGTTAATGTCTAAAGGTAAATGTGCATAATGCATGCTAGTGGGTAGGATGGAAGAATTATCAGCCCAGAGTACTGAGGGAGGAAGGAGGGGAGTCAGAATATGTTATTGCCTGTGTCTGTGCCCAGCCCCACAGCATTGCCTCTGAAGTTACTCTGAGGACACTGGGAGGGTAGGCAGAGTGTAGGAATAGGTTGAGTTCACTGAGGAAAAACTGGAAACGTGTTGGGTTTTCTCTCATTCAGATGGTTTCTGCATTTCCCATCTTGGGGGATAACAAGAGATAGTGCCATAGAAAAATGCACTGTTTGGCTTTCCAGTTGAAAGATCATTGTATAATGAGCAAATTGAGAAGGAAGGTAGGTATAAAACAATGCTTTGTAAGAACAGGACTGATAGTTCTAGAGCAGCTTTTCAGATTTGATTCTCTAAAAATGCCTGGGACACTTAGCTTTGCTCCAGCAGCAGGGAGGCACTGCGGTGGTGTGCTGTAGTAGAGGAGAGAAGAAAGAATGTTCGTGACGTTGGTAACAACAGTGACACTTGTCTGGCTTTCTCATGGGCCATTGGTAAACTCTGAGACCTGTCTACATATTCAATCCTTTGTGTGTTCAAAACTTACTTGGTGTGCTAAAAAAACATTGTCCTTCAAAAAAGGAGTATCTCAACTTTGGCTTTGATTTCTGGAAGAAGTCCAGATGATTAGAAAGCCAAACAAGACTGCTTAATGGAAATTGCAGAAGCAGTTCTCACTGCAGATTGTGGAAAGTCAAAGGCATCCCTTAGGGACTGCTTTGATACTTGCTGACCTTCAGAAATAAATGCTTTCATCAGTTTCTTTGGATTTTTTTTTTTCCATAAGCAATCTTGTGAATATGGATAACTTTCCCTAAAATTAGCATTGGTATTGAGTTTGTGTAGCTGCAAATATTTTCCTTTTAGCAGGAGAAAAAAGAAAACACTTTCCCTGAACCACCTGAGTGTTGGCTTAAACCATCAGCAGGAACAGGGCTGCCCATTTGAAGAGCTTGTAGGATAAGTAGGGTTATTTCTTTAGAGCTGTCAGTTGATTATTTTTCGTTTGTTTTAAATAAAGCCTTTAGCAGTCCAAGAAAGGCAGCGATGAAGTGAAGATATCTTTTAGCCAAATTTTGTCCTTGTTTCATTACAAAAATGGCAGTGCCAATATGCATGCAGGTATGTGCTGTGATACTGGTGTGAGGCCCTCATGGAGGTGATCTGTGTTCAGAGGTAGGACAGCTGGAGGTACAACACTGACTATACTAGTACATGGTTGAAATAGTATTATTCTAAGCACAGAGCTGCTGAGCAAAGGAATGATTTAATTAGAAAATGTGCCCTGAAAGGGATTATTCAATGTTTGATGAAGGAAAATGCAACTGAGAGTGAGTACTGTGATCTTAAAGATAACACAGAAGCATGCCCAAAGGGTGTAACACTTAGTTGAATAAGATATCGAGAAAACCATTGAAAGAAAAACCAGCTCTGAACTTAACTTCTGGAGGACACTGAGAGGCTTGTTTCTAGATGTTGTGTAAGAAAATTGAAACTGGTAAATAGGGTAAGCATTAGAAGTGATGGTCTTTGGCTGTAATCTACTACCTTCAGTGGTATCTTAAACAGTTTCACTTTGTCTCCTAATCATAGAGTAAGATCATTAATGTTGTACCTTGCCATATCTCAGACAGTAATTTCTCTAACCAGTCTAATGCATTTGTTTTGAGACTGGTCATGCCTCTGCTCTGACATAGCCTGGAATGCAAGGATTATATCAGAATAGCTGTGGTGAGCAGTAGTTATTCTTGACAGTGGCTTCACCTTAAGTTTGCAATTAATAAAATTATCTGTGCAGATAGCATCTTGACATTGGCATTAAGAGCTGGCTTTTAGAGATCACTGCAATTTGTGCTTTAAAACAGCTTTCCTTAAAATAGGAATTTCAGTTGTACAACAAAACAGTTTTGATTTACTTTAAGCAGAGTACAACTGCAATTACACATTGTTCTTCCACCCTCAGTTTTAGGTAATCCTGCTCCCTTTTTCCTGTTTCTTTCATCTTCCTACTCGAGAGATTACTCCCCCCATGCAGCTGCACAGGTTTAAGCTTAGCATGAATGTCCCACAGAATGGCTCTGTGAAATAAAGCTTTTAATCTTCAGTGTCACCCCAGTAAGTTCAGGGCTCAGATCTAGAACACAGCCCACTGAATGGGTGCAATAACTTTCTGAGGGGAGGAGGTGTGAACCTCTTAAATCAAATGTACTGTTAGCGGTGTGGGAATGTGAAACCACAACCTAATGAATAACAGCAGCCTTCAGGCAAAAACACCAGTTGGGTGATGGATAAGGTCAGTGGAATTAATACTTAATGAATATATATATATTAAATATTTTGACAAGTAAATCACTTTACTACTTACTGTGGTAGGAATTTTCTCACCTTCAGGTAAAATAATGTGTTCGGTTTTCTATTGATTTTAGGCAGAGTTATGCTAACTGTAATTCTCTGAAGTGATTTGATATTGGGTGCAGAATCTGCATGGAGCCTCGTGCTTGTCTCCACCTACAGAGCAGCTGCAGGTGTCAGTGTTGCTGTGCACAGTCCTGGGGCCAGTACTATGCATCCGTGGGAGGGCTTGGTTGCAATGTGAGAAATCATTAGCCCTTCTTGTCAGGTGTTAATGAGCTGGAGCTGTCCCACCCTCTGCATCTACTCAGTGTACCACATGCTTAGCTGCTGAAAGTCATACAAATACTAAGCATATCCCAGGATCCATGTGCTGGCAACTGCTCCAGTAAACAAGAACTGCAGCTCGCTCATCCTAAAGGAGCGCTGAATAATCTGGTGGTAAAGGCAGAAGAATAAATGTCACCTAGTCAGCCTATGATTTATAACTTTATTTACCACATCTCAGATTGTTTCATGGTAACAGCCTTCATAAAGAAGTTTTGGGGCTAGGCTGCAGTTGGAATGCAAAATGCCAAACTACTTCAGTCTGGTTAACTGGAACAGGTTAACTCCCTGGCAGAGTCAGATTAAAAGAAAAGCTTTGGCAGCAAGTCTTTCTTAGTTACAGTGAGTTCTTCCTTCCCCCTGCACTTGTTTTTTCAGCTGTACACCTCTGAGGTGCCTGCTGTACTGCAGTAAATTTCCCCTGGACTCCTCTGGCTCTGGGAAGAGCTCCTCTCTGACACTCTGGTAGTACAGATGTCTCCTGCTCCTCTTGGACACCCAGGTTGCATCCTCGTTACCTTTCCCTCTCACTTGCCTCACCCTGCTGCTGGCAGCTCAATACATCCTCTGCTCTCTGGCAGCAGGAGCAATTCCCTCTTCCTGAAAGGTTTTGTCTGACAGGAACACCACCAAAGACAAAGCAAGAAACCTACCTTTCTCCCTGCTGCCCAGTCACAGCCCTGTGAACATTTTGCATACAATATACCTTAGTATTGGTATAGTAAACTATGAACAGATGAGATTACAGAAATTTAAAAGATCTAAGCTGCACTGAGCATCATCTACACCACTCAGAAAATGTAGTGGCAGGATCTGTTGCTTACCCATATAAGCAATGCCAGGATGCAGAACTGGGTGAAAGGGGCAAGAGTCTGCTGGGCAGAGGAGCAGAGCAGAGTGGTAAAGAGATGATGCTGAGAGCAGAGGCATTCACAAGGAGAGTTAATAACTCCATGTAACCTTTTCTCAATATAACAGGAGTGCTCCAGATGTAGAATAGTCAGTGCAGGGTAGCAGAGACCTCTCGTTAGAAAGGGCAACACCTCAGGTCTGAGCCAGGCTTTAACAAAATGATTGCTGTTTCAGGTGAACGCTGCTGACAAGGCTGTGCTGTCAAGACACAGAGCCCAGTGGGCCCATGCTGCTGTGCTCTGGTTTATGCTTCTACCAAGTGGGCTCCACAATATTCACGGCCTCAGCTTCCCCCCTGACTTCATGAGGAGCAGTGTCAGACCTCTGTGAACATGCATCTTTCCACAAGCGTAAGAAAAGAGAGTGAAAGGCAGAAATCTTTTCACATAATCCTCAAAAGCTTGGCAGAGGTTCTGGAGAAATAAATTGAAAGTAAAGAACATCCCAGATATCTGGAAATAGAATTGAAGAGAGAGGGTCAACAGTATGGCTAAGAAAAAGTCTGGGCGAACTACAAGAGACAAGAAGAGCAATTAGACAGATAAACAGCAGCTGCAGGAAGCTACATGAATTCTTTGAACCATTTCCCTATTGTTCACAGTGGGAGGAGGGTAAAAATTCTTCTGGGAACTCCCTTCAGGTAACCAAGGCATAGCTGTGGCATGGAGTGAGCTCTCTGAGGAAGAACTGTTGGAGCAAGTAGAGAGAGACCTATTAGCAGTCACTCCTCAGGGCTTGATCCTGCTCTTCTGAGAGATGAGAATGAAGTGGAAACAGAAAGTAGCTGAACTAACAGAAGTTCTGCTTATCAGTGCAAGGCGTGTGACTGAGCCCTAATGCGTGGGTATGTTCTGGCTCCTGTCTTTCCAAAGGGAATTTACAGAGTGTATTTCAGCCCAAAGGAAAATTTTTAGATTAAAGTTATTAAAGGCAGGTTCATAGGCTGTACAGAGGCAGCTAAACAGAGAGGAAATTATGGAGATGCTACTACTGCTGCTAATAACAGTTCCTACAAATAATGGCATGTAGGATGCCAAGTTATCTTTAGCAGTCTAGAAAGCAAGGACAATATAAATTTATTGACATTATGAGTCTCTTCTCCTGATAGTCATCTAGGTCTTCCTGAAAAAAACACTGCTTCCCCCTGGCCTCCTTATGGCATATTAATGAAATATTTGTAGGAAAGGAAAAATCTGTCAGTGATTATTCATGCCATAGAGCAGGCAATTAATGAATTCTTTTTAACTAGCTTTGCTGAGACAATTACAAATGTTAGCATTCTTGAAACTATCACACTTTTAAAAAAATGCCAGGTACTCATGTTTGTGGCCTCCTGCTGCAGCAAAACTCACAAGCTGCCGGTGTCCCTGGGAGGGACATCCTTATGGTGTCCCAGGCTGGCAGCTCCCTGCTCTCCCACCCTTCCCACTGGAGGGTCAGCAGCCTGCACAGCTCTTCCTGACCCAAAGGGAGAGGGATTGGAGCCAACCTGCTCAGTAGCTGTGCTTTTGAGCTCCCTGCCCCCTGTAAAAGAGGAGCTTGATGAAATGCCAAGGGCTTCAGTTTGCTCCTATGTTAACCCAAAACCATCATGAAATCAGAGAAGTTACAGTGCTGTTAAGTGCAGTGACAATAAAGCCCTAAAATTGACCTTAATGAGTTTAGATTGGTTTCTCCCTAAGCATTTCTCAGTGGCTCTTTAGTATCAGGTTGCTCTGGGCAAGCTAATAATCACTAAAACTGTACAGAGCTTTGAAATGAAATGAGTTTGCTGAGCTTTAACAGACAAGTTACCTCTGTTTCTTAAGCCAGATTTTGTGAGTGAGTTAATATAAACTAATATTCATTGATGTTCTTGGTCCAAAAAATACATGCTTGTTTTTACCTCATTCCTACCATTAGATCAGTGGGCAGGCACAGCCTGAATCCTAGATGGTGAATTTCCATGGCTGACCACTTGTGCCTAACTCTTAGTACAAAGCAGCTCAGTGTTGAAACAATTATACTACATTAAACCAATTAACTACAACTATGCTGAGTTAAAACAATGAAATGCAGAGAAACTTTGGATTTGTTATAAACAAGCTAAGCTTTAAAAGGTTATTTCTGCTACAAACTGTTTCATAGTTTCTACTTAAAATACTTTTTCCTCAGGCAATGTATTTCTACTGAGCAATCATGCCCTTTTTCATTTGGCAAGCACTGGTTCCCTCAACTCCCACCCGCTCCATTTTTTACAAGGCAAAAATTAACATGGCTTCATTGGCAGAGTAAGAAATATTTATCCAGGCATTTATTAACCAGGGAAGTCCTACATGCCCAGATTTGTCTTCTTTTGTAATACGTGCTTCAATCTGTAACCAAGCTTCTTCCACCCAAATAGTCCTCTGATATCAGAGGTACAAATGGTGTCCTGATTACTGATAGTAAACTGATAGTGTGCAGAGAAGTTAGAAATGAGCAGTGTCTCAGTACAGAGCTGGGAGCTTTCACAGCCACTGGTGCTGTCTGTTTCTTCCAGTCATGTTACCCGACTAGACACATTCCTAAACTCCTTACCTAAAACTTGCTCTTCCCACACATCTTCTCCTTGGTCTATAATCTGTAGATTATCTGTTAATCTCCCATGCTCCCACTGGCTCCAGATCATAACACCACACTTGGACATACTGGTAGGATTGCAGCCAAAATGAAGTTTTATGGTCACAGTAGCTCTTTTAAGTTAGGAACCACCCCAGTAGCAACATTAAATGACTGCTGTAAGATTATAATGAAATGGAAAGATAAATTTGGGAGTTCATCTGTTTCTCTTCATGTTTCAGAGCTGATATTCTCAAGGTTAAGTAAAAAAACAGAAAGCAGATACAGCTGTCTCCAGATACTGCAAGAGGTGATGCTTAATGATATTTCTACCTTGTGGACCACTAAAACTATTTCCAAGAGACCAAATAATATGAAAAAACCCCACCCTAAACCCACTGCCCATAAATTTAAATTCAGCATTCAGGTTTCCAGATCTTCACCTTGTCCACAAAAAAGTTGAAGTCTTTTGATAAAGGTGAAGGACAGTAATTAGCCACTACGTGCTATCGCCATGAAAAACTGGAGAAGCACCAGTAATTTCTGAAAACAGTGAGACCAGGGCCCTTCTGTTATCTAAATGTGGCCTCTTTGCAATGTTTCCATCTTGCAGAGAAGTTGTTACTTTCAACCACTTCCTGGAAGAAGCAGCAGAAAAAGAAGTGCGGGGGAAAGCCAGGCTCCAGCACTTCATTGAGAACCTGTTGCAGCGCGTGGATCTGGCAGAAAGGCAGCTAGAATATTACCAAAACCAGCAGATGGTGTGCAACCACACCGACGTCAGCGAGCACGTGGTAAGCCAGCAGAGTCCTCCCTTTTACTGTCACCCTCCCCCTGGAGCCAAAGTACTGGAGTTTGGATATGGGTGGGCTCAGTGGCTCAGGCTAATTGCTATTGCAGGCAGATGTGCATCTGTGAAATGTTTCTGTTGGTGTGTTTTAAATTGCCACTTTACATGAGAGAAAGGAGCAGGGAGCGTAAGAGCAGCAATAGCCAAAGATGGTAAAGGGAAAGCAGAGAGTAATGAAATATTTGATAGATATTTAAAATTTTTTCCAGCTTTGGCTATTGCTGCTGTTGCCTTTGCCATGAACACTTTTTTTAATGTGACTTGGCAGTCTTTTTGGTATGCCTAAAGATTTTCAGGAAAGACATGGATCCCTATAGGTGACTTAGCAGCCTGCTGGCAAATCATCTTGCTTTCAGTAGCTACCTATCATAGGACTCTTAGAAACGGTGCATGGATTCCCACAGGCCTGTACCCCATGGATTAGAAATCAAACATTGCTTTTTAAAATACTTTATTTGTTTAAAAGCTCTCATTTTTAAAACCTAAACTCTGTATTTTTCCTACAATGCATTACATTTATATGACGAGTTTTAGGCACAGGACTTGCAAGGAACATTACAGTTTAAGTGAATACCCCATGCTGCCTGTGCTCAGTAGTTGCTCACCCTGGGATGTGAGAAGAAGGCATTTGAGCATGCACAGCACTGAACAGGTATGCAGTGGTGGAAAGGAAAGGTTCCCAGAGCTACTTGGAAGACAACAAGCTTTAGGTAAGACCTGAATAAGTGTAGATGAGCTGAAATCCAGTGCAGGACATCTCAGTATCTGTGAGAAGATTATGGGGCACTGTACAGATGGGCCTCAATATTAAATCATCTCTCTTGCTCTGGATGTGTTTTTTGTGATCCCAGGATCAGCAGTGTCCCTAGAGGAGGGCTCTAATTTTTAAGGCAGCTGCCCTGGTTTCTGGGTGACTTCAGCATTCCTCTAAGGTCATCCGTGCAAATATTGACCATCCTGGCCTTCAGGAGGTACAGAGAAATACACCATGAGATGACTCCAGACTCCAACCAAGACAGATGACAAGCAAAGTCAGGCTGGGCAAAAATCCATCTGCAAAGTGTGGACAGTACCAGGGACAGAGGGAACATTTACAAGAACATAATCATTTTCGGATGCCAAATCTGACTTGCTTGGCTCAGTGACTACATTAAATGATATTCAAAGGCTCAGTGTACAAGCTCTGATGAGAGCTCAATACAAAGAACCGATTTAGTACTAAGATCAATTTAAGCTGAGCTGGCATTGAACACCTCCTTTTCTGACCCCCACCAAAAGAGGGACTAGACAAAGTGTTTCCACACTGTGAACCAAACTGTTGTTGTGAAAAATGAAGTCATGCAAATTTGGGCTGGCACTGAGGCTATGCTGTCCCTAGCTGGTCTCAGGATTTGCAGGAGGGGGAGAGAAATGCTTGTGTCCTCGCCCTCCACCCTTCAGTGCAAGTGTGGCAGAGCCAAGGGCTTGTAGCTGGAGTTTCCTAGCCACTTGTGTAAAGGAAATGTATCATTGAAAAATTAAAGGGTCTGAGAGAAAGTTAATTTCATACAGCTTATTCAGCCACTGCCTTTTGTTAATTATCTTGAACGCAGTAATTACTTCTCATTGTATCCATACTGCTTAATCTAATGTGAAAGATCTCTGTTCAGCCCACATTTCTTTAGCAATTTACTTTGGTTATAGTTACAATAAAAATAATGGGAAAAATCCAACAACTGACAGCTCACTTACTATGAATTTTAAAAACATGTTCATAAGATGGAAGAGTAATAAATCTGTAAAAGAGGAGGGGTTTTTTTTGGTTTCTTTCATGAATGTTGTTCTAGCTTTAACAGCAGGTGAGAATGGAAATACGGTTTTAAAGATTATGTATATTTTATCCTTGTACTTTAATTACTTGAAAATGTAATAGTAATAACCTGGTTTTGTTTTCATTGCAGTTTACAGACATTTCATTAAATAAGAAACCCAGATGCCTGTATGTATATCTCTTTTTTTTTTACTTAAATACACTAAGCTGACATGCTCGCATTTCTGCTGTTGCATTTTACCTTATAGGTTGGGTTTGGTCAGGTTCTATACCAGCATGTGGTCTATATTTACATCATGTAATTGAGGAAAAACAGATTTCTGCTACAACAAAACTAAAATCAGATATTCTCTAAAGAAAATAAAGAATGCTAATTTTCTGTTAAACAAATTACTCCTTCCTGCTGACTATAATAGCCTATTGCAAAGCTACAGGAGTTGAATGTCTTTGGCAAACACAGTCCAAGTTTCAGTTGAAAATATCTTTAACATTCTATAGGTAGGAGAGACAGTTGTCATTTCCTGACAGTAACAATCATATAACCAAACAAGTGCCCTGACAAAGCATGGGTACTAACAATCTCAGGTTACTCAAGCAGCTGTCCTGGGAGCAGCAGAACTAAGTGGGGCTGGTCTCCCATGTCTTTGTGACTTGGTCATGAGTCCCAGCAGGTGGCTTGGAGCATCACGTGCTGCTTGGCCAAGTGACAGTCAGGCAGCACACCCTCCTTCAGGGCAGCCTTTCCTAGTGGGGACACAAGTTTGGGACTTTTTCCCATTACACCACAGGTCATTCTCCATAACAAAACAGATTAGGAATAGGTGTGAGTAGAAGTTCAGACTCTCTCACTGTCACTTATGTTGCAGAGCTGCTGCTTCTAGCGAAAAAGCATTTCCCACATCTGGAGGGGGCAGCTTTGCATTTCACATGCAGTGACCTGCATCTTCCTCCATCTTGGGTACTTTCTTACCCTGACTGTGAATTGGGGACAGACAGCTGTCTTCTCTACCATAAACTCGTTCAGTGTAAATACAGTTGAGCCCCTTTAGGCAGCTCTTCAGATCATATTGACCTTGACCTCCTGGCTTTAATGATATCATTCAGTGCAGCAGAGGACTGCCTAACATCACCTGCAGTAATGCCTGTGTATGCCCTGGGAATAAATGATGTTACTTCTTCACTGTAACAACATCTGAGAAAAATAGAACACTGCATCTTTTAACAACAACTAAGTAATAGGCTGTAACAAACAGTACCCAAGAACTGATGGTGAACTGGAGTGGCCAACACCTGTGCATTTACACAGGTCATTCCTAAACCCCAGCAAGTGATCAGAGCCCAGGCCTGTACCAGGCCAGGACGACACAGTGCCTGCAAGCTCCAGCTTGGACCTGCACAGCATTTCACCTCCCAAAACTTCCCCCTAGTGAAATCTGGTTAGCAAAGCTGCCAACCAGGTAATGCTGTTATGTAGGTAATGCTTAATTCCTACAATATCAGATGGCCCTCACTGCCTTCCACCAACAAATACAGGCTTTCATGACACCACCATTCTCATCTTCCTAAAGAGCAGGAGAGGGTTTGCACTGTACACACTTGAGTAACCACAACTTTTTCCCAAACTGGCTTTGTCAAGTGTGCAATATCATTTAACTCCCAGAAGAAGTAATACTACAGATATATGGTTTTCAGAAGTAACAAGCTATGGAAAATAGCCCTATGGGATCCCTTAAGAGATCGACTTGTACATCAGCACATCTGTTCTTCACTTCAGTCACAGGAGCTGGGTAGATATGAGCTGGTGCCTTATGTTCATAGTTCTGCTGTTACACTACATGTATCTGCTGTAAAACATTTCAAGATTATGTTAAAAGGGACTATAATGATCTTACTCAGCTAAACTGTGGAACTGCAGTTTCAATGTAAAATTTCAGAGCAGAGTGCATGGTTCAGCCTTTGCAGCACCGGGCACTTTGCCGTCACTCCACCTGAGCTCACCAATTTCTGCATATCTTGCTGGGCTTGAACGATCACAGAGAGAACAAAGAATTCAGCTTGCTTTGGCCTTTAAGCTTTCACACCCTTCTTCCCACCAGTTTTTGTATTCCCCTTTCTTCTTCTCCTGTTTTAAATCAAAGCCTGAAAGGGAAGCTAAAGTTTCCCTAGATGGGTGGTCAGCACAAAGGCAGAGCATGGAGTTTCCTGAGCTATTGGCCATTAGTAGCAGCAGCTTCCTGGGGCCTGGGTGCAGTCCAGGGCAGCACTGAGATTCCACAAAGAAGTCCCTACAGTTCCTGCACCCACTTTCTACTCTTACTGGTGGTGTGTGGTCTTCCAAAGACCAAGGGATGTTCATTCTTTGCAGAAGGTTGATGTAAACGTGTGCATCTTTAAAATCCCTGCAGATCAGCAAGTATAGACCTCAGTAAGGTCTCAGCACTCCAAAATCAGCAGAATGCTGATTGGAATAAAAGTGTAGATGAATGTGCCTGAAGAGTGCACCAGAAACACACGTAGGGGTTATTTTAGTGAGGAATGCTTTTGAGTACTGAGAAGTGTAATTCATCTTGCAGCTCTGTTTTTAACATGCAGCCTTATTCTGTAAAACAAGACTATTTTTGTCTTCAGAAATGTAGGGGTTTGGGATATTTTGGGGACCTATCAGTTTGCAAGACTGAATAATAGTTATTAATAATCACTATTACTAATTTCAGGAGCCGAGGAAGTCAACACGCTTCATATAACATCCCTGATGCAAAGCCTCATTCCTTTCAAAAAGGAAGGATCTTGTTGAAAAAAGCAAAGGATGAAAAAACCAGCTTGCAGCCAGTGAAATGCTTCTATGAACCTGTTGATTGCCCAAGAGAAATATGGAGAGCACAAAAGAAGGGTGAACCAGTCTGCTCTGCCAGGAAAGTGAGCGCGAAATCAAAGATGGGTAAAAAGGCCAAACCGCTATAGGAATGGTGAGCAGTGTACAGTAACACAGGAACTTGGCTTCAACACAACAAATATTGAATGAAGTTAGTCATCCTACTTTTTCCTATCCATCTGGCCATGCCAAAACATATCAGATATAATATATAGAAATATATACATATGGAAGATTTATATTATTTAGTTATGCCATTCCCTCTTTGGGCGCTATAAAAGAAGTGACATTTTATTCAGTTTACATGGAGGTTTTTCTATTTATTCATGTATTTATTTATTTATTTATTTATTTAGTCATTTATAGAGCTTATTTTAAATGACTGCAGTTATCTTGCTGGGCAGTACTGTGGCTGTATGTTTAATTATTTTAGTGGCAGCATGTGGCCTGGTAATTTATTTTCCATCTGTGTGATTGCTGAAGTTCAGAGGAATCCATTTAATCGGCATCTAAATATTCAATCTTTCAGCTTAGGTAGGTGTAAGATCTGTGACTAACAGACACACTTAGATGCAAAGGCCTACTCAAAGTCGCTTGAAGGCTGTTTACAGCAGTAGATTGCTACCCTGGGTTTTTGGCTATAAGCACATTTCCATCTTTTATTAAATACATTAAACCACTTGATGCTGCCAGCAGCCACGT
Organism: Edolisoma coerulescens; assembly: GCA_013397115.1. Classification (NCBI taxonomy): domain Eukaryota; kingdom Metazoa; phylum Chordata; class Aves; order Passeriformes; family Campephagidae; genus Edolisoma; species Edolisoma coerulescens. The sequence continues at coordinate 558,252 of VWZW01002151.1, forward strand.
TGTCTATTGGTACAAGTTTGGGCTCCTCTGGTGTCCCTTAGCAAGGAGACCAGAAGCTGCCCTGGCAAGCACAGGCCAGATTGGGCCAGAGGAGGAATTTCAGTGCCAAGTGCCAGCAGCAGGTTGTCAGCTGTGGTGCAGCAAGTGACAGGCTAAAGCAGCGTGTTACTGCACGGCCTTGCGTCCGATGCCTGTGCTTGGTCTCAGGCATGAGAGGCCCAAATGGCCATCATTATAACCCAAATCCTTCACATTTTTATCTCTGAAGAATCTTTACAGGGCTGAGAGATCACTGACTTTGAACTAAGAACCCAAGTGCAAGGCAGAGATGACTGCAGAACAGGAATGCATGTGTTTACACTGGTTTGTGCCAAATAAAAGGATCCTTATTTATCAGAGAATTTATTTATCAAGATGATTTTTTGTGTGTACAGTTTTTTGGTAACATGAATCCTCATGCCATGTTTACAGATATGAACATCCTGATGAAGTTACTGATGAGATTTGTTTTCTCAAGAAAAAAAAAGGATAGGTGAGACAGGTCTGTGTGATTTATTTTTTAAATGCTCATAACAGATGTAAATTGTTTATGTGGAAGGTGATTTTTACAGTATGTGTAAAAAGATTTGTGAAAAATGTTTTTCATTTTTTATAACTATGTCTGTAAGCAGAACTGAGTATTAAAAGACAGTGTATCACTATGATTACTGCTGCAATAAGCACCCGAGTTGCAATATTTTTAAAGCAGAAGATGACCAATCAGTCAGCTAGGATCAGGTAACTACAGATGTCATACATTTGTCAGTGTACAGAGCTCCCAGAAAGTAGCAGAGTGAAGAAAGAGTATTAATCCTCACTTTTATTTTAAATAGTGTATATGGAACAATCAGATATATGTTTAAAAGTTTCTCAACACTGTTTCAGTAGGAAGTCACAGTGTAAAACCAATTCAGGTACTTAGGTTGTAATGATATTTTAATATTTATTTAACTCTGTCACAAGGCCACACTTGGCCTTATGCTAGGCATTGTATGTGGTGAAAAGGAGTTGTTCATTGTGTTGCATGGGCTTGGGTCAGATTGTGTGTTACAACAACTTTTATAGGCAAGCTACAATTGAAGCATTCTTGAGTTTTTTTCTATTACTTCCCACATCCTTCCACAAACCTGAAAAATGACCTTTTTTGAAGATAATAAGGGTGAACGTTAGAAAGATAATAAAGTAAAATATATTAATCTGTTTCTTTATCCACCTGACACTGAAAGAATATTTTTATTTTTAAATGCCTATCTACTCTGTTAGTCACCAAAGTTAAGTGCAACTACTAGTTCACAAATGAGATGTTTATTTTATTATTTATCATGCCAAAATTTTGACTGTAAGTTGTCCTTTTCTGGGAGGAAGAGGAAAAGAGTAAGAGAAGTTGCATGTTTTTAAACTTTTCAAAGCCTAATTTACACTTACTTGCTAAACAAATGCCAGTTTAGTTAATTAGAAAGAAATCGGATTGTACTGTAATCCCAGATAAAAGTTTTTAGAATATAAACATTCTAATAATAAAGATATATTTCTCAGTTACTTTGTCATTTAACTCTGTCAAACACATTGTTTCTTACAAAAGCCTCCGAAACAGCAGAGAAAAAGCCAAGCAGCAGCAGCTTGGACTTTGGTTTGTCCCTCAGATAAAGCACGTCAGTGAAGTTGGGTTGTGACCCTTCCCAGAAATACAAATTAACCTGCAGACAGCTACTCCGTCCTGCCTGCACAGCTCACACGTGTCACCTGCTGCTCTTCCACTGTAGTGGTGCCTGAAAATCATTCTTGAGGTGACCCACAGGGCCAGATAACTTGGCCAAAGCAGAGGCAGGAAGAGTGGAGGGAAGGGCCAGGCAAAGGAAATTAAGGGCAGAGAGGCTCCCAGGGAATGTCAGTGATGATGTCTCCCTCACACACTGCCAGTTGCAGAGCCATCATTTCATCAGGTATCTCTCTGGTTAGACTTGGAAAGAGAGGTTTTCCCATGGGGGAACCAGGTTCCTGTCTCATTAACAGAAACAACATTTGAGAAGAACAGGTACCTGCACCAGGCTGAGTGCAACCAGCTCTAGCTTGTGGGGACTTCTGAAGTCAGGAAATGTCAATTTTTAAATATTTTTTAAATTTGAAAGTGTGCTGACAAAGTTGACCGCTCACCTTTGAAAATGAATTTGAAGCACAGTTACCACATTTTGCCCTGTGAGACACTTTGAAGGCACCTTGGTGGGTTGTATGCTCACATCAAAGTGAATTTCATTAGGACCTGGATGCTTCATTCCCATATAAATTTTTAAAATCCCACCTCATTTATGACTAAAAATATCTCAGAGCAGTATGTGTATGGGCTGGGCCTTTACAGGTGAGCTTTCTGCTTAAAACAAAATGTTCTGATAGACATGTGACATTATAGGCCAGGAAAACAAGAGACTAATTGAAACCCAGACCTTTAATTAGAGCTATACATAGAAAAAACCAATCACTTTGAGATGCTTCTGCCAGTTGAAGAGAGCATGTTTTTAGAGCACTTAATGACATCTGATCCCTCCTCCCAGTTCTGACTCAGTAATAACGACAGCCTCCCCCTACCCAGAGGAGATCTGAACACATTTGTTTTGTTTCAAGGAGAGTTACTGCAAATATTCAATGGGATATTCATATTCAAAGAGATGGCCACCAATTAGAGCAGTCACTAGGTCAAACAAATTGTCACTTCTGTCATCCCTAATAATCCTTCCAATGCCACTGGCTCTTTCAATCTACTTGAGCAAAATCCAGCTCTTCTCTCTCTTTATTCTGCGTCATCAGATAGTTGCCTCTATTTGTTCTTACCTCAGACTAATGCTGATTGTTTCCATACATCCTGTCTGAAGTGGCTGGAGTGGACTATTTTAGTGCTCTCTGCAGTGAGCATGGGCATTATTTTTTATTGTTTTTTAGAAAAAATAATCCCAGAAGTGATTTTACTACATGAAGCTCTTAAAAATAGATCCTGCTGCAACACAAACAAAATGTCCTTTTCCATTTTGTTGCTAATGCCACCCTCTATCTAGCCATGCTTTTTTTATTCTGGTCTCTTGAATTTTCATTTGCACATCTCTCCAAGGAGAAGGAGAAACAAGCAGCATAAATTAAATGCAGTCATTGGTCTGACAAGCCTTTCCCCTCTCACTGTCTCAGCCCTAGCATCTCACACTGCAAGCAGGTAAAAGTTGGCTTGAATTTTTCATAAAATCGTGGAAAAAAATATATACAACAGCTTTCGAGTTCATTAGAATGTTATGAAAGAGGAAGAGGTTCTTCTGAGCTGGGAGGGAAAGAGGAAGAGAGATAGATATTTCACTTCCTAGAGAAGTCACTTTTAAAGATAAATGTGACAGGTTGGAGGAATTTAGTGTGTGCTGGTGTGAGATGAGGGAAAGCCAGAGTCACACATAAGGCAGCAGTGAAAGGATGGGGGCCTCATTACTGCCTGCTGTTTCTTAGGTGTTTTGACCTACAAAACATCAGCATAGATACAGCCTGACACATTCAGTCCTTAAATCACGCTTTACACACATGTTTTGCAGCCTAATTACTAATTTCAAAGTAATAGACTTTAGCACTAGGGCTTCCAAGATATTCCCCAAACTCTGTCCACAACATTTGTTCAAGCCACGTGTATTTGCCTTACAGTGTGCTTGGGGGGGCTTGTCAGCAGTGGGGGGTTTCTGTGTGCTCCCAGTCCTTGCTCCCTCCTCTCTCTGCTCAGTGACCGATGGCAGCTGGATGGGCGCTGGCAGTTCTGCTGGACTCCCACCCCACTGACTGGCAGCTGGTTCCCACAGCAGTGCTTTCCTTTACAGAACTTTGCTGATTTTTTTTGTCTGCTTCCCTAGCTCCCTCCTTTCTACCAACTCAGTGCCTTGAACATGAGAGAAGGTTCATGCTGCAGGCGTGTTCCCTGAACCTCAGCCTGCTGCTGACAAGTCACCGCATCACACCAGGAGACACTTGCAAAATGCCTTCTGTGGCAGCCCGCGGGCAGCTGCTGCACTAAGGTGGCACATTCCCACTTGTCCTGCTGGCTTTGCGCTGCCCGGGTGACGAGTCTGCCTGTCGCCGTTCGTGCCTCTCACGCCTGTTGGCAAACAGGCAGTGGAGTGACCAAAGGTCAGAGGGCTGTGTTTGTGAGAGGACGTCTGCAGCCCATCACCCCTCAGCTGGAGAATGAGGGTAACCTTGCCTGAGTGTCCTACACTTCAGAAGTATTTTCATGAAAAATGTTACACACGTGGTACTTGCCCTTTGTTGAAGTACAGCTCCGGCAGGTGTCACAGATGTCTGCTCCTGAAGGGATTTCTTATCTCCCACCAGCACTGATTGGGGTACTTTTGTAAGAGAGGGGAGGCTGAATATTGGTCATATGAACCACACACATACATGCTCAGGTGTGCACACTAGGAGAGGATCAAGAAAACAACCAAAAGACAGTTGGTTTTGTTTTGATTTTACTCTACATTAATATTCTATCACTATCAGAGAGAAACCCCAAAAGAAACTTTTCAAAATAAAACTACCAACAAACTAGTCCAGGAATTGTATATACACCTTTCCCTGAAAATCACAGAACATATTCATCTATAGCAAATTTCCAGAAAATTTTCCCCCTTGCAGAAAATAGTAGGCTCTGAAGATACTTTTAAAACTTTTTCTCATGGGGAAGAAAAAAAAACAGGCAGGAAAACAGGAGTATTTTATCACGAACCAGCATTGCCCCAAATCCACAAGGTTTACACTAAGAAACTCCCCCAGCAGTGAGCCTGTAATTTTTTCTATGTCAGCCTGCCTTGCCTACCAACCCTTCTGAGATCTGGGCTATGGAGGTGACCTCCTAAATATGGCATGGTTTAATTATCCCACCCTCTCGAGCTTTGTGCAGGCACCTGTTCAAGAGGAGCACGTGAAAGTCACCCGTTTTGCATGCTGCCAGAGTATGCCACGGTGTTCGTGCCAAGCTATGCTGGGGCCACCCCCAGGCAGAAGCCCTTTGTGGGGATTAGCCTGAGGAACCAAGGGATGGATCAGGCATCACCCAAAGCCTGGCAATGGCAGGCGAAGCAAATTGGATTTATGAGAGCTGAACCCGTTTCTGTGACAAGAGCCATGGCTCTCCTGTGGCTACCAGCATGGCTGTGCACTTCCCACGCCTGCCTAGGTTCCCCACCAACCCTAAGATTTGGGGTAATGGAAGGCATGGGGGTAGGTTGAAAAACTCTCTTGCACACAGCTGCTTTAAAACAGAGTTTAAAAAGGACAGAGGGACCACCTCAAAGGGCAGTTTTTGAGCACACACAAGCTCATCCTACCCTTCTCTGTTCTCCCAAGAGGCAGAGTATTTCAGCTATGCTGGGAGACAGCTAGTTCAGTGATGGGGCAGAGGGAGACTGCTCTGCCAGCAAACACCTTGCCAATGTACTTCTTAAGGGCATTAAACATTTTATCCATTAGGAAATAATGAAATTAAAAGAATAATCACCACTAAATGAAGGAGCCATAACTCCATTGTCAGTTAATTTAATTGCCACAGTGAGCACACAGACTTGTTAGTGACAAGTTTTATTGTAGTCCCTTTCTAAAGAAAATATTGTTGCCAGACATTATCCAGATTTCACCTGTAGACTCCCCTCCAAGGGAGCAGCTGAGGGCAACAAGCAGAAGACAAAAGCCTGAGTCCAAGTGAACAAGAAGGAACATTTGCCTGGGGACAGGCATAAGTTTAAGATTCCAGAAGTGTGGGTGGGGAGAATGAAAATGAAGACACAAGGGAGGCAGTTGAAACAGATTATCATGGCCTGTGCTAAAGAAAGGGCCAGGACAGCAATATAGTTTCCATTCCCATTTATTCTTTTAGTGGGCTTCAGTAACTTTTTCGTTTTGCTAACCATTTTTTAATGAGGAAATGGAGGTGCCCTTCCCACCTCAATACCATATCATATCACCACCCTCATTTTCTAGGGTACACCACTAAAGGACTTATAAGAACCAGATTCTTTTTTTTTTTGGAGGGGGGGGTGACAGGGGCTTCTATTCTTTTGATGTAGGTAGATGAAAACCTACACCACGGATGCCCATCTCCTTGGATTTCAGGATTGGTGCTGTGAATCTGGGTATGTGAGTCTGGGTGATGTCAAAGGTCGGTTCACTTCCTGAGCAAAACGTAAATAAAACACTTCCATTTCATCTGTGTACACACTCGAGTTGTCCAGGAGACAACATATATGAGTCAGTTTAGACGTCAGTTTGCAGTGGGCAGAAGCGATTCTCTGCTCGGAAGGAAATTTTGCATAGTTATAAAAGCTGGTGTGAGTCCAGGCAAATGAGTACCCTATTTCAAAATTCGGGTTTTAGGCAAAAATAGCTTTTCAAGAGACACGTAAGGTGGCAGATGAATCCAGACGTTGCCTTTTTGCCACTAGGTGGTGATGGCTGACAATGAATGGGTGAATGGGTGCAGGATGCTCTCAGCCCCTCTCGCCCCACCGGAGCGGCTCACATCCCCTCGCTTCCCGTCCCCCTCGGGGGCAGTGCGTGTTCCACTGGAACACGTCCTGCTCTTACCAGAGGCAGCCCACTCCATCTAACCTCAGCCTAAGGAACACGTTAATTAGAGGACTTGACTGAATACATGGAAGCGTCATTTAATTAACTGGCAATGGGGAATGAAGAAGAGACCAAGAAATAACATGCTACAGTTGGTCACTTTGTAACGGGATGCTAGCAACAAAGGTAGTATCAGTAGCTGAGCCAATCTCAAAATCACACTAACTGAACATAAAAGATCAAAATTTGTTTTTCTGACAGAGCCAAATCGGCACAACCTCCACCTCAGTCCCTTGGCAGAAAGTAGGGTTTCCGGAACAGCGGCCAAAGGCAGAGGTGGCGGGCAGGCTGTGAAGTGCAGGGATTACAGCACACGGAGATGAAAGCCTTGCTGCCAGAAGAAGCCAAGCACACCTTGCTGGCGCTGTTCCAGTGGCACCGGACAGACACTGTCCCCCCTCAAGCCCTTGGGACACCCGTGCAGCCGCCCTGGTGCAGGGCCGTACCCTACACCGCGCCAGGGCAGCCCCATCGTCCCTTCCACAGCCCATCCCCCTCCCTGAGCTTAGCAGCTACGGCCCTTCCTATTAAGCACGTGATATTCTGCTTCTTCATAACCCTAATTAAGAGGCTTTATTCTTATTATAGAAATTAAGTCTACTTGAAACAAAATAGCAATTTTCTGTTATAAAATGATGACTTTCTGAAAGACATAAGAGGACTAATGCACTCGGCAGCAACTAATGACTGCATGCCAAAAGGTCCTTTGCTTTTAGCGTGCATCCATCTGCTTCTTGCTGCTCTGCCATGGCCCACGTGTTAGAATCTACTGAAGGCCACCCCAGTCCAGGTACCCCTGAAGAAGGGGCTCACAAGGACCCACCCCTTCCACAGGGAGATGGCTTCATCCCCCAGCCTGTCCTGCAGCAAGCAGCTTTGCTGCCAGGGCAGAAAGCCATGGGAAAAGAAAGGGAGAGGGAGAGCGTACAGATCACACGTGGGTGAGGACCATGGCAGGGGATGTTCCCTGCAGTCCCATGCCTGGTGGGCTCTTGCTCAGGCCCAGGGGGATGCAAAATGACCAAATCTACAGCAAAGCTCAGCTAGGAGAGGTGTTAACCTGTCCTAACACTGAATTAAATGTACACATTAGACCTCTCACTATTACACTGATCAGTTCAACGTGCCTGCCAACGATTGTCAGCCTGACAATCGGCTGTCTCCAGCCCTGAGGAAGGTCTTGGGGGGCTTTATGGTTGCAAATATATATTTTATATATATTATAAAGATTTTTTTTCCCTAAATAACATTAGATGACCTAAAAAAATGTTGTAATCCATCTGGCATAGCTCCTCTTTCACTCCAGAAAGGACTCCCATTCTTTCTTGGATTGTTTCAAGGGAAACCCTGCCTTTCTGCACCTCAACCACCAGTGCCCAAGAAGGGAGACAGGCCTGCCTGGCTGAAGTCACCAGTCACCCATGAGCAGTGCCACAGTGGTACAAAAGTAGTATTTGCCACTCTCAGAGCAATCCACAAGCAGAAATTTGTTTTTATGAAACATTAGTCATTTTAGATAACAACAAATTGGTACAAATCCCATATTCACATAAATTACCAGCTTTGAATAGTTGACCCACTTTATAGCTAATCTTGGCACAAAATCTTGACTCTGAAATTTGAGGCAGATTGCTTTCAGTTTGGTCAACTTGGAAAGAAAGAAATGAAAAATATGTTAATACAGGGCTCAGAATGAGGGCTTCTTTTCACTTGAACTGAAACTGTCTCATTCTTCTTGCAGCAATATAGGGACTAAAATCTTCAGCAAGTATCCTGTTTAGATTACCTGCAGGTAATTTAGGTTTCCATTGGAAATAAATTCTGGTGACAGACACAGCTCAAACCTGTCATTTGAGTACTGTCCTATGAGTGTGGCAAATGCTGCTCCCCCTGCTGCCATACTCCAAACCCAGTATTTCAGAGCTCCACGAAGGGACTGTTCTACCCAATGTATGGGGCAGTGCACACATTTCTGAAGACTGCATTTAAGAAGAAATGTTAACCACTCCATGCCTGGATATATGCCTACTTAAATATTCATGATCTAGTGGGTGGCATCCCTCCCCATGGCAGGGAGGTTGGAACCAGATGATCTCTAGGGTCCCTTACAACCGAAACCCTTCTACGACTTACACTTCTTGCACCTAAAACACTGAAGTGCTTCTAATGTGAATTAACCTACCAAATCTCTAGGACCCCAAGCCCTTGCTGTTTAACAAGCCTCTGTGGCTGTTGCAGGGTTGTATGGGCTGTCCTACACCTTCAAGGAGCCACAGCAAACCTCATTATTGCTGGCTTTTCCTTGTAGCATTTGAGACTGAAGCCATAAGTTTTGGCTGTAAACCCTGTTTAAATACATGATTTCTTAATGAAAGTATGGGCTAGTGGGAAAGTTAGGCCATATTCTAGGGATGTTACAAACGAATCAGAACAGTAGATCTATATCACAAGTTGGCCAAAAATTCAGCTGAGCATCTGAACATAGTCTAAGCCAACACCAGCTTGCACTAGAAAATAAAACTCAGTCTTCTGGAGACCAAACTCTAGTCCATCACCCAATCCTTCTCTAAAAGGATACCAAGATCCATCATTGTGTCCTTCCCTCTCAGCTCCAACTTCAAAGAAACATGCCATAAATTTGCAAGCTGTCAGCAAACTTTTACCTTCACTCTTGTGCTGAGGATTCACTTCAAACCCCGATGCAAACTTTTAATCAGCAACAACATTCATGCGGTATGTAGAAAATCTCTTATTTTTAATAACACACAGAAAGAGGACTGAGAGCAAAGCCATTGATTCACTGTAACAGAGCAGCATGTCTGTTTTACAAGTGTGTAATTTCTGGTTGGTAAAGATTTGAGGTGACGGAATATAAGCAGACAACTCCCAGGTAACCAGAAAGGAGAACTACACACAAAAGGCAGGTCTAACATTCAGAATACCTGCAGACATTAACAATGTAATCCTGTCACTAATCATAGTTTGTAATGAACTGTGGCAATGGGGTTCTTGGAAACTGGATGGACTCACATAGCTTGTTATTTTAAATAAATACCATAATTGGTATGAAATCCCAGCAAATAAAGTATGAAAAACAGTATGAACTACTAGTCTTTTATGGGACAGAAAGAATTATCCATAGCTCTCCAAAGGCTAGTTTGGCTTTCATGTACTTACATTTGAATTTTACATTATCTTGCTTCCAGCTCTTTGTAAAACATAGAGGTTTTGTTAGTAGTGTTTAAGGTGACTGCAGGTATTCCAGGCTTAGATTCTGTGGGATGGAAAGAAATACTAGCCTTTTGCTTAAAAGGAGAGAACAAGTAGATTTATATTGATAAAAGGAGAACAAGGTGAGGAAGCATGTATAAGCAACGGCATTATGAAAATCTTAATATCAGATTCTAGAGGAGAGAACTACAGATATTTCTCTTACGATAGACAGACCCAGTCCTGATCCAGCAAGGAAAATTCAGTTGATCTCACCTGCAAACCCCCAAGGAGGCTCTGCAGGAGCTACCCCTGCACACAGGCAAGCTAATATCCTACAGACATGTGCTGCCTATGGAGCCACAGTATTTGAAGAGGTACAAGAAGACTCCTATGTTATTGGGGTGTCCCTACTGCTCCTCCTGACTTCACATCTGATGCCCCGAAGGAGAGGAAGGGAGTGTCAGGAAGCCTGGTTCCTGCCCCTTCCCCCCTGTGACAGGTCATCACCATTCTCTGTTTCACTTCCCCCACTCACAAAAACAGAGTAACAATTTCTCCTTTGAACGCTTTCAGCCCTTTTGATGGCAGTTGCTACAATTACAACATTATCATTGCAGGATATTAGAAAAGTTTCATTACTCTGTGGTGGAGTGTCCAGGTGAGCAATTTGTCCATTTTACAGGCAAACTGAGATATTGAGATGAGTAAATTGCCATAAGAATGGAAAAAATAGATGATTCACTTTCATTTTCCTCTCTTAGCAGCTACCAAATGCTCATGGGAGTACAGAGGGCCCATCCTAAGAGCTGCCTTAAATTTTAAGTGCGCTCACTCATCTTAAAGAAACTTATGACGCTTCTCTGTATGCATTTTCAACTTCTAAAACTGACACCAACTCCAGTGCTTCGCAGAGACCTGCCAGCAGCTGGCAGCGAGCTGGCTGCTCCCTCTGCCAAAGAGGATTAATGCCGAATAATGCTGACTGGAGGTAGAAGACCTAATTCTATTTCTAGACATACTAGTATAAAACCAGAGCGAGTAATGTTGTCTACAAAAGATGGGTGCAATGGCGTAAAAGGATTGCAGTTGGAGAGTATCAGGCTCAGAGGAATTGATGGCATATTTTTTTCAAGGACATACGTGTTCAGAAACTAATAGAAACGTTAAATTTGCTCTAAAGATTTCCAATGGAAAATATACACTACTTCCAATAATCCTAACTCATGTGAACAATGTAAGTAGGACACATCTAAATTTGTTTAATGGTTACCCCAAAAAGTTATTTACAATCTGTAAGGTGATATGCCCTTAACCGTTATGGATAGCTTGTGATTTCATTAGCAGCAAAACAGGCAAAATACACTGCCAGCCCAAATCCCTTTTTCCCCCCAGCCAAAAAAAGTTATCCTAACCCCTTGTACTAGAATAGTTGCAGTAGAAAAAGGCCTCTAGGAGGTTTATTCGGATTTTGCTGGTTCGTTTTGGTTTTAGAGAGCAGGAGGCATTTCCCAGTCTACTGTGTATCATTTGTCTTTAGGCAACCAGAACCCAGCTGCACAAACCCTTCCAAAGTGTGCAGAGGGCAGGCAGGACTCGGGCAGGTGCAGCACTCCCAGGGGTCTGAACAGGTCACCCCAGCTCCCCTGGCACGTTCAGGCCACAGAGCATCATCCTGACCCATGTAGGTGTCTCAATTCCACAGAGCAGTTGCACTGCTAGTAGGGATGAGGCTGGGATGACCATTTTGGAGGCAGCAACTGATGGGGTCAGCATCTAGAATCATCTGGACCACATTCTCCCTTAGATTTTTTTTCTGGAGCTTTCCAAGGAAAATGCTGTTTTCTGAATTTACTGAGATTTAATTGCCTTTCTTTGAACTGCTCCAAGACAAGAAGTTGTCTTCAGCATGCCCTGGCCAGCTGGGAGAAGTCATACCCCTGGCCAAGTTCTTCTCTGACCTTTGTCCTTCCCTAGGGCAGGACAAGACACCCATAGCAATGCTGACTCTGTGAGTGAGATGAGACTGCACACACCGCCACTAGGTTACAATTCAGGCTGTTTGCCAGACACAGCTGGGGAGGACCTGCTGTATGGGCTGAGACTGCAGGGACAGGGACTCCAGTTTTGCCCTCGCTGTGCTTTCTGCCAAGGAGGCAGCCATCCTCTGGTAGCCCAGATTTTGGGACAAAGCAGAACTAGCTGGGTGTCAGTCTGGATCTGAAGAGGCACACTGACTTGCTTCTAAACCAGCAAATGATTTGGTGGTACTTCACAGTGACTGTTCCCTACTGGTAAACTAAACCTAAATACTTTATTTCTTCAGTTTCTTCTCACTGATCAGTGGTGGGCTCAATCAAGGATGTGACAGATTCTGTGGCAGAGCAGGGCAGAGGACCTGATGCTGAATCTCATCCAAACCTCACAGTGCCTCCTCACAGACCTGCCGTGAATGTGCTGATCCCAACACCCTGAGCAACTACCACGGGGGCAGAGTGTGGGATGTGAAACTTTGTCTTCCCTCCCCCACCCCCACAAATACTCTCAGTATCAGGAAATTAATAAAAATGAGTAAAATAAAGGAATACACAAAGGACTACAAATATCCCCTTTGTTGTATCTGATTTGGACCTGGAGTGTTTCCCAGCTTCAGTCTAGCCACTCGATAATCTGAAGTGGGGAATGCTACATAAATTACTCATTATTCCCACCAGATGAGCTGTCAAAGGCTGCGGAAACCAGTTCATGTTCACCTCACCTCTCCCTGCTTGCTCTTTACCGTTACTTTCCACTCTATTAAGCTCTGTTGCTAAACAGTTTTGTCTCAAGACGCTAAAAGAGACAAAGAAAGAAGGAAAGAAATAAAGAAACCCTCCACAAGCATCCTGTAGCTGTACTTTTGAACAAAAATCCAGAAGGACACAATGAAAGCCAAAGCAGTTGTTCTTCCTCCGTGAGCTCATCATTACATCCCGCAGATGTCAAACAGCCTTCACAGCCTCCGCCTGCCTGGGGTTACCACCAGTACAGACACAGGTATCTAGCCCAAAGACTCCAGGAAAAATACAGATTAAACTCCCCTCTTGTCAGAGGTGATCCCTGAGAAAAGTAAAGGCAGCTCTGGGGCACAGTTTGTGCATTTCTTGAGTTGCAGCTACTTGCAGTTATTTTCAAAGCAAATCACAAATATCATAGTATTGCATAAACAGAGTCCTCTGCTTTGCTGCAGCTTCTGCTCATCGCATCTAGGAGCTCCATCCTCCAGGCCACTCAGCCAAGAACTTGGCACCACAACTAAAGTAACACCTCATTTTGATTTTTCTAAATTAGTCATTATTATTAGATGTTTCCAACTAGTCGCCAGAACCTATATTTCTGCCTGACCCTTATTCCTAAGGTTTCCTGTTTGTTGTTGCTTCCATGTTGCAGACAGCACAAGTGGCAGAGCACTATTGCTCTTGAAAAGGATGTTTTTACAAATGGCTCTACCCCAAACACCTGGAAGTACTTGTAGCCCTGAAAAGGCAAGCCCAGATACTGGGTGGCCCTGGAAAGGCAAATGTCATTTCAAGTTAACAAATGCTTCCTGTCATTGCTTTTGGGCCAGACCAAAGCCCTGGAGTGAGCCATCCCTAGGGTTAGGCGAGACAAAATTCAAACCCAGGATGAAATCTGGAACCACAAGTCTCTCTTGCAATATCCTGATTTTTCCAGCACACCGCTGGCTGGCACGGCTCGACGCAAACTGCTGCTGGTTTGCTGTGCTGCACAACGCCAGACAACACTTCCAATTTCTCTGCAGCTGCAGCACAGTGCATTACTGTCTGATGCCGTATGTTCCAGGCCCTGCAGCGAAGGGCGTTCGGCACAGTCAGAAACCACAGCAGCCCCCTCCAGCTGGGAGGCAGCAGGAATCCCAGGACTCAGTGAAAAGCCTAGAGACTAGGGGTTCAACCCAGTACTAAATCCCTCAGGGCAGTGGCAGTAACACCCAAGCCAGGAGAGAGCCCTGCATCTCCCTGTCTCAACAGCACAATCGTTAGAAAACCACCGAGTGATGGTTGGAGCTGCACTACTCTCTTTTTCTCAGTATAGATGTGGCAGCCAAGTGTGGACACCAGTTTGCTTTGACTCCACCATGATCCGGCTGGATGTATGACAGCTCCAAAATATGCAGGATCAAAGAAAAACAGGGTTGAAAAGGTCCCACAGAGATCATTTACTCCAGTTCCTCATCCCCAAGGCAGGATCAATTTTCCCCTCATCATTCTTGGCAGACTGAAAAATAGAGAAGAATAAAGAAACCAAACTTCAGGGAACTGGGGTTCATCTAAGTATAACTACAAAAGCGTAGTCTGAACAGGAATAAGGCTGAATGCACTTATTCTAGAAAACCATGCCACAAAAACAGTATCTGGAACTTGACTTCATTCTTTTCTAAAATAAACAAACAAATCTGGAAGCTTTAAAATCTGGGGTATGGGTTGAGAATTATTTCATAATCCTTAGTCACCTACATAGTCAACCATTGAAGAAACGCATCATATCACATCCTAATAAACAGTATGCAAATATTTTTGCAATCTAATGCTAATGATATCAAATATTATTAGTATGTCATTTGGCACACTATTGTAAAAATTACATTTAACTATGTATTAACTGGAGTTGTAGCAAATGATATATTTAGCTAATTGTATGCAATTAAATTAGAATTAAAAACGGGATGTTTCATAATCTTTGCTTTTCACTAAAAATCTAAGCAGGGAATTCAATAAATGAAAGCTGCTGGAAAATCACGTGAAACATCAAGCACTGGAAGATTAATATAACACAAGGCATCATATGTTGTTCATCTAAGTTTATTAAAAACCACACCAAGCCTAAATCTTTGCACACTTCATACTGAGCTAAACTTAACTCCTTTTTTTCCCTGATTCTTCATTCTATTATATCCCCCAGGCTTAGATCTGTTGCATCATTATATCCAGAAACAAAAATAAAACAAAATAAGAAATTTTAAAAAATCATGCCTGTGTTGAAATGCCTGTATATCTGAACTGTGAAGGTAATGCAGATCCAGTACAGTACTTCATCTTGAATAATGCCTCCCTATAGCATCCATGTGTGCTCCCTGCCCTTGTGTCAATAACTGGTAACACATATGGGCAAAAATACAAGTGTTACAAACTGCAGCATGGTTTGTTTTAGGAGTTTGCTCTTTGCTGCCCAGTTAACTGCTTACACGGTTTGTGTAAATATTAAATGCCTCGATGTGCTCATGCTTTCAGAGAGGAGGACAGGGAACTTGCTCTGTGGCCAACCCTTTTTTGCACTTAGCTATTTCGAGGATTTCTCTGCAGGCATTGCTCCAACTTCGTACAGGCAACTGTCCTTGCAGTACTTGTAACTTAGTAACAAGGACTTGTGCATACAAATTTGGCCACTAGTGATCTAAACGAACAATTTGTTTGCACTTGTAAACAAAAGACAAGACCAGTCACTCGTGCAGCACCATTGTCTTAATTTTCTCCATTGTTCTGGGCAGCACACAGACCCCTCTGAACACAGGGGTGTACACCTGACCCTACTTGTGGAGGTCGACCTTTGCATTCACCCTTCTCTCTCTCTCTGTCTCACATGGGCAGCCCTGCCCTGGCTCCTGCTGCAGTCACAAGTGGTATCATGCCCACTACAAAGGAAGCTGGATCAACTCTATCCACCATGCACTTCAGCTCGCGTAGTTTCAGCTTAAAGCTTTGGCAACACGTCAGGACTTTTCTCCTAATGAGTCTAGCTAACTCTAGCTGTTGTTTCTTCTATTTCATGTAGGCATCCATATCAGTGGAAAGCTCTGAACACATTCTAACTTTTGTACAGGCATCGTTCTTTCCATCTACAGGGATGGAAAGGTCTGCAGAGGTCCACAGTCTGCTGGCGTGTGGCAACCAACAGCCTGCACCCAGGGATTTCTCCTCCGACCTAAGGAGCAGCAGAGACAACCGAGATGCTTTGTCTGCTTGTAAATTCTTATTTCCAGCCCAAACCAATTACTTTTTCCATGTCTGTGGTTGCTACCTGCCAGAGGAAGGGGGCGTTATGGGGAGGTGAGAGGGGCAGGCATTTGCACAGCAGGAACCTGCAGAGAAGTCCTCTTGCTATCCCTGCCTCTATCCAACTCTGCCAAGGCAGCGGGCTCAGGCCTCTGTGCATGGGAACACACAGTGCCAGGGAATGAAGAAGCACAGAGACCAATGTTCTGTCAGGTTTTGTCCCATGCTGCAGGGGAAGCTCGAGGATCCCTTGTTTTAACTCATTGTTATTTATTTAGACATGAGGGACCTGCATCTGCTTTTAGATGCTCATAGCCAGAGTGTTTTACCTAGCCCAGTGGGCATATCAGACAGTGAAAGTTATAAGATCAGGTATCCTATCTAAACAGAGGAAATGCTTTCATACACCACTGCAGTTATCATCCAGGACCTGCTGGAGCCAGGGGGAAGCTTCCATTTGCCCTGCTGGTGCTGGCTGGGGTCCCAGCTCTCAGCACTTCCTGACATCCCCCGCCTCACTGGCGTGTTCTTCAACATCCTTCCACCCAACAGTGGCAACTCAATGAAGCACTGCCACAATTTAAATAGTTATTTGCATTTCATTAACAATGACAACATTTATTTTAATACAGTTAAATCAGAGTAGCATTTAATTTCATTTTAACAAGATAGTTATTAAGCTAACCAAATATCAATTGATTGCTGAAGAAACCACATTGTGAAACAAATAAGTTGAGAAATAAATCTTGTTGCCAGGCCATTAATGTAAAATCACATAAATAATAAACGTCTAATTAGGTTCTCTCTAATGAAGAGCTCCAACTGTTCACTGACATTCTCTGGGAGGGCTGGGGCCTTCCCAGGCTGGCTGTTAGGGGAGAGGGGCCTGATCCAAGCACCCAGAGAGCTGTACAGACAGACCCTGGCTGGGCAGCTGGGTTTAAAGAGAAGCCCAGCCTCCCCATATGCTGTCTAGTTGAGACAGCCTTGCTCTGCACCCCTCCAGGCACTGGGTGCTCAGAGATCTGAAGCATCTCACTCAGGTGTGGGTGGGAATCCAAAAGTCAGGAAGCAGGGATACACCACCGGGGGCTGCTCCTGTCAACACCATGGGGCTTGTAGGGTGTGGGGGTCCTTCCTCCAACAAGTGCCATATCTTAACATTGTCCTCAACATGAACGGTTTACCACATTTCCCTGCAAATTAGCCCGCATCTGGAATACCAAAACGGGTCAGTTACAGCAGACACAAACATTTCCTTTTCTAGTATTGCTAAAGACTTGTAATTTTCATCCATCTGCATGTGTGGATATCACTTTCAAGGGGGTTGTTTGTTTGCTTATTTAAACACAGATCTCTTAGGGAGATCTTTTTCTGACCATCTGCTCTGTCCAGCTGTACAAAACAGACCAAAAAACCTCACTCAGGCAATTGTGAATCAAGTCTGCAAGTTCTGCTTAAAGCATATCAAAGTACCTGCAGGCTTGATTTAAAGCTTTCAAGTGACGGAAAATCCACCAAATCCCTACACAAATTGCTCCAATGGTTAAATCTGCCCGCTGTGAAAAATGTACACCTTTATTGAGCCTGAATTTGTCTAGTTTTAATGTTTATTCACTGTCTCTTCCCATGCCTTCTTTTGCCAGCCACAGCAATCCCTCAGCCTCTGCCTCACAGAAGCTGAAGCAGAGCTGGCCATCAGAGAGGGCAGGGACTCTTCGCTCTACCAGCATGATTTTTGGAGGGAAACCAGAACAATTTCAAGGAAAAAGGGTCAGAAAGCCAGTTTACTAAAGTACAAATGAGTTGCAGTACAAATATCCTTTCTGAAAAATAACAACAACCCACAGCCCATGTACCCCTTACCCTTAAAAATTACGTGAAAATAAGACTGACTACACGGATAACCCAGATTTGCCCAGAATTTCCCATACAGGCACATAACCCCTCTTGCAAGTGGATCACTGGAGAAGAGGGAGTTGTGTTCTGTTTGGTTTATGGATCACCAAGTTGCATACTAAGATCCAGTGCCATGCATATTAAGATCCAGTGAGTGCCCAGTGAGAAGCTGCTGTCTGCACTAGAGCTATTGAAGCCTCCCAAGAGCTCCTCCACCTGCATCACCTTGGGAAGGTGGCACCAATGGACCACTCTCTCCCATGGATGGGCACTGGCAGCAAGGAATGAGGGGCGAGAGGGGACATGGGGAAGCTTGGACCCACGCACACATCCCCTTGCTCCCTCCAGCTCCCAGGGGAGCTTTTCCAGGTGAACTGCGGCCCAAAATAAACGGTGCTGGATTAGTCATGCCCATGAGATAACCTGGGCCTGCCCAGCTGAGCTCTTGCAGTGAAGGTGGCAGCAGTTCACATCGAGGCACGAGGGCTCATAGAGCTGAGACCACCCTTCTACTGCGGCGAGACCTGTCCAGGGGACCAGACACAGATATAGACCAATTTTGCACAATTCTGCTGTACCATGCTGAGGCAATGAAGCCACCAGAGTCTATGACAGTAGTGTCCTGTCTCCACGGGACCCTTCCACGTGGTGTCCAGCACCAAATCCAACCCTCTCCGCTGTCTCTGTCCACCTCACTTGTTCGCACACAGGGAGCAGGCCTTGAGCAGAGGCTGTGACAACACAGCACACAGAGCCCTAATTACAATAAAAGCAGCGATGTGGATTTGTCAGTGTTACATTACACAGATAGAAGCTGTGATTTTTAAGAAGGAAGCAGGTGTTTTGGAATATGATCTATTTTTCCAGGAGGTTAAGATAAGTAGTTTTCAGCTAATTATTTTGTGCCAAACCAAGCAAATCATCTCAAAAGTGAACTAGTCAGCTTAGAAGACTCTCAAGACTTTATACCAAATTTTAGACTTAACATTGAGCATAGAGCAGGATGAGTGGTGACATCAAGGGATCTAACCTGCCTCAGCTGAATTGCTAACACCAGGGGTACAGCTTGTAGCCAGTGCAAGGTAAACCACACTTTCGCTTGCATCTTTCCATTGCTGTTCTCCAAACAAGTAACTTAAACACATCTGGGAAGAAAACTGAAAACTGACAAAAAAACCCCCCAGTAACTGAGCAAAAACCTGAAAATGTGAGGGGCCTTGGGCTATATAAGCTGTTGGAGACTGACTGAAACAGCCAAGGGCTGCACATGGGCATAGAGGCTACTGCAGGCTGGGGAGAAAAGGTTGTCAGCCACAGAGACAAAGAACACACATCAATCTCTTCACAACCAGAAGATGCTCCTTCTGTGAGGCCATGGATGCCCATCATCCCTGAAATGACCAGCACACAACAGGTTAAAGCAGTTATACTGAAAAGGGAGAGAGCCTGCAGTACAAATACTGTTAGTACATCCTTCACTCACAAAAGAGTCAATTATTAACTCCTCCTAACTGGCTGCCACTCCCATCCCACCTCAGGCTTTGAAAGGACTGAGCAACCACACTTGGAGGTTTAACAATGCAATCTCCTCCCCACGTGACTAAGCAGGACTGTACCAACACCACCCATCCACCAGATCTTTTGGTCATGGCAGAGGAAAACTCACTTCCTTGGCTTATCGTCTTGCGATAAACCTCCAACGGAAACATTTTCTTACTCTAAGTAACAGCATTTTGAGAAAACACCCACAAATCCCTCCCAAGGCCTTTGGGAGAGCCCTGAGAGCCTCCTGCCAATGCCCACCAGCCAGGAGCCATCTGTGAGGACTCTCACCCTCCTGCATGCTTGTGGTTATGTGGTGACGACCACAAAGAGCCACCACCAGCACAGAAGAACCACTTTCTTTCTTGCAAGGAAACAACAAAAAAGAAGCTTGAATTGATGGTAACAGGACTCTTTGTGTAGTCCCCTCCTATCTCATCTGCTCCACCTCACTTGCTTGTGCTCCTCTGCCAGCTGAGCAGTGCTATTACCTATTTATTAGCCAGGAGCAATGTGCCAGGCAGGGTCTCACAGGAAGCAGGAGCGCTTGACCACTCTCCCTCCAGAAAGGGAAGCAGGCCCACCTCATCTCCCAGCACCGAGGAGCACAGCCGCCACCACCAAGGGGAAAGGTAAGATCTTGCTTCAGGCACATCCCCTTGGTCTTGGCAGGCAACACACTCTGCTCTGGTACACATCAGGAGGCAAGGACAGCTTTTTGGGAGCAGTCATTGCTCACTTAGTTGCATTAAATGCTGCCAATAACCACATTACCATCTAGTAATTGATGATTAACTCTGTAAGCTGAGGGAGCCACATTATGACTTAGGAATTATCTTCTTTACTGCAAAGTTCTTCCCCCAAACAGGACTTACTAAAACCTGCTTGGCACAGCATATCAGTTTCCAGGTACAATTTGAAAAAATAAAGGGGGGGAAAGTAAAGCAAAGCACAGCAAGCATGCAACAACATTGTTGTGAGCTCAGATGACGTTAAATGAATTAATTCGATTCATTCTCAAATTTAATTGGCAAGATTTAATGGTTCACATTGAAAGCATGAATAACTATTTTGTTCTGTGAATGACTATAGTTTAGTGACTCGATGGCAGTGTATTTTGCCCAGGGTAAAACTTGCTATATGAATTATTCACTGCTGGGTGAATGAAATGAACGGGGGTCATGCTCATAGACAGGATGCCAGCTGTGGTTATTTGACATGATGGGGCACACTCGATGCTGACAAAGGACAATAGTTAATTTACAATGTGGTACTGGGGCTCAGTCATTCTCCTTAAGATCTTTATAGAAAGCATGGCACTTTTTGTCATGTACTCCACATTAAGATGGATTCTGTGTGCCAAAAAACACTGAAGCATAGCTCACTTTTAAAAATGTTCAGTAGTTTAAAGGCAAAAAAAAAATAATCTACCTTCCTGTCTTGTTTGGCTGAAACATTGCTCCAAAGAAAATGTGTTTAAGAGCAACTTAAAAACAAATGAAGGAACACATCTATATATCACTTGAACATCTTGTCATAGATGCAGTAGTTGATAACTCTTAGGAACCTCTCCCTGATAGGAAAGGATCTGGAAGCCTCTCACACAATGAGGTCTCAGACTGGGAATAATAGAGCTTTTACCGAAGCTTTTATTTCCAAAGCCGAGAGAGAGAAGATAGTGGACAAAGTTTCTGCACTAAAGTATTTACAATGAGCAATCAGAGTAGGACATTTTCCCAGCCTTCTTAAAAACCTGTTGCTCTAATACAAGATATTTGTAATCTGGAAAGACGGGATGCAATTCAGCTTGATCTGACAAATGGGCCACAAAAGTTTACTTATGCATACTAATGATACATTCATCTTCACTTTACACTTCTCAGCTGCGTGCTTATTGCAAACATCTGTGTTGCTGAAATGACTGGCATTAGAACTCATTTATATGGTTTAAAACTAGTGATGGACGAAAGCTGAGAGAGAGCGGAGGGGCTGTGAATGGGCTGAATCAATGCCCTGGTGTGTATGGAAATAACTTCATGGGTAACTTCCAAACCACCAGCATGGCACAAACCTTGTGTGCGTGATTATTGCACTGATAATTAACCCAGTATTTAGAAAAAAGGCTAAAGGAAAGATAAGTAAAAGGCAGCTTTGATTTTCCTTCCATGTCACACACTCCCTACCATCCAGCTGAGGGAGAGGCCACTGTTTCATAGGCCAGCAGCTCCCTGGCCATGCTTAGATCACCAGTAAAGCAGCTCAGTTCTTAATGCCATCCCCAATTAAAGTATTTTCTTGCATTGTGCAAAAATGGTACACTTTCTCTCAAACTATGGTGTGCTGGAGACTGTGCCTACCTCTGAAATGAGCCTGCCTGGATTTGCCTTGTTTTCATCCCTCCTGATGCTGGATGATTTGGCCTAAATCCTGCCTGAAACAGTTCTCATTTAGTTAACAGTAATGGGATATTTCTCCTTGCAATGGAAATATTATAGTAATGGGACATTTCTCCTTGGCTCCCAGGTCTATCAGGTATTTGCTCTTTGACCAGATGGCACTTCTGCTTTGTAGCTGCATGTGAAGTATTCAGTTTCTGCACTCACATTTATTAGGCATTTGGCTTCCCCGTGACATCCCTGGAGATCCTGGATACAGGTTAGCATACCAAAAAGGCTCTCAAGCGGTCTTAAGTGTCTTTCTGTCCTTGGACATCCAGGTATTGTCATTATTTGACTGCCTCCATTTATGCCATGACATTCTATACTCTTCATGGTCATGTGGAACATCTCAGAGACCCTCTAGCTAGGCTGATGGACAACTGGCTGTGAGCAGCTCAACTCTTTACCATAAACCGCTTCAAATCTAAGCTCTGTAAACTGGTTCACGTCTGGCTTTGTTGATTGTTTTGGTGTATCTTGGTATTTACAGTAAAATTAACAGGTCTGTGTATTCATGTCAAGCTAGGAGAAGGCGAGAAGTCAGTTTTGAACATGGTGTACGATGCATCCCTCAGTGCCCATGTGCTACTCTGGCACAGCATTCACAGAAACATGCACTGAGAATACACACCACAAGCTAAGTAGTACAAAATAATCTCCAAAGGCTTACAAAAGCTTCCCCCTCACACAATTCCCTGTCTCAAAAATCACTGGTCGTGAACCCTTCTGCAAGGCATTTCATTTCATCACTTCTTTTCTTAATTGTTGCTAAAACTACAGGCCATGTCTGCACAAAGGAGCAATGACTTGAGCCCCACACCACCATGCTGCCCGCTGCAGAAGCACCTGCCAGCTGACAGACCTGCTTCATACCTACCTCCTGCTGATGGAGCCCCACTCTTCTTTGCTGTTTCTCTACTAGCACTAGCACCGTGTAAATCTCCAAGAAATTTGGATAAACTTGGCAAGTGCATTTTGAATCCCAAGAGCTGCCCAACTGAGTTTGTGTTTTCACACGTGGGCACTTTGGAGATTGCTTTTGCACATTGTGGGTCAGCTCATAGACAGAAGAGCTGAATAGCCCACTATAGAAGCTACTCCAGCAATTTCTTCCCTGCACTTCTGCTCCAGAGGCACTGAGAGCCTTCTTTTGGGCTGGACCTGTGGCCATCTCAATTGCACACTTGCATTTGATATGACTGCATTATACTCACATAGCATTATTAACAAAAACTACAATAATATAGAAATAGATGCACTGTTAGGAAAGGTGAAAAGTGGGAGCTCATTTTGCAGATACTGATTTCAGCAGCCTCGAGCATACCCCCTCAACCTAGCACATTAACTGGCACGTGGGGCTCACTGGCTCAGATCTGAGTTACAGTATTTCACTTGCCATTTGCTCACACACTCTCCTCGCTGGGCACAGGATGGAAAAGGAGCAGCCCATTTCCACGCTAGGAATACCATTTCCCACCCTATGGCTCCAGCTCTGGCAAGCACGGGAACAGCAGGGTGGGTGCCTGACTTTGTGCGCACCACGCCACGGGGAGAGGCAGGGCAACAAGCACCAGCAGGAGGCACAGCAAGGACTGCGGGGCACTTGCCACAGCCCCGGCAGGGGCTCTGCTGCCGGGGTGGGGCGGCTCCAGCCTGTGGAAAAGGCATCAAGTGCTCCCTCCAGTACTTATTCATCTGCAGGGATGAGGAGGACAAGGGGGAATACGGGAAGAAAGAAAAGCAGCCGAATAAGAACGAAGAGTAAAGTAACCAAAACAAATGCAAAGTAAAAAACCCAGTCCACTTCCCTGATTAATTTTTGTAGCTGCATTCACCAAAAAAAGGCTGGATGGCACAGCAAAGCAGAGCACGCAAGTGTGCTCTGAGGAACATCTGAATGAAATCCTGTCTCGCTGCCCCCTTCTTACAGAGATGCTCTGCAAACATGGCCCACTTCTAAAATAGCTGAACAAAGGCTGCGCATCACAGCACTTATGCAACGGCACAACCGGAGGGTGCGCAGGGAGAATTCGCTCCTCTTTAGCCCTTTTAAAAAGAGGAGTCTGTGCCACTCTGAAGCCTACAATAGAGAAGCTATTAACTTGAGCTATGCTTTCCAACCCCTGCTATGTTATTTTCAGGGCTGGCTGCTGCAGACTGAAGAATAATTCCTAATTTTTCTCTCTTTCTGTAAACTCTGAATGTTTATTTTGTGTAGACATCTGTCCAATTTCGGGTAATTTCACGTCTGGAATGTCTAAGTAGGTGTGTGGGACTATCACAAGGCAAAAATAAACATTGTTACAGGAATTGCTTCTTAACGCTGAGGACTTTTCACCGAGAAGATTTGTGCCTCGGTATATGTGTGCTACTGACAAAGATCTACTGCATTCAACAGATCTGCATTTTGTTAGTTTGTTACACTTTCTATCAGGAGTGTAATCCATCATGCACAGAAAATCCCTTTCATCGGGAAAAATGAGAGCTACAGAGCTCTTCACTGCTTTCTTTTTTGTCCTTCTTGTTTCAGGCACATTACCAATGAATAATATCCTACAAATTACAACGGTTGCAGTAACTGAACATGTTAAATATTGGTGATGCAGTGAGCCTCTGGATTGCTAAACAGTAATTCAACAGCACCCTCTCGAAGCAGACGCATGCTGAAACTATGCCATTCCTTGCTGCTTCCAACTCCTACTGATGCTGATAACTATCTGCCTTCAAGCACAGTTGGATGAAATGTAAAGAAAAAGCTAAAATAGTGCACCTTGCCATCCATGCACACTCAAGTGCCTATCAGCTAAAGGCCATCTGGGAACAGAAAGTCGCAGCTATTATCTTCTTTCACAGTCCATACTGCCATCACTGGGATGGGATTTTTTGAAAACATACATGCAAAGTGCATCCTGTTATTTAACTTTGGGGTTTTTTTCACCAAATTACAAAGGAACGCTGCCCTTTCCATGCCTGGCTTCATCAGGCCTGTGGAGATAGAGAATCAAAATGGAATAAATTCTTTTCAGAAGTTTGCTGAATTAACGGACAGAGCAAGATCAGAGCAGGTTACTGCCTGCTTCAGTCCAAGCACAATGCATGGGGAGGTGACAGCACCAGCCACTCACCCCTCCGGCTTAGCTACTCCGAGTCATTCCTGGCAGAACTGGCTGGTGCCTCCTTGACTCCAGCTCACCATTTATCCGTTTGTCGAAAAACCAACTCCAGCTACAATCACTGCAACAGTACCAGGCACCAGTGTGGGGATCAGATGAGATCTTTTTCAAGTTTTCAATGTGCTAGGATGTTCCTCTAAGTAAGAAAGGACTGAATATCTGAGATGTCCTGTTTTATTCAATGGAGAACTCACTGGATGACTGAATTAAACACAAAGTGCTCTGAGAATTCCTCCTCTTTGGGCCCTGTGTGACATTTACCTGTTAACTGTACCATTGCCTACATCCCCAAGGGAAAGATCCTGGGCTAAGCAGCAGACTTATACCTGGCTTTGGGCAGCATGTTCCTCAGGCAGTCCACAACAGAAGAGTTTGGTTTTAGCTGCTAGCAAAGCACTCCGAAACACACCACTGCACATCCTTCTCCCAGCACTGGGATGTCTCTTTGGTTTGGACAAATGGCCCCCAGGGGTCAGGGCTGCAATTTTATGTGTCCTACGCCTGCTTCTTTTTTTACTGTGATTACTGTGAAAGTAATCATTGTGCTGTGCTGCTTAATTATAGGGCAGAAAAGCTTGTGGAGGTGCCAAAGCAAAGGTCCTGGGGCTGAAGTCACGTGTATGCATGTAACACACACACAAATCTGGCTATTCCCGTCACTCAGATTTGTTGATCCACTTGTCTTTATGAAAGATGAGAGGATTGGGAGAGTAGACTTTTACCTCACAAATGTCTTGATTTTACTTACTTGTCCCCAAGTATCACAGACCCTTTGGACAGCCATCACCCCCTCCTCCCGCGCATCTGCCTGGAGCAGGAATGCCAAAACAAACATGCTGGATACAGAAGCACTTCTCAGACTATTACAGAGCTTATTTTAACAGATGACTTATGTCTATGGAGTAATGTATGTGGGAAACAGAGATACACTTCACACTTTTAGGAAGCTCAGAAAACTGTGATACTTCTAGGAATACAAATGACATACGTTTAAGTACATTGCAGAATTTCTATTATTACCCTGTTTAGAAAACCCTTGTGCCTGGATTTCAATCCAGCTTTTCTACTGAGTACCATTTAAATGGCTAACTGAAAAAAAGTTCAATTACCACCATGAATATGGATATTCCCTGATATTTGTTGTACAGATGCACAGGATTGCAGAGGATTTTGTTTACATAGGCAACAGAAAGTTTGTTGTGGTTCACATACACAGCAAACATTTCAGCAGTATTTCAGCTGTAAACACCAGTTGGTGAAGTTGTGCATCACTCACTCAGTATGGTCTTCGGGTGCAATGGTTTTGTTTAAGCACGTACAATCTCTCTTGGGTAAATCTACCAGCTAGATTTCCATTATTTTATATTTAACAGTAAGAGATCAGCTGTAGAAGGGACATTTGCAAGTGTGAAAGCAAATGAAAGTGTGGGGGAGGAAGAAGGAGGGAAAATGACGAATGCTTTACTGAAGATGTCAGCAAAATATTGTTTGTTACTAGATAGGATTTCTCACAATAAAATTATTCAAAGATAAGGGACACATCAGGGAGGACATGGACAGAGCTGTGATCACAGGAGCAGAGCTCAAAGATGGTGTGGATTCAGACTATTCAGAAATATCACAGCATGGCCTCTTCTAAAGATCATGGTCTCTTTTTCAACTGACACCCACACATCAAAACACTGCCTGTATTTGGTGAAATCTAATGATCTAGTTACTGTCACTTGTAACTATTGGAGTCCAGAAGCTGAAATAATATTTGGTTAAATAAACGTTGCTTATTTCTATAAAAGTCCTACTCCACTCTTGCCAATTTTAGAGCAAAATTTGAGGTCTGCAAGTATGGACGGATGACACTAAACTCCACTGCACCTTATATCCATAGGTGGAGATCAACTATACTGAAAAGCTACTGAAACAGGAAGGGCAAGTCTCTGGAAAAGCTTGAAAGGGAAAAACCAGCCAGTGATGTTTTCTACTATAAAGGAGGGATGTGACATAAGAAAAAAGTTTGAATGTCACATGGGTTGAGACTTGCAGAAGGTGGGGAAAAGTATTCTCCTAAGGACATATTTTTGGAGCTGCTGTGGGAAATCTCTCTCTGCAGGCAGATCTTGCTGTGGGGGAAGCTCACACCCTGCCGTGAGGGAGGACTGGCCCATTTGGAGCTTAGGATAAACACTTGGCAGAAAAGCAAGCTCCATCAAGGATCTGTATCAGGACTGGGCATGTCAGTCCTGCAAAGATTAACACATATGCTAAGCTTTCTGCACATGAATGTTCCCACTCTAATTCATGGGTGTAAACATATGCGTGTGCGTAGAATCAGGACCTCAGTGCATTTCTTCTCTAGATCACGTGGAAGTTTTTCTGACTGTAAACGTGCAGAAAGGGTTTTGAGCAGAACGAAACAGCTTCTGCTACAGGCCAGAGTGTTTGGAGACCAGCACATAGTCAGAAATATGATTGGTCCATATGGCTTTTTGTCACAAGATTCCCTCAACAAAAGTGCCCCTGATAACTTAGAATTCTTTCCTTTTTTTTGATTTAACTTTTTGATTACTGCTAAACTTGTTTCTCATCTGCTTAAATGTACCTTTATATAATAGAGAATTGCCTTCAACTACACATTAGCTTGTGGCATATGGGAACAATGTAAAACTAATCTGAATAATTATTTATTTTATTACAGTTTTGTCCAAATTACTTAAGATTGTTCACACTTTCAAGGGAACTTTTGCTGACAAATTCCTTACTAAGCCCAGTTCACTAAAGATTTGATCAGATTTATATCATTATCAGTGTTCTTGTCCAGGGAATTCAAAACAGTTTTGATCAGTGGATCATTACATGTGTTATGGGCTTTTTATTAGTATTGTCCAATTGTGACAATAACTTGTCTAATCCCATTTTGTTATAGCCCATTTGATGTGCTGATGAGCTGCTGGAACTTTAATTTTGAAGCAAAATTATCAAATCAGATGTGGTCAGAACAGTCAGTTCTTCAAGCACTGATAGCCTTGCTATTCAGACCAAATATTTTTTTGTAGTTCACCAACAACTTTCCTTTATAGAAGGATAATTTGTGTGCTGACCAATGTGTTGTTTGCAATCATGAGCAGAAAAGCTGCTCAATGTACAGCAGAAATTCGTCTTTCTGGGTCTTAGCTGACAGCCTTAACCAAGAGCATTTCTCCTGCACTGGGAAACTGAGGTCTCTACACAATTACTGCTGCCTTTTTACAGTCAAGGATGGCGGGGGGGAGGGAAACAACTTGGAGGATTGGATTCTACAGATGATTTGGTTGAATAATGAGTAAATCAAAAGGAAAGATGAAAAGAATTCCTGGGAAAGTATTTATAAACCCATGGGACTGAATGACAAGCATCGGAGATTGCTAACAGAGCTAGTAGAGGGAAGTGCGATACCTTGAGCAGTGATTTTTGAAAGTTCATGGAGAACAGATGAGGTGCCAGAGGATTTCAGAGCCACAAAATACAGCACTCAATTGAGTTATAAAAAGGGGCATCCAGGAATTTACTAAGCAATTCATTTAACTTCAATAGCAAGTAAACTATGTAAGGAGTCATAAAGGAGCCATTATGAAATCTTAGAGCAACCCAGAATAATAAATAATCAGGTGGGAAAGGGCTTTAAGAGGTCATCTAGTAATCTCATCAAAAATCTTGTAAGAGTCAACATTCAGAAAAATATGGTACTTAGATATGCACATTTCAGCTGGCCCTTTCTACACACCCGAGGAGAGAATTCAGCCTTTGCTTGGGGAGGGGGAGCATTCCTTAAGCAGAGCCCATTTTAAACAGAGGACTTCCTTGCCTTTTCTGCACAGCTTGGTCTCACTATTGAGTGAAAATCCTCAGAGGTGACAGGAGAAATTACAGCAGCTGGCACAGGAAAGGAAAGCTGTTAAAGTTGATGATCCTCTTTTTCAAATTAAGATTCCCTGGACAGAGACCCAAGTAACAGATTATTTGGGGGCGAGCTGTGATAACACAAGCAGCTAGCGTCACGGTGGAGGGCTGTGGGGGAAGAGTGTTCTGGTGAAGGGAGGTTGTAAAAGAAACCCTCCCCTGCCCAAACTCATAGAGCAACAGAAAGGTCAGCCTGCCTTTGGAGAAGCAGAAGAGGCTGCAGCCAGCACCGGGAGAAAAAAGAACCCTGGTGCCTCTGAAACGCCCACCTGAGCCAAGGCAGGTGAGAGGAGCTCACATCCATGGCCACCCACAGGTTGTCACTCCCTTACCTTCCCTGTTCTTCTAACAACACCTCTGGGTGGCCACGCAAGGGGACCTCTGCCATGGCTGGGGACAAGGACAAAAGTTACTTTTCTTTACACCTTGAAAGGCTCTTTAACCATTAATTGGAAGGGTTAAAAACCTTCCTTTCAACCCATCCTCCTGTGAGCTTTCACGTAGTCACTGCAATGTTAAACGGTAACTTTTGGATCTCAAGTATTGTACTGAGTTTTGCAGAATCGTTCAGGAGAACCAGGGAAATACTGGGTGGCACATTAGATTAGGGGACAAGAATGGGGCCTCTGGTGCTCAGCCTAAAATGCTGAATTGCAGACTGACCTTGACAGAAGACCACTAACCCTGAAACACCAAAGTGCCAGTGTGGTAAGAGAGATTTACCTCTGAGGTGAAATCCTGCATCCTTCCTTGCGCTCGCACATGGCTGCTCACCAAAGCCAACCAGGCCTGAATACTGACTGAAGTAGCAATCTGAGACTGCAAAACTTCTCTAGGATGTTGCCCAGCCAGATACATGTGTATTTTCCCTTTCAATGCAAAACGGCACAAGGTCATTTTGAAAGGGTTGAGGAAAAAAACCAGAAGTTTACTTGTCATTAGATGTAGATAGTAATAATCAAAAGCAATAATCAAACCATGTGAGGAAATTGAATACAGACAAACTGCAACGCTAAATGAGAGAGGAGTGCCAATTATGTGCAACAGAGCTCTTATTATATGGCATTCTGATTAGCTTAAATTATATTTTTAACAGACATCCATTTTTATTTTTACTTCTAAAACAGGTGAAGTTCTTTTCAAGTATTGACGTCAGCTAGCCCCATCAATTGTTCCTGTAATAGCTCAACTACCACTACAGCCACAAATGCTATGAAAGAGCTAAGTACTCCCTGCACAAAGGGGATTCAGTTTGGGCATTGCCACAGCGCATATGCGTGGCCTAGTCTTTTACAGAGTAGTAATTGATATCGATTTTGTGTGGCAGAGGTTCCCTCCCTCTACGCACTGGTCTTTATTTAAAAAAAAAAAAAAAAAAAGTTAAAGACATGATGATCCATCTTGAAAATAAATCTAATTTTTTTTCTTCTTTAGAAAATGCAGTGAGTGCAGTGCTCGTGAGATGTGCTGGACTGACTCCATGGCAGACCTCCAGCACGGTCTGCAGGAGAACAAGTCTCCATGTGGAACTGCCTGCACCTCTTGACCACATTTTTGGGGTGATCCTTTGGGGCAGCACAGCAGCAGCACATGGACTTCTCTTCGGCACAAGGGTCCCCACCACTCAGAGACCATGCAACAAGAGTACCATGACCCACTACAACCTGGATCAGAGGCCACCAGCTCTGTCAGCCATCAGCTGGCAATGTGGCTGCCAGTTCCATGTCCTGGACACATCCAACTCCTGCTGTGTCCCGACCTGTACCCCCCACTATTTCCTGTTTGTCTTTCCTTTATGTCTCTGACCCTTATTATTACTGAGTCTATATCCTTTTCTCTCACAGGAGTCCTGGATTGCACTATTTATTTATCATTGCTCTTATTTTGGTTTTAAAAGACATCCACAACTTGGGGATGGGAGGGAATGGAGTGGGGGGGTAGTAGATGGTACCATGAGTGCCTGGTAATGGTTCAGTGGAAAACTTCAAGCCATGCCAGGCTAAACAAGGAAGGCCAGGAGAGCTGCAGAGGCCAGCCAAGTCCAAGGAAGTACTTGAACTCCCTGGAGAAGGCAAGGGAAATCTACTGAAAACACTGAAATGACACGTTTGCGTCCTTCCCGTTTATCACATGAACCCAACTGGGGTTTTACTTCCAAGGATGAAGAAAATTTTTACCAACAGGAGGTTTCACATGGCACCACAGAAGGCCTGGAGGCTACTGGCAAGCTGGCCATGCTCAGAGTCCCACATGGCAGCAGCATGGGGTGCCAGGGGCTCGCAGCATCGTGCAGCCCAGCAGCTTCCCAAAGCTATGGAAAGCCACTTCTGACTGTGCACCTGAACCCTTGGATTCATTTACTCCTCCTCTATACCTCGAGAGGGGTTGCACATTCACCAAAACATCTTCACTGGCCAGAGATTTCAAGTGCCCTTGGACGCAGTTTTAGTTTAGGTACCGTGTTTGTTTATGACAAGTACCTTTCACGAGCACAAACATACCTGTGTCAGCTAACTGCTGCACCTACACAGAGACTTTAGATGGCAGCTAACATCTATCCAAGCCTTACGGATAAAAACAAATGTTTTTGAAGGCCCATGGAAATGTGCTCTCCCATAAGATGTCCAGCACCTCTTGCTGCAGCCTGACCTAAAAATAGTACAAGTATAGTTTAGGCTTTTGTCATTCCCACTGCCCACGGGAGCAGGATGTGCAGAGGCAGAGGATCACAGGATATAAAAAGTTCATTCAGGAGTCTGTCTTCTTTACATTCTTAAAGTGACCCCAAACACTGTAAGCCTCCCTTTTAGTTTTGACTGGAAAGTTTGGCTTTTTCCTGACCCTCCACTAGCTGGTGGGAAGCAGCAGACAGAGCCCAGGCCATCACTTTGATGCTGCTTTCCTGTGACTCTGACAGCTCTTCCAGTTCCCGTGGCCACAAATTGGCCATGCCTCCCCATTCCTGCCCAGCACAGCTGAGCATCCCTACAGCATCCATGTCCCAAACTCAGCAGCAGGGCTGCTATCAGCTAAGACCAACGTAGCCCTTGCCCACCTTTGCCAGAGCAAGGCCAGCACAAAATGGACTCCCAGCTGCACCTGGTGGCACCAATATTAATTGTGTCCCACAACAAAGAGTAGGACAAACTGGACTTACTGATTAACTAAGTTGAGCTCCTCTAAAAAGTCTATAAACTAAGATTAAACATTTCTACTAATTTTATCTCAATCTAAGATTAAAAGCATTTCTTCCTGAAACCTGAAATCTTCCTGATAACCCTAAAGTTTTAGCCCAAGTGGTGGTATGATTTGGAATGAGATGGTGACCATGTATATAAGATGAAGAAGATACAGAGGTTTCATTTCCTACAAATTAATTCTCTACAAGCTGTGTAAACTTTCCTTCATATAAACAAAGTCTTTACAGACAAAGACATTAGGATTTTTTCCCCTTTCAATTACTTAGAGAAAAAATAGAAATGCAATTTTACTGTCTAGGCACTTCAACCCATACCAGCAGATCAAGAGCTGCTCTGGTTGCCTTCCGCAGTGCACTTCCTCATGCTTCTGACTATAAAACAAATGTAAATAAACTTGCAAAGAAACAACCTTGTGCAGCCGGATATTACTTAGTAGTTTCAAGTTTCTCCACTAGATTGACAACAATTTGTATTTACTCCCCCCCAAATACAAATGCCATGATCTCTCACTACAAAGGGGCAACATACAGGAGACAACACAACTGCCATGGTAATACCATGGTGTCGTCTTCACTCCCATCACTTGGGAGTGTCTTACTTCAGGGAGGCTCCAAAATTCTGCTCTAAAAATGCATTAAACAGCCATTCTGCAAAAGAGGGAGTAATCCACATAACCAAATTTAGTGGCCCAGCTCTGTTTTGTTTGTTTGCTCTCAGCCTGTCCCAGCTGGACATAGAGGTAATGGAAGGGAGCTGCCAATTTGCTTTGCCCTCACTCTTGCACTTCGGATCCTCTGTGAGGAGAGGGGAGTTGTCCCTCCTCAGAGAGCTCAGGGCTTCCACAATTTGGAGAAGGAGAGTGACAGAGAACAGAGATGATTCAACATCCTGAGGGCTTGGCATACTCCTGGAAGAAGCAGGGAGCACCCTGAAGCCTCAGTGGTGATGGAGAGATGGTGGCTTGCCCGAGGACACAGAGAACCGGGCTAGAGGCTGTAATACAGGAGGCACCAGACTCAAAAACAAGACAGGGGAAGGACCTACCCTCCAAGGACATGGAAAGGGTCTTATTTTAACTTTTTCTTTTTAAGTTTTTTTTAAAAAGTTTTTCTTCTTCAGAAAGTCACGCTGGTAGAGCTTGTTTTCTGAGAAAACATGGAGCATGGAGTCTCTGGGAGACTCCTCATGTGTGCACTTTCAGGAAACATTGCAGGTCTACCAGAGGGCTTGACTCACAGCCCATTAGATGTGGTTTTGCCAAACAGACAAACAAGTCATTGTGAACAAATATAAAGTACCATCAGAAAACAGCAGCATCGTCCTTTAAAAATATTCCAGAGTACTTAATTCCCTCTCATATTCAAGTGTCCAGAAGACCAATTAGAAATGCTATTTGCTGCTATTTGTTTTCCTTCATGGTATTAATCTATACTAGTACATTGCATATCATTTAAGAGGAAGAGTGTTTTCATACATCCGAAAAATGTTTTTGTTTCATTAATGCCCCATGTCTAAAAATAAAGCCAGCAGATTTAAAATGAATGCTTGTGATATTTGCCTACCCTCAAAAAAAAGTCTCCATGCCTGAGGACATGATTACCTAGAGAAACAAGGGACACCTCTTCTAAATGATGCTGTTTAGAAAATAAAGCAGAAGAAAAGAGTCACTTGTGCTCACAGTTCCCCACGTGGGTTTAACCTCTACCTCCAGGCATTTTGCACAACCCCATGGGGAGCATTCATGCTGTTACCCAGGGCTGAGCACTTGGGCTCAGGTGCCGGGAGCAGCGGTGCTGCCGGGCTGCCAAGAGACCCAGCTTTGCCTTGCAGTACCTGCAAGTGAAGGTCGCTGGGAGTAGTGACTGCCTTGCTCTGGCTCATGCTGGAGTGCTTGGGGACTAATTCTGGAGGGAAAAATTTCAGAGCAGCAACTTCTACAGGAGCTAGTTTGCATCAAGAATAAAATAACCAGGGAATATGTTGTCACTACAACCATCTGTACTTCAATCAAACAACCCCATTGGCCAGTACGACTGTTGACCTGTTCTCCCTCTGTTTATGAGGGGTTCTCGGTCACACATGAGAGGCTCATGTGAAGGCAGGGCTACACCTCCTTCTGTGTCACTGCTGTCTCCAGCCACTGCTTCTCAGGACAGATAACAATCTGCAGCTGAGATAACAGTCCCAAACTTTGCCTTTTTTTTTTTTTTTTTTTTGCCTTATCTCTCCCCAGTGACTGTAATACCTGTTCTGACAGTACCAGTGGTCTGACTTTCCAGCTTTGACTGCTGGGAAAAATAAAAACCCAGCAGTGAGAATAGATGCCTTAATTCTGCTGCTCCTTAACTTAATAAAGCCAAATATGTAACAGAATCTGATTTTTCACTTTTCTTTATTAGGTACTTTATCATTTGGACTCCATTGTCCAACCTGATTTGTTACTAC
The DNA here is from genome assembly GCA_013397115.1 of Edolisoma coerulescens. Classification (NCBI taxonomy): domain Eukaryota; kingdom Metazoa; phylum Chordata; class Aves; order Passeriformes; family Campephagidae; genus Edolisoma; species Edolisoma coerulescens. The sequence goes on from VWZW01002151.1 coordinate 592,820, forward strand.
AAGATAAAGCAGTTACATGCTCAAACATGATTCACGGTAAAACTCCAGCCTGTGAAACCACAGGCCAGCAACAGAGCTGTGCTGGAGATACCATGGCTAACAAACATACATGTGTTACGTGTGACACTTGAGGAGAGCAGTGACCACGGGCCTGTGCTATCCCTCTCTTCTGCTGCTCCCCAGATCTCCCTGAAGTGGCACAGAACCCAAACTGGGGAGAGACGACCACCACGGGGTCTGCCACAGAGGGCAGGGAGGCAGCCAGTGGCATGGGGCCAAATGCAATCCAGACCAAAGGGGAGCCACAGGCAAGAAAAGGAAGAGCATGAGGAAATCAGGTGAATAAAAGGAAAGAAAACCTCTCTCAAGAGCTGCAGAGAGGTTTTTCCAGACAAAGGGAGAAACCAGGCAACTGCATAGCTGCTCTCTAAATCACTGCTCAGTTGTGTTACATGGTCCTGGCTTGCTGGGGTGGAGCATCTGGCTGGCCCCTTAGCCAGTCCAGCAGGCTCAGGCTGTTTCCAAGGGGAGTGGAGGCCAACAGGCCTCTTTGGGACCCCAGTGTCCTGCAGGAGCCCTACCTGGCAGCCCTGCCTGCAGCTGCTTACATCACAGACAGCATCCTGCCAGCCACCAGCTCCTCACCCCCAGCACCAAGGCCAGCCAGGAGGAAAGGCAGCCACTGGCCACTCGCCAGCACATCTTGCATTGCCTTAAATATTCTGTTCTGACTACATGTCCTGTTTGCTATGAAACAAATCTGCTAGAGGAAATGAACAGGATTTTGCTTTTAAAAGTATTGTGTCAGGTACATTAACAGTTCTACCATACGTGTTACTCAGCTCTTCAGAGAGTGCTTGGGTTTCATTTCTGCTGTAATTTTATCAGCATTTTGCTTCAAGCCTCTCCTTGGTTTCCTGCTACTTAATTTATTTTCCTTTGCAGTCATATATTGAGCCATCTACAGTGCTCTGCTGGCTGCTGAACCTCTGGAAACACATCACACCAAAGTGTTACAGTGAGTCACCTATGGCTCTTGTTTGCAGTTTTTACTCATGTAGCAAATACTAACTCTGTGTTTAGGACCTATTACTCCAGTGATTGCTCTTTTTCAGCTTAGCAGTTGCTGAGCACAGATAGTAAAAATGAAGACTTTCGTGGCAGAATAGCAATCATTTGTCAGATTTTAACAAAATCTCTGACATGGAGGTGGCTCACAGAAAGCAAAGAACTATTGTCTAGTTATTAGTACAATAAAGTTGAATATAAACCCAGCTGACATCCCGGAAGCAGCAAGTCATTAAGGGGGTGCTGCAGCAAGCCAGCAAGCAGGATCAGTTCAGCTCCCCCAGTATCAGTGCTGAGTGAATGCCATTCACCTTATTTATCAGTGACATTACTTATTCTGTGTTATTTATTGGTGGAATATGTGAATTTGACAGCTATCTGTGAATGACAAGGAGCTAACAGGTATATCAAGTATCAGGAGCCATACATCCTAAATGTGGATGATTTAAATAACTTGGAGATTTGTAAGAACAATGAGATGTGAACTTCAGTGGGGGCAAGGGGAAAAGGCAGATGCCAGACTATAGCTGGGGCAGACATCGGCAGAGGACAGATAAGTCAGGCTCACTTGTATGGAGCAGGACTGGAAGGAGGAGGTTGGCCACCCATGAGTGCTGTCACACTCTCGCAGATACACTAACTTCAAGAGGCTGATTCTTCACTGAGGCTGGGGGGTATGCAAAGTCAAGGAAAACGGAATTTCACAGCTTTAGGGAAGAGGTAGTGCAGCCCAGAGCCACGTAACCTGGCTAGTGCTGCTGCTGCCCCCAGGGAGGAAGGGGAGGTATATTTTGGGATGGTCTGTTATCTTCCCTTACCCATAGCCACTGCTACATGTGCCCTGATCCCATCTCACAAGGCAGCTGCTACTCTGGCTCTGGGCAGCACTAGCACTGGCAAAGTGGGCACTCAAGCTATTGCTCTTTAGCTCGGGCATTTCTCTGTATTTGCCAGTGTGTAGAAGCAGGCAGAAACACACTCCTAAGAGTAATTATTGATCCAACAGGCTCATTACAGTTGCCTTTACTCCTCCTGCAGTGATTACAAGCAGCTAGAGTGTTTTAAACAGCAGGGTTGTGTCTACATGCCTGCTAAGTGACATTTAAATGAGTTAACTAGTACCTGTGAGGAGATGCATTTTTCAGTGACGGCGGGGTTTTTTCCCCTCTTCGGCACAGAGAAAGGCAGCAGGCAGAGAGCTTCCCTCCACCATGAGTGGACTAGGAAAAATACTCGTCCCCGTGGTAGACTCCCTGCACCTCACTTGTCTTCCCACCTCCAACCTCAACACACGCTATCTGTGTGAAAGTCCACACACAGCAGGAAGGGCTGCAAGGAGAAGGGAAAGCATTCTGTTTGTTTCGAGACTTGAAACAGCTTTTTCTGGGATAATGCCAGGATCCCTGGAGGATGAACTCCTGTCACTGAACTCCAAAAATTCAGAACAACTTTAAGACAGCTTAAGTTTGGGGGCCAAAACTGGCTACCCCAAAAATCAATATTCAGCCTTGAAAATACACACCTAAAAGGATCTTGGCTTAAGTTGGATGTTCTGCCACAAGTAGATCACAAGCACCCTCTGTTTAAATGCTTTGAGAGTACCGGGTGTTGCAACTGAAAGAAAAAAGGCTCCCAGGAGCCAGAACTGTGACACAAAACCAGCCGTCTTACAGAAACTGGGGAGAGATATTAAAAGTTAACTGCTCCAGGGAGCCAGCAGATGTTAAATAGAGTAATTAATTTAGTCTGAAATGGGAGAGCCCTGTCGTCGGAGGACACCTGTCCCGTGAGGAAAGGACAGACATTGGCCTGATGAGGCGTCTGAGAAAATGCTTTTCATCAGGAGACGATGCATGAGAATTAAAGAACAGTTGACAGTAGCACTCAGGAAAGAAGGTCATCTATAACTGGACTCACAACTGCTTACAGGGAAAAATCACTTCATCGGAAAGAGATAAATGTGGTCTCAGTTGAAACTGATGCAAGAGGTCCAACCCTGAGGTTTTATAAAGGATGTGAACCCAAACAACAAGCAAGGAAAGAAGGTATATCTACAGGAATGACCCTTGGTGCCTGAGGAAGGGGGGTGAACAGTACAGGCAGGTTGGTGGCTGGAACCAGGAGCCACTGCTGCCTCCACACAGCCCTGCCCATCACTGCCAGTCAGCTAGTGCTGCAAAAACTATTGCTACAACTCAGCCCCGTCCATGAGATGGGATTTACCCCCTGCATTAACCTGTGCCATGGCAGCGACCATGGGGAAGGCGGGTGGGAAAACTCCTGGGGGTCTGTTCCAAAAGGCGTGTGGGAAAACATCTGGGAATAGACCCTCTGTGCGTTCTTGAGGGCAAATTCACAGTAACAAAAGATCTCAAGAGGATCTTGCGGAAAAAAATAAAGAGCCCTTCCCCCCTCGATTCTGGCAGTTTCCAGATGGGAAACTGAAATGAAACTTTTTTTGAAATGTTCAGAAACCTTTTGAACCTCATTAGTTTTCATTTCATATGGCTCTGCACAAAGAAGTTTATAAACCTGCAGCTCTTTTAGATGAAATGATGTAACGTTCAGATTATATCGATCGGAGTGGGGAGGGGAGCATTCGTCTCAGTAATATTTTAACAAAAGAAGTCATTTTATGCAGTCTTTACAATGCTTTCTTATTTCAGGGGTCATGGGAGCTGCATAACACCAGGTCTTCACAGTCTCAGAAACCAAATTACTTAATTTTGAGGAAACAATACCTGCATGCAATTAAGCTCTTAACTTTACTCATGTGAGTAGTTTGAATTAGTGCATGGAGAATACTTGCAGGCTTTCAACTGCACATGTGTAAGTTTTGGCAGGGCTTGGTTTTTAACCATGTTAATCTTGAAGCCTTGCTTTCTTTTTTTCAGCAGCAAACCTAGAAAAACTCCATATATGCTATCAACTTTGAAAATCCTGTAAAATCAATTTTGGAGACTTCAAGGAAATCAAAGGAAATGTGATAAAATTAAAATGCTCCCACTTAAATAAAATTTTATTTCCCTTCCAGTAACATACAATATTTAACTAAGAGTTTTAATACATTCAGTAAAATATGAGCATATTATTAACCTCCTCAGAACGACACGATTTACTGTAAAGTCATTACTATTCTGTTCGCTCATGTCTGGCCTCTTTGTTTCAAGTCTGTTTTCCCAGCTTACAGTATCAGGTCAACAGACTCTAACATAAATGAGTAATGCGTCTGGAATTTTTCCTTGCAACACCAAACCTCAGACCAAGCTCAGGCAGAAGGGCCATGCTGTGAATAGGATGGGAAGCAGCTTCAGCTGTACCTCTTCTCTCTATTCTCCATCCTGTACCATTTTCCCTTGCAAGAGGCTCCTACCTAGGCTGCTGTCTGTCCCTGACTTCATTTCCTTCTTCACAGCTCTCAGAGACAGCATCTGGACTTTTGGAAGTCCACCCTTTCTCAGGGTCTAGTAGACAAAAAACAGTGCTGTGCTTCCCACAGCTTGTGTTCAAAAGCTGCACCAGTGACCTCGGAAATCCAGAGGCAAACTTGTTTCTGCAAGGTGGGACAGTCAGAGGGGAACTACTCAGCGAATAAAGTATTTGTGGTCATTTCTGAGGTGCTGCCCACAGTTAACTCAGTGAAGTGAGGGTGTGTCCTGCTTCTTGCTGCCTGTCCCCACAGCCAGCAGGGTTTTATTAACAGTGCTGAAGGTGTCAGCACAGGAGAAGGAGGTCAGTCTTCCCTCAGCACTTTAAACTTCTATAGGCTTCAGGCCTGGGGGAAGCAGGATGTCCTTCTGAAACATTCTGTCAGTAAATCTAGTGTTTTATACAGATATTAGCAAATAAAAAACAAGTTGTGTGAAAAATGCCAGTTCTATTTTTGCCAACTAAAATATAACAGGAAATTGTATGCTTAACATATGTGGAGAACTGCAAAACTGAACCACAGATATGTAACCACTATTATTAAGAATGGTAAACACAGTTGCAGAGGTGAAATGGATTATGCTGCTGGATGTTTCCTTTAATATGAATTCCAGTGACAGAGTTGCTTTGCATATGAAGGTTAATAGATCCTTACAGCAACTTAAGGAAACGGAACAGAAATCTTACAAAATAGTCACGAATTTATCCAGTGCCTTAATATACTGATGGGAAAACATATGTATTACGGTACACAAACTAAGCAAATAGTTTCTGAATACACTCATTTCAGAAATGCACCAACAGCTCTGATAGGAAGGACTTGAATATGAATGTCATACAAACAAGAAAAGAAAAGAAAAGAAAAGAAAAGAAAAGAAAAGAAAAGAAAAGAAAAGAAAAGAAAAGAAAAGAAAAGAAAAGAAAAGAAAAGAAAAGAAAAGAAAAGAAAAGAAAAGAAAAGAAAAGAAAAGAAAAGAAAAGAAAAGAAAATCAATCTAAAGAAAAGAAAAGAAAAGAAAAGAAAAGAAAAGAAAAGAAAAGAAAAGAAAAGAAAAGAAAAGAAAAGAAAATCAATCTGAGCTGCTAAGCTACAAGCTGTTTTGAATGGTATCCAGAATCCAGATGAACCAAAGCCTGTCACACCCCAGATCTGAATCATAAGTGCAGGTCTCCTCTGGGATGCTCTGGAAAACCCCATGCAGAAATCACAGCTCCACCAAGGTTTGAGCCAGTGGAGTGCTCTGCAAAGTGTGCCTGGATGCTGCTGCACCAGGAAGGTGAGACGCAGGTGACCCTGAGAATAGGGGCCTGGCCCCCCCCGTCAGCAGGGTAACTACACAAGCAGGGAGTCTGAAAAACACTGTTGCCAATATTTTTATTTATCAGAAGAGAAGGGTGTTGGAAATCATCTGTTTGTTCTTTGAAAGCACTGATTTTCCTAAAGAAACAGCCAACTTCTTTCCACAGCTCTGAGGCTCAGGGATAAATATTTTCCATATTAACTTCTTCCCCCAACAAATGGTGTAGTTACTCCAGCAGCTAAACCTCCCCTTTCTACTCACTAGTACAGCCAATGTCACGAGAGTTACTGTGTGGAACAAATCATACACCTGAGAGAGGCAAGCCACTCAACCCTTCCACTGTCTCCTTTAAACGAGGTGGAACAAATTAGAAGCAAATACTATTCACACCTATCAGTCCAATCAACCCAATGTTCCAAATGAAGGAGTCTCACTGTTAGATTCTCTGCCAAAAAGACACAGTATGACATGGACAAACGGAGATGAATTTTTTTAAGACCTTCAGTTTTCTATGCAAAGAAACACTTTAATTTTTAGGAAAAACAGTGTTTCAGGCAGCATCCTTAAGGGGGAATGGAGACGGCATATGCCAAAAGTAATCTATGAGGATTTTCCCTCCAAATTCTTACTGTTGTGTCCATCACACAGGGAAGGAGCGATGCTGAGTGCTCATGGTGCACAGGCAATAACCACGAGCAGGAATTGGCTGCTTCTCATGGACAGCCCTGGAATCTTTGCTCTTTTGGCATTAAACTCATATTCAAAGTGATGATACCACAAAAGAACTTACCAGGGAGAAATCAGAGCACCAGCAACCCAGACAGTCCCCAGCCCAAGGTGTTGCCAAGCCCAGGGGTACTCATGTGTGACGAGGACCCTCTCCCCAAAACACATCCTGGGGAAGGCTCCCAACATACCTAAAGTTCAGGGCTACTAATCTAATTTCTTTTCAGACTGGTAATTTGTGACTCACAGGCAGGTATCTATTTTTAGGGATGGTTTCAGCAAGCTCCAAATGGAAGCACAACAGACTGCGGCCTCCAGCCACTTTAACAGCCCAACTCCTGACACAAGTCCGGAAGCTTTGGCCAGTGCAACTCAGGCACAAACTATAACTGTTCAGTATTGTAATTACCTATTATAACCTGTGGGTCCCCCATCACACAGGTTATTTTGAATTATAGAAGAAATGCCTTGGTTTTGCACTATTTTTCTTCTCCCTGCCTGCTCAAACACAAGTTGGAAGCCTTTCCCAAACCACTCTGTCACCGTGTCTTCCAGCACGAACTGTCTGATATGCTCTGAGTCAGCTACATCCGAGGAGCCACAGCTGGCCTGGAGCTAAGCCAAAGACTTTTCCCTTCAGTTTTGTTGCACAATGTGATCTAAACACCCGGTCCCATCTAATTTGTTTCCTTCTGGGGTTTAAGGAAACTGCCTTTCACTTTGAGAGGTCTCAAGTTAGGGAAACATCATAAGGTCAGTGTCCAAAACCAATTCAGACAGCAATACAAATAAACATCGATTGGAAAAAGAGACACAGTCAGGAAAAAAAAAACCAACAACAAACTTTTGTGACTAGACTATCGCTTTCATTAGCACCATGCTCTGGAATTTAAGTTTCATCTGTTTCTATGAAAAATAGGAACGAAGCAATGTATAACCAAGGAATGAATTCTTACTTGACTGTGTGTCCTGGCTTCGGCTGGGGTTAAACCACAACACTGCGTAACCTTTTCCTTCTTGTGAATTTGTCAAGATGGTCTTTTAGTAAAATTGGGTTAAAAAAAATATTTTTTGGAGTGACACTGAATCACTAAAATTCTTTAAGGTGAAGATTGCCAAGATGTTTGGAAGTCAGCTGTGGCAGAGACTGCATCAAGAAGCAGCCCAATATACATTTTCTCACTATCTTTATTTTTACTTCATCCTCACAGACAACATATCTTTGTAAAAGCCAGCATATTTCACTAATTTCTATTTTACAACTTTAAAGAGCTGTAGTGTGATCTAAAAATGAAATCTTATTATCCAGTCACACAGAATTTTGAAAATAAATCATCTCTACTCAAGAGATAATGAAATATTAAGATGCCGAATTAATTTTCTTTTTGGCTCAAATTTTGAGGCAAAAGGATTTTTTTAAAGCATGCATGTATACTTTTCCAGTATTCTACCCATATTCTAGCAATTACTTGCATTTTGGCTGGCAATATATAAATTATTTTTAGTTGCAAATTATATTAGAAAGAGGGAATCTATGATGTGATTCTGATAAAGGAAATAAAACTGTACATTGTTTTAAATGGGTTCTGTGCTTGCAAACATCCCTGAATTGACACCCAAATAAGGGGTAGAAAACAAACAAAATGTCTGGCTGTGCCACACACATCCAGTAAGGGATAAGTGCACCTCTCCCAAGGGGCCTAAAACGTCCACCTAAAAAACAGGCAAAGAAATATCAGCTTGCTGCCATCACACCTTGTAGCCCGAACACAAGCAAAAGCCAGAGTATGCAAGACTGTGCTGCACAACATCAATGTTTCTCAAGATTTTCAGGAGTCTCCTGACTCCTTGGGTCTTGCCCAGTCCACAGCTGCTCCATGCCTTGGTGGGGGGAGCTGATTATGGACTCGCACTCAGGGACCCAGAGGTGCTGCCCACCAAAGGCACTGTGCACACTGTCCCTGGGCAGCATCCCAGGACATGGGGCAGCTGCTCTCTGCTCCACTGTAGAGGACCTAAATGATCACCATCTAAATTACCTCTTTGGTGTATTTCATGCCCCTTTTCAAGATGCCCTTTGGAAATTGCTAATCAATGGACAGATTTTTTTCCCCAAAAACTGGTGTCAGTGGTGTGAGGAGGATGGCACTACCAAGGAGAGGTGCTCTGATGGCACTGAGCACGACTAGCACCCTCTGTAAAACCCTTCTGATGCAAGATGAAGGGTACCACTGGAGTACACCTTCCTCACTTTGAACAACCTCGTGATGACCCCTGTGAAGCTGGTGGGAGACATGGTGACTTTATGAAGGTTTTAGACCACCTTTTGTCATAAGCCAGGTGGCAGCCCAGGCTGGTGCAACACAGAGGCTTCCCGCCTGTCCTGTTCTTCCTCTGCTACCTGAATTGGAAGCTCTCATGTTGGCTGCCCTCAGAGAAGCAGGCATGATCCTCTTTCTCCAAGATTACAACTACACCCCAACTTCCACCCAACACAGATCTCCCACCGGTGACCAGAAAGTTAAGAAGGGCTAACAGAAATCATCTTACCAGCAGTTTCAAAACCCAGCAGATTCCACACCAGGTGGAGAACTAGTTTCAGTCTGACTGGTCCTCTAATTTATTTGTTTAAGGGCTACCCCAGCAGCGAGAAGGGGAGAATTCCATTCCCATGTAGGAGTGTGCTGCCAAGTTCCTCTGACTTGCAGCAAGACTCACCAACATTTCCTGGTTCCCTCCATCCTGAAAAGCTAGCAAGAAGCCTATTCTATACCTCACAGAAAACAGCAAGATCTTTCATATCGCTAAGGAATAATTTAACTATGGGAAATAAATTTACCTTTTCATTGAAAATTCTACTTTGAGTATAGCCACCTGAATGTATTTCCACATAAACTGGTGATAAGTGGAGAGGAGGAACCTGCAAGGAGAAGTGCCAATTTGCCTGTGCCAGAATCAAAGCAGTTGCTATCTGCAAGCATTAGGGCAGCAGCATGCGCAGAAGCACACTGTTCAAATGGAGTTCCTATTGCAAAAATAAAAGCTTGCACATGGTGAAAATGAGGTATAAAATCTTACATTCTCTTCCTCATTAGCACAGTGGGACAGTAATATCAGAGGTGTTAACTGGCAGGTGTGTTCATAGAGAATCGCTCACTCCTGTTGTACGGTGCAGCAGAGAACAAAAATCAAGTTTAAAAGTGAACATGCACCAGGTCTCTTTTCACCCAGGCTGGGCCCTATGGCCATAATGTATTACTGTGGATAATACATGTTGTTCAATAGCACTGTATAACCTTTCTTCATGGATTTTAACTCTTGCAGAGGTACAATACGATTTCTAGAGGTCAAGTCCTCAGAATAAGAGGCAGGGCTGAGAAGCAGCATGTTCAGTGTAGGCAGTAGCAGTGAGCACCCACATGCAGCAGCCCTGGCTCATTCTCCCAGGGCTCCCTAACATGCTAACATCCCCAGGCTGCCCTGAAAGGATGCGTGGGTGCTGCAAGACCTCTCCACCTCAACTGCAGAAATAAGGCGAGACACAGTTTTTAAGGGGCTCCTGGAGACACCTCCAGGATTGCAGGTGTTTAAAACCTTAGCATGCAAAGGCTCCAACAGATCTAGGAGCATCTGCTGCAATCAATGGAGATGACCACAGTGATCTCATTGCTCTCAAAAACCTGTCTCAAGGGCTGACCCATTTGTTTCTCTCTGGATGAATAACTTTTCAGACAGCTCATCTAACACAAATCTGTCTTGTCTATGCATACAAGTCTAGAATGGACCAATTTATAAAAATAGCAAGAAATTAACAAGTCCAGTGATGAGCCTTAGAAATAATCAACTATATTGACTGCAGCTTTTCCTCTGTCACCCATTTGTGGCTAAGACGTGATTATCACAGCTAGTAAACACCAACTTTGTAGATGCTGCCATGCTCAGGCTCATTTCAAACTATTTTCCTTACAATAAAACCCTTTTCATTCTTTGTTCCTTTCTTAAAATATTTTTTTTCTTTACACATGAAATAAGCTACAATATTCTTGAATGAATCAAAGGATATTGTTCCTATAACCTACGTGTGCTCACCATGCAGGGGATGGAGTGCTTCACCTAAGAGCCCTTTTGTTGTTAGGTCTTTGTTGTTGTTGTTGTTGCAGATCTGTGCCATGAACCAGGTCTTACGATAGCATAAAGGAAATTGTTGCCAAATTGGCAAGTCCTTACACCAGCACTAGAACAGAATCTGATTCCAAAGTTTTAAGGAAAATTCATGGATACAGGAGACACTGCCCTGGATTTCTACATGCCAGGACTGGACTTATTTGATGCAGCAGGATGCTGTCACCCACTGTCAGCCGGCTCCTTCCCTGGCTGAGCTCAGTTACTGCTCTCAACAGGAACTGAACTGGACTCTTCACTCTCTCCATCACGTTTTGGCTGAATGAAGAATGTTTTCAATCAGGGTGGGATGGGAAAAATTAAGAGCCTTTTAGGAATGGCATATCCTGAATTTCCAGAAGCTGTCTAGGTCAGCCCAGAGTCTAGCCAGCCGGTGCACTCATCCCCAGTATTTACACTGACAGTGGAAACACGCCTGGAACAGCTGCAAACAATTACATCTCTGACCCTCTCACGGTGAGGCCCTGTAATGCAGGATGCTGCCGTTCACACTGCACATTGCAGCACCTACTGCTCACTTCCCTAGGAAAACATCCACACTAAACTTATTCCATTATGGCTAATTGGCACCCAATTGAATTCTTCTAGAAGGTGTGCTTTGCAATATCTGTCATCTGAAAGCTTCCCTTACCATGAGGAAACATCTGTCTTCTCTGTGGGTTGAATGTAAAGGTTTTCTGCTTCCACGTTATATATGTATACCAGAGAGTGTCAGAGCAGAGGAAAACAAGCGTTCAAAACTGTAGCATGCTCTGCTATTGACCAAGCTGTGAGTACCAGCTCCAAGGCCTCCCACCCATATCCTTTTTTTTTTCCATCACTCCCATCCATCCAAAAGCATCCCCTAAGCCAGTGTCCACTTTCACTACAGCATTTGTCCAAACCAAACTCCAACCTCAAGTCATACCCACACACTGTGTCCTCTGCCTCTTCCCTTATTCCTGCCTCAGCTCTGTTCCCACAAAACCTAGACCTGTGTTACCAACCCAGAGTCCCTCACGTGATCTCAGCACAGCCTGGCTATCAATGCCAAGACTTCCTCCTGCCCTGGGCTAGGAAGCTCACACCTTGCCATGGTGTTCACAAGTGCAGTTTCAGGTAGCAGCAATCACTTCTCACAATCACACTACCCTGAAAAAAGCCACTGCACATTGCATCATTTACACATCTCTGGAGTAAAACCCACCAAGAGCCAGGCCTGGCATCCACCTGTGATCTCTTCCTCCCTCCTCTACTACTTTACCTCTGCAAGGCAAGGAAAGTATTGTCATGAATTCCCTCAGCATGAGTAGATCCTGGACTGACATGAAAAGGAGTGCTATCACCTCAAAATAATCCTGGCACAGGGAGTGTACAGAAAGGTAGTTTAGGAACAGAAACATTAGGAGGAAAACAGAAACCAGCAACCCGGCTGGTGGGACAGAAGGCATCAAATGCCAAGTCTCTCCATATTTACACACTCATGCAGTTTATGGCCTTAACCAAATGCTTCACTGAGAGGAAAAAAAGAATAAATAATGGAGTCATCAATCTATAGTCCTTGAGACTAATGGAAAGAATGACTGGACCACAACAGTCAAGCCACCCTCCAGTCTCTTTGGCCTTATTTTAGGATCTTTGCTTCCTTCTCTCAGATAAAGACTTTTTAAGTAACATTGTAGATCTAAACTCTCTCACACAAAGAAACCCTGAAACGTAAGCAGAAAAAATACATGGAGTTGAACAGTACAACAGCCCTGGACTTTGGCTGAGCCAGCAATCGAGCAGCCTACATTTTGCTGTGTTCCTTGATGGGCTGCGAACAGACACTCATACAAGTCTTATTCTTTGTCCTTCCTTATACAGGCTTGAATAATGAAAACAGAAACAGCATATGAAACAACTCCGGCTACTCTGATGGCTGAATTGAAAAGTTTTCCTCCAAGGAATTTGATAATTGAGAAAGCAGATTAGAAAAAAGTGGCAAGAAATACGACCGTAATCTCTCTGAGGCTAGAAAATTTATTCCATTGACTAATAAGCAACAGGAAGAAACTTTACATTTCCATTTACACTTGCATTTCCAGTTATATAGTTACAGGAGAAGTTATTAAGAGGGTTTTTTATTTGTGGACTCAATGGAGAAGACAGAAAACAGAAGAATGTAGAGTTTGAACATGAGGATAAAATACAGACAGTGCTCAGGAAAAGATGCCAGCTTGCAAATGGCAGAAGGAGAGCCCAAGATCACAGCTCACTGTCCTCCACCACCTAATGGGAGTCTGCTGTAAATTGTTATTCCCTCTCAAGGACACTGTTTGTGAGGTTACCAGCAGACCCGCATGGTTGGTGAAACAGCAATGAGCAAGAGAGCTGTGTAACACTCAGGTCACGCCTGCTGGAGTCGCCCTTTTAGCCTTAAGTTTTCTGAACTGTCCCCCTGAGTCTTTGCAAAGACCTGGACGACTGCTCAAAATTATCCAAATTATACAAATCTCCTCTTAAAACAACACGCATCTTACCAAAATATCCCTCTGACAAGAAGTAGTAAGTGCCCTGGAAAAGCAGTTCATTCTGGTACTAAAACAGCAAAATACAAAACCAGAAAATCCAACAAAAACACTTGCTTAACTAATGCTGTCATGAGTGCTTGGGAGTCTGAGTCGCACTCGGCTTATTGGCGTTACAGCTGCTCCCAGTGAATTATCCACCACCAAACTCCAGTGGAAACAGTGTGAAGCTCACAGTAGCAGGTCAGCAGTGTACAGTGTGACACAGAGGCAGAGTGGTGGACTGGATCCTTCGAGCCCAGCTTGTGTGTTCAGTGTGAATTCCTCACATGAACTACGTGGGATACTTTCCCTAAGCCTGGCAGGAGCAGGGGAAAGAGGAAAAAGCTAGCCTGTGATTCTTTTCAAAAAGCAGTTGTATCAATTTCATGCAATAGATTGAAAAGAATAAATGTCAGAGTTTCACATGTCTGCAAAGTGAAAGCTGGTTTCTAGACTGCCTGTTTGAATCAAAACACGTACCTAGTTTTGGTATTAGTGGAAAGGATAACTGATCTGTCACTCAGTTAGATTATTGTGGTGTTTTACTACTGATATCGGGTTTTTATATGCCAGTGCTGGACTGTTCAGGTCTTGCTGCTCATGAGCTTTGGGCTTTTGGATGCATTGAGAGGCAGACTGCTGAGCCCTTACTTGCCAAAATAAATGGCAGCGAGATCAATATTGCTTGGCTTGACACTCATGTTCAGGCTGTAGTTTGCTGTTTGGGCTTTGCACTGAGGATAGAAAAATACAAACAGGTAGACAGCCTTTCAGGGCACCACAAGCCAGGAGGCAAGACAGATGAGACTGTCAGTATCTTCGACAACAGGTTTGGACTTTAAAACTTTTTTGACTGCTTGCAGAAATGCTTGGGGTTAGGGGGGTGGGGGGGTGTTGAAATTCAATACAGAAAATTGAAAGATGCTTCTGTCAGGCAGGAAGAGTCAGGTTCACAGCTAAGGGAAGAAAAAAACTTGTCCAGGCAGCAGCTATGCAGAGAAGGACCTGGAGGTGGATGGGTCACCAGGGAAACCAGGAGTCAGTCGCACCATGCTGTTGCGGAGTCCAAGACAGCACTGGCATGACTGAGCTAGAAGCCTCCACTGCTCATGAAGTCACATATCCAGTGCACACAGCCCTGCTCCCAGATCCCATCTTCCTCATGCCTGTTTCCAGGGCTGGGCACTGCACCTGACAAAATATGACGACTGGAAAGAATGGGGAACAAGAAAAATGTTGGTACTGTTTTCTGACCTTTCAATCAAGGAAAAGAGGGAAAATAATGAGATTATTTCATATAAAGAAACAAGGACTGGGGAACTGATGAAAACAGTTATGGATATGTAAAGGCTTGGAGGAAAGAAATAATCTACCTTCTAATGCTCATAATATAAAGAAGAGTGTAGGAAGTGATGAGTTTATTGCACAGCTGAGAAGATGTGGTTCAGGCATGAGATAAACCCTCTGAAAGGTGAAGGGGGAGAAGAACAGCTAGAGCTTGCATTGGGACATGCAGTAGCTGGAAATAGAGAGCATAACTTATCCAACCCTGAGACAGATGGGGGCTGTGCTCACCCCAGAGATGCTTACCCTCTCCCCATGAAGACACACAACTAACAGAGACTGGACACCTATGGCTAGAGAGAGACTTTTAAAAGTATCTTCTCTTATGAGATTAAACTTCCTTCAAAAAAATATTTTCTAGGCATAACAAAATACACAAGTGTTACTTTCAAAAAGTTGCCACGCCACAGCTAGACATGTAAATAAAAAGCCACTTTCCTTATATTGACAAAACGCCCCACAAACCCACAAAAGTGGAAGGGGAGACCTGCTGCTGTTTGGGAATGAAAAAGAGAGTCCATTTTAGAATTATTTTTTTATTGGCATTTAAGTCATTTGGAGCCTTTTTGGATCTTGGCCTCAAAATACCAAGCCTCCCCTTCCACTTTTGGTAGGATACGTACACTAGGAACAGAACCCAGCTGAGATTCAACATCAGCACTAGCCCCAGGAGATACCTCTTGGCTCTCAGAACAGCCTTTTCTCTGCAAACCTGCCCAGCATTTACAAGAGACAAGCATTCCCACCACAGACTTTTGCAGCAGCGCAAGGTTCCCACTTTGGTTTTGATCTAAAGGTGTTTACACCTTTCCCACGCAGTCCACTTTGATGTCTTTTAAATATACCCTGAGCTTGCACTTGCCAAAAGAATAAACATAGCCTTGTTTTCATTCATATTTTAGTTGTGAAGCAGTTATTTCAGAATCATTTGCATAATGATTTAGCAAGAGGTAAATGTCAGCAACAAGAGAAATACTGAACATGTTAAACGCATGTATTATTGTCTTGCACAGAGAAATTTACCTTAGTAAAACTGTGTTGTGTTCAACGAAACAGAGCTGAATCACAACCTCTTACAGTGTTATCTTCTACACAGCTCCCCAAACAGTTTGTTTTCCTACAGCATGAGCTCTGAGAAACCTAGAAATGATCAAATTACTATTCTGCACTCATCTGGGCTGGAAGTAGGACAGTGAGTGATGCTGGTGATTGACAGTAGTCAGCACACCTGGATCCACTGCTGTGCATCAGCTTTAGTGACCATCTGCCCCTGTGTGTTAGACCAGTGCCTCTCCTTACATGGGCAACCTGTTACACCCTCTACGGACTAGAGTATTCTACACGTAGGAAGAAGTTATATAGAGAGTGCCACAAGACATGGATATCCATGGCACTTGGCCACTTTGTGTCACTGTAGAGATACGGATTTTTATTAAAAAAAAAAAAAAAGCCATCTCAAGTGTGTCACCAAGACAGCAAGGAGGTGTAGCCAGCAGCAATGGGCACGCCTGCTCCACTGCTTTTGTTAATTCCATTTGGCCCTTTAGAAATGGTTCTGTCTGCAGTATGTATTTTAACCCTTTTCTAAAAAAGCACAAATGCTTTGTATTTGAAAAACGAAAAAGCACTAACATAACAAAGCTGTGTTAATATTAGAAGGAGTTGTGCATCAGTGGTTCACATTGAATGGATATCAGCATTATGTTCACTGGTGCTAGGATACCATGGTGATGGGCCCTGAAGAATTACCAAAAATAGATTAAATGCATGTGGCAAGTGATAATAAGCACAAAATGTTTTCCATACAGTAAAAATGCTGCAGGAAAGCAGAAAAACACATTCTATAAATCAGCTCAAAGAATCAACAACTTCCAGGCAGAATACTTGGGTATCTGAATGCGTAGTCAGAGCTGAACTCCTAAGCCCAAAATTACCAAGAAACCAAATTTGGCAATAGTGTCTGCACCTAAAGAAATTCAGACCAAGGAGACTGGCACAGAATCTGCTGTTGCTAGCAAAAATGTTTGAAAGGAGCTGAGAGGTTTGTATTTAAAGTAAGAGACATTAATCACTGGGTAACACCTACCACAGTGACTGCGTCTTCCCAAGCTGTTGGAGTCTCATCCCTTTTTGGATTGAGTCAATCAAAATATTAAAAATGTCATTCTTTGAAGCTGTTCTGAGCCAGGCTGCTTGTTCGCTGCTGTATAAAACAAATCACTCGAAAGCGTCTCACTGAAGCTGCCCACTGATTCAGCAGGGTGCTCGTACACAGAATTAAAGACATGTGCAAGCACCAGAAGCTCTGCTGTGGGAATGACAGGAGACAGTGCACCCCACTTTCTCTTTAACAACCACTGTGCTGCATTGCCACAAACCGTGTGACATCAAAGGGACAAGAAACGTCTGAAATGGCACCGCTACTTGCTCACAACTGTCAGCGGCACTTGGCTCAAACCATCCCCCTTATGGAGAAATATGCACAGCAAAGCCATTTGTTTATGAAAACAACAGCTACCTAAAGCCAGATTGAAAATTCATTAACTGGGATGATACCAAGGCGACTCACTGTATGTAGACACATATATAAATATTTTGGTTGCTGCTCCAGATGTTAAGCAACCCTCAACCCAAAGTGACAAGAGTTTCTGAAGCAAATTTCTCTATGCTTTAGAGCTTGGAAGAGCTCCCACTAAAGGCAGCAGGTACCAGAAAGCAACTGGGAAGGAATATCCCACTGCATAGCAACATACCAAAGGTATTCAGGGAAAGCACGCAGACCATGCTGGAGGAAAAGACACCAAAGGCAGGCATTTGGGGTAGAACATGTCACAGATTTCCATGGCTTTGGAACACTGGAGTCAATGCAAAATGCCCATCAGCCAGAGCAGATCTTTCAAGTGAGACAACAGCAGCAGAGTCCTCCCGAGGTTGGCAGGATTTTTTAACATGCAAGAGTAACAGAGATATCTAATTGCAAAGTCTGTTACTAGGTGACACACCAAGTCCTGACAAACTATACTGGGTGGTATTTTGATATATCAGTCTATGCAGCAAACTGCGCAAAAAAAATCCACCTTCACCAACTCCACCCTCTGTTTCCTTGGATGACTGAGACACAGGGCCCCCAGAACATACATGCTAAGAGAAATTCTCTGGAGACCAGAAGGTCAAGGATTCAAAACTTCATGGCCCTCTATCTTTTCTGTAGGAAGTGAAGAAACAACATGAAAACTGCTAAGATATAATCACAGAATCATTTATGTGGGAAAATACTTCAAGAACACAGAGTCCAGCCATTACCCCATGACTGCCAAGCCCACCACTAAAACATGTCCCTAAGCACCACATCTACAAATCTTTTAAATACCTCCAGGGATTGTGACTCCACCACTTCCCTGGGTAGCCTGTTCCAGTTTCTTGGGAGGAAATTTTTCCTGATATCCAATCTAAACCACTCCTAGTGCAACCTGAGGCCATATCCTCTTATCCTATTGCTTGTTGTTTGGGAGAAGAGTCACACACACACACACACACCCCAGCTACAGTCTCCTTCCAGGGAGCTGTAGAGAGCCATAAGGTCCCCCCTGAGCCTCCTTTTCTCCAGGCTAAACACCCCCAGCTCCCTCAGTCACTCCTCATCACACTTGTGCTCCAGACCCTTCCCCAGCTCCAGTGCCCTTCTCTGGACACACTCCAGCCCCTCAATGTCTTTCTTGTAGTGAGGGGCCCAGAACTGAACACAGGATTTGAGGTGTCTCAGCAGTGCTGAGTACAGGGCGACAATCAGTGCCCTGGTCCTGCTGGCCACACTGTTTCTGATACAAGCCAGGATGCCACTGGCCTTCTTGGCCACCTGGGCACACACTGGCTCATGTTGAGCCACTGTCAACCAGCACACCCAGGTCCTTTTATGTTGGGACACTTTCTAGCCACTCTTCCCCCAGCCTGTAACAAGGCATGGGATTGTTGTGACCTTAGGGCAGGACACAGTGCTTCACC
Organism: Edolisoma coerulescens; assembly: GCA_013397115.1. Lineage (NCBI taxonomy): Eukaryota > Metazoa > Chordata > Aves > Passeriformes > Campephagidae > Edolisoma > Edolisoma coerulescens. The sequence goes on from VWZW01002151.1 coordinate 611,403, forward strand.
TTGTTAAGCCTCACACAATTGGCCTCGGACCATGAATCCAATCTGTTCAAATCTCTGTGAAGAACTTTTCTACCCTCAAGCAAATCAACATTCCCATCCAACTTGGTGTCATCTGAAAACTCACTGAGAGTGTCCTTGATCACCTCATCCAGATCACTAATAAAGATGTTTCCTCCAAAACTATTTCCATCTCCTGCTAGTGAACAGGACAAGAGACTGAAGGACATGTGGCAAAAACAAACCCTAAAACACTCCCAAAATCCAGGGAATCATTTGGGAAATTAATTTTTCCTGGTAAAAACATGGTTCATATATCTTTTTGGAGCACGAAAACATTGGAAGTATAAGCATCTCCACTCTCCATGCAAGACAGTCCTTTGCTTAAGCACTTCAGGTCTTAGCTAGAAGAAACAGGTTTTACTTGCTTTTTAAGCAATTTAAACCCAAAATTTGATTGGGATAATACAGCAAAGCTTCTGTACGGTTTGTAGATCCCACTTGGTCCTGAGGACACACTGTCTCTCTCACCAGCTTTCAGACCTCAAAGACACCAGGTAGGAGGAGCGATACCAGTGTGAGATCTTAGGCCTTGTGGCCACCAGAGAGCTGCTGAGCTCGGGCTGGCTTCAGCAAGGCTCAAAGGACCCCTGCAACAGCAAAGGCCCACTGTGAGAGTGGCCTTACTGGGGAATAAGTGCAGTCTGGATACCTTTGAGCCTGGGCCATGCTACAGAAATTCTTGGGTGACTTCTTAAACCAGTTTCACGGTCCCTTAATGGCATAGGAACAGCAGGATGAAGGCAAGATCTATAGCAACAAGAAAAATTATACCAGAAATATATATACTGTATTAAAGACAAGAAATGAGCAAAGGGGCAGATTTGAGTTGACTGCTCATCTCCATCTCAGCTATAATAAAAACCACAGTAAAACGTACAACGTATTAACTATTGGTTGATGTAGCACCCACTTACAAGCCTTCTTTTGTGCCTGCAAGTTACCTTTGTGTGCTGCTGTGCTAAAGGTCTGTTCACAGAAATCAGTGTTTTTGTAGTACAGCAAGTACGACGTCCAGTGCAAGCACCCAACACGTTGTGAGAGAATCATCCTCAGAGCAGCTTAAGGGGCCATGCCAAGCAACTGTGATTCCAAAAGACCAGAAGTCATGGAGAGACATCGGATAGATGGTAACCATAGCACAGAGCTACAGAAACACAGACACCTTTATGATAAGATCCGAAGGGGATGTCTGACTTCTGCTTTATAATTCCACAGTGCTCGGGCCTAACATGCTCCACACAGTGCTTGAGAAAGCAGACCTGTCACTTTCCTGATCACAAAATACTGCTCTGAAATGATAGGACTCAATTTAACTTTCTCATAACCTTCAGGAACATAAAAGATTTCAAAGGCAAATCATTGTATTCAACATGAGAAGTAAATTTGGAGACAGTAATACAAGAAAAAGATTTTCCGAAATCAGCATGATACTACCAACCTCATACTACTTAAAAACTCAGCAGACCCAAAATTTCAAGCTACGTAGAAGAGTACTTTGCAGTAGAGAATTTAGATCACTAAATTGGCTGCTATTTATCAGCCAGACCTGATATGCTCACTTTCAGTATCTGATGTCTTCCAAGAGCTCTCTAGGACTCTCCCTTGACTGGTCTATCTGTATATAGATTTGAGAGGCTTCAGGGTGTTGATAAATTGTTTCCTTATTAGAAGGAAAGACCTCCGCTGACAGGACCTGGTTTTGAGGAAGTAACTGGAAAAAAGGAGCTATCAAGCAAAGGGCTTGCAAGGGAAATTCTGCTACCAACTTCCCAGTAGGAGCCTCTCTCTCTTGTCCAGAGCAACTTAACCACGACCTAAACCTTCAGAAGGTTTCTATTCCTCCTAGCATACCTGATTCCTCAACACTTAGAGATCCAAAAGTAAGGAACCGTCTCAGGCAGAGCTACTGTACGTACAAGCAGGAAACAAAAGGTCATCCTTTGGGCATTACTGTCCTGGTCCTTCTCCAGCTGAAAAGAGCATGTGCTTTGCATCCAGGTGAGGAGAGGTGCAAGGCGGGTAGGGTGGACGCTGCTCCGAAGGGCACGGCCGCCGGGCTGGCGAGGCTGCCGGGGCCAGGCGGGAGCTGCCGCCGGCTCCCCCGGCCGCGGGCGGGCCCCGCTCCCGCACGCAGCCCCGGCCGCGGGGCCGAGAGAGGGCGCTGGAGCCCAGGCAGCGGCGGGGCCGGCGCTCCACAGAAGGATGCCCGTCTGAAAGGTGCCCGGGGCTGGGCAGGTGCGCTCACAGCTCCGGGTGAGAGCCCTCTGGAAATCCTAGTCATAGGAAAGGGGAAGTCGGAAAAGCGCCTTGACTTTAAAAAAAAAAAAATTATTATATACACAAGCATCTTTCAGGGCTTTGAAGGGCTGAATTCTCATAGGAAATTGCACATATTGTAAAAAAGGAAAAGAAAAAAAAAATTGAAGAGGTGTAGGACAAGAAAACAAACAAAAAAAAAATTCAAAGCACAGTCGTTCACCATGTGTTTACATCTAGAGACACTGAAAACAGCTTCAAACAATTCTTTTGCCTAACACACACTCCTTCTAGAGGAGAGGTGCTGGCCAGCTCTGCCTGCCCACAGCCTCTCCCTTCAGGAATCAGAGAGGGCAGCTCCAACAGCCACCACAGCTTAGGGACATCGGATCCCAAACAGCAATGTGAACATTCATATGGAGACAAGGAAGACTCCACAAAAGCAAGGANACCATGAATCCAATCTGTTCAAATCTCTGTGAAGAACTTTTCTACCCTCAAGCAAATCAACATTCCCATCCAACTTGGTGTCATCTGAAAACTCACTGAGAGTGTCCTTGATCACCTCATCCAGATCACTAATAAAGATGTTTCCTCCAAAACTATTTCCATCTCCTGCTAGTGAACAGGACAAGAGACTGAAGGACATGTGGCAAAAACAAACCCTAAAACACTCCCAAAATCCAGGGAATCATTTGGGAAATTAATTTTTCCTGGTAAAAACATGGTTCATATATCTTTTTGGAGCACAAAAACATTGGAAGTATAAGCATCTCCACTCTCCATGCAAGACAGTCCTTTGCTTAAGCACTTCAGGTCTTAGCTAGAAGAAACAGGTTTTACTTGCTTTTTAAGCAATTTAAACCCAAAATTTGATTGGGATAATACAGCAAAGCTTCTGTACGGTTTGTAGATCCCACTTGGTCCTGAGGACACACTGTCTCTCTCACCAGCTTTCAGACCTCAAAGACACCAGGTAGGAGGAGCGATACCAGTGTGAGATCTTAGGCCTTGTGGCCACCAGAGAGCTGCTGAGCTCGGGCTGGCTTCAGCAAGGCTCAAAGGACCCCTGCAACAGCAAAGGCCCACTGTGAGAGTGGCCTTACTGGGGAATAAGTGCAGTCTGGATACCTTTGAGCCTGGGCCATGCTACAGAAATTCTTGGGTGACTTCTTAAACCAGTTTCACGGTCCCTTAATGGCATAGGAACAGCAGGATGAAGGCAAGATCTATAGCAACAAGAAAAATTATACCAGAAATATATATACTGTATTAAAGACAAGAAATGAGCAAAGGGGCAGATTTGAGTTGACTGCTCATCTCCATCTCAGCTATAATAAAAACCACAGTAAAACGTACAACGTATTAACTATTGGTTGATGTAGCACCCACTTACAAGCCTTCTTTTGTGCCTGCAAGTTACCTTTGTGTGCTGCTGTGCTAAAGGTCTGTTCACAGAAATCAGTGTTTTTGTAGTACAGCAAGTACGACGTCCAGTGCAAGCACCCAACACGTTGTGAGAGAATCATCCTCAGAGCAGCTTAAGGGGCCATGCCAAGCAACTGTGATTCCAAAAGACCAGAAGTCATGGAGAGACATCGGATAGATGGTAACCATAGCACAGAGCTACAGAAACACAGACACCTTTATGATAAGATCCGAAGGGGATGTCTGACTTCTGCTTTATAATTCCACAGTGCTCGGGCCTAACATGCTCCACACAGTGCTTGAGAAAGCAGACCTGTCACTTTCCTGATCACAAAATACTGCTCTGAAATGATAGGACTCAATTTAACTTTCTCATAACCTTCAGGAACATAAAAGATTTCAAAGGCAAATCATTGTATTCAACATGAGAAGTAAATTTGGAGACAGTAATACAAGAAAAAGATTTTCCGAAATCAGCATGATACTACCAACCTCATACTACTTAAAAACTCAGCAGACCCAAAATTTCAAGCTACGTAGAAGAGTACTTTGCAGTAGACAATTTAGATCACTAAATTGGCTGCTATTTATCAGCCAGACCTGATATGCTCACTTTCAGTATCTGATGTCTTCCAAGAGCTCTCTAGGACTCTCCCTTGACTGGTCTATCTGTATATAGATTTGAGAGGCTTCAGGGTGTTGATAAATTGTTTCCTTATTAGAAGGAAAGACCTCCGCTGACAGGACCTGGTTTTGAGGAAGTAACTGGAAAAAAGGAGCTATCAAGCAAAGGGCTTGCAAGGGAAATTCTGCTACCAACTTCCCAGTAGGAGCCTCTCTCTCTTGTCCAGAGCAACTTAACCACGACCTAAACCTTCAGAAGGTTTCTATTCCTCCTAGCATACCTGATTCCTCAACACTTAGAGATCCAAAAGTAAGGAACCGTCTCAGGCAGAGCTACTGTACGTACAAGCAGGAAACAAAAGGTCATCCTTTGGGCATTACTGTCCTGGTCCTTCTCCAGCTGAAAAGAGCATGTGCTTTGCATCCAGGTGAGGAGAGGTGCAAGGCGGGTAGGGTGGACGCTGCTCCGAAGGGCACGGCCGCCGGGCTGGCGAGGCTGCCGGGGCCAGGCGGGAGCTGCCGCCGGCTCCCCCGGCCGCGGGCGGGCCCCGCTCCCGCACGCAGCCCCGGCCGCGGGGCCGAGAGAGGGCGCTGGAGCCCAGGCAGCGGCGGGGCCGGCGCTCCACAGAAGGATGCCCGTCTGAAAGGTGCCCGGGGCTGGGCAGGTGCGCTCACAGCTCCGGGTGAGAGCCCTCTGGAAATCCTAGTCATAGGAAAGGGGAAGTCGGAAAAGCGCCTTGACTTTAAAAAAAAAAAAATTATTATATACACAAGCATCTTTCAGGGCTTTGAAGGGCTGAATTCTCATAGGAAATTGCACATATTGTAAAAAAGGAAAAGAAAAAAAAATTGAAGATGTGTAGGACAAGAAAACAAAAAAAAAAAAATTCAAAGCACAGTCGTTCACCATGTGTTTACATCTAGAGACACTGAAAACAGCTTCAAACAATTCTTTTGCCTAACACACACTCCTTCTAGAGGAGAGGTGCTGGCCAGCTCTGCCTGCCCACAGCCTCTCCCTTCAGGAATCAGAGAGGGCAGCTCCAACAGCCACCACAGCTTAGGGACATCGGATCCCAAACAGCAACGTGAACATTCATATGGAGACAAGGAAGACTCCACAAAAGCAAGGATTTCCAAGTCCCATTGCAGATTTTATGAAAGATTCACTTTTTCTGTTGGGTTGGCCTCTTCAGTTTCAAATAAAGCAAATTCAACTAGTTTATATTTCATAGCCCTGAAAAGCATTCCTCGTTCCTCACCCAAGTAATTACTCTAGACTTCCCTTGAGCACAGCTAAAAAACAATTGAATGGAGTCCTGCAAGCTAAAGGGAAGTCTGGTCCCTGTGCACAGATATCACTTGTTCTTAGTACTTCCACATGAAAAGCAGTCTGTTCTGCTCTGCTGTCTATTCTTCCATTAGGCGTTCTCCTGATTGTAGATCACAAAGGCAAGAATACACCTCATAGTGGCAAATACTGCACAGCTGACCTGAGGGCCAATTTCAGTACCCTGTAATAATTCTTCCTACATTTTCCCCACAAACATCCTCAGATCACAGCCTAAACAAAACATTGTAATGACTTCCAAGTAATTTTGGCCTGAAATATATTGCTGATGTGATTTCCAGAGCCAGGTCAGTTTTACAATTCCATTTTAAAAAATCAAGGTTAATTATAGCTTCTGTCCAAAATGGAATGATGTTGAATGTTCCCCAAGGTGAATCTCAGCACCTACAGTCTCACTCATCTTCCAGTTCTCCAGACCAAGATATAAAAGACCTAGGCTGATTCCAGATTAGGCATAGTGCAAGAGCTTTGTTGAGGAGAACCATGAACTTTACCAAATTTTATATGTCCCACTGGAAAAGTGGAGGACTGTGTCAGTGGATTTTCCCCTCACATTTTTGGTCTGACACACGTTTCTAACTCATTGCCTACATGAGCATGAGGGATCTCAGAAACAGAGGCTGCAAGACCATGGTCAGCTTGACAGCTATCAGGAGATTCAAACACCCTGAGCTCCAGTTTGGCCTCAGCTCTACGTCTCATCTACCAGGGTAGTACTTGGGGTCTCTGCAGCAAGAAACGGACAGGCTGCACATCTGAAATTGTTCCTGAGCTTCACATGCCCTGAAGAGGTCACCTCAGAGAAACAACAGCCAACTCCACATACCAGCAGCTTCTACTGAGCACAGATAATTTCCCAGCCTGCGGGCCTGCTGTGCTTAGACACAAATTGAAAGGATGATACAAAGCTGAACGTACCCTTGAGTAGACTAAAATACTTTTCACTTAATTTTGGCCTCTATCTGTTGTCAGTCTCTCAGATTCACACCTCCTGAATACATGCAGCAGAGCCATGATTATTACTCCAAGGCTTCAGAGGCACGCTAAATTTTCCAGTAAAGATGGGCTCCTAATCCATATCCTACACAAGAGTTAAGTTGAGCAGAAAAGAAACTACACAACTCAAATTATTAAATAATTCTGCCAATCTAGAAGGCTAGCTCACGACCATCACTTGCAAATTTAAGGGACTTCATAAATGTGGAAGTTCCCAGCGTGCTGTTCAGAGGTGTAGGATTAGAGTTCTCCAAAAGAGAAGATAAAGAGTCAGTACTAAACAGCATTGGAAAATCCGGGAGTTAAATACATGTTAGTACATCAGGACTGTGGAGTATTTTTCTTAACTTTGACAAGTAGGTCATTTTGCTCTGTTGTCCAGACCAAAAGGCTACGTAGGGTCAGAAGGCACAGTCAGGACTACATGTAGGTTTCACTCCTTCAGTAGGGAGGGCCAAGGACTGTCCCTTTGGCATGATGAAACACCCTCCCTGTTCCGAGCTGCCCCAACCCTGAGCCAGTGCTTCCTGCTGGGCAAGCCACCTCCAGACTGGAGGCTGCAGCAGCAGGAGGATTTCACACTAAGCTCCAGGGAGGATCTCAGGGCTTGCTGACAATTGACAGGAGTAAACATCAACTACTGCTTCTTAGCCTTGAGGCAGGGGAATCCTGTGACAGCAAGGCCAGGGGGCAGAATTCAGACCATTTCCACACAAGTGGGGCTTGCCATTGTCTTACTCCATTATCACCACTATCACTCATTATCCCAGCTATGGAGGGCCCAAAGACAAAGGCTAGGCTGTGTCCAATCTTCCAGCCAACTTTTATTCCAACCTTATTCATAGACCATATCCAGCCCAGACTGTACAAAACTCAATCAATCTCTGCTGGTGGCAGTTTCTTATAGCAGTGCAGGCTCAGCAAGATAACTGCAGAGGAAGGGAAGATACTGAGAGGTTTGATCTGGAGTAGAAAATTAGCACTGAGGGGAAAAAACCAGCAGGGGAATGATCTCAGTATTTCCCAGGCATTATCAGCAGGCATAGACACTACCAGTAGGAATGAAGAGGAAAGTAAGATTTGGTCCAGGACATGTATGAAAGGGAAACCTGATGGATAAGAGGACTGAAAGGAACAGAAAATGCAGGAGAAGGCTGTCTAGGAGGGAAAAAAAAAAAAAAAAAAAAAAGNAAGGGGGGGTGCAAGAGGAAGGGCAAAAACCAGGACTATATCTATCACTCGTCTCTCCCCGCCCACTCTGAGAAGCTTCAAAAGAGATCTGGAAATAGAGAGGAAAAAAACGACAGTCAGATATTACTGTTCCAGCCACTGAGTCATGGCAGGAAACTACTGATACTGTAAATTAAGTTCTGTAAGGTCAGAGACGAATTGAGTTTTGTCAAGGCTCACTGTAAAAGGAAAAAATATTTAGTGGTGAAGATTTACCCCTTTCGTAACTCTTGGTGTTGCCACAGAACCATTTCATGAAGCATGTTTGAAAAAAGCCACCTTTATTTTATCATTTCACACAAGTGCAGAAGTTTCTTCTCTTTCTCTCTTCCTGCATCTTTGATTTTATTGCAACAGATGCTTATTAAGAAGATGTGGAGAAAGTAGAAAAAGCCACCAGTCTTTGGCGCGCTACTGGATGCTTGGTCTACTCCAACTCTTACAATTGCTGTGCCACAGAGGATTCATTTTACTATGATCTTCTCATCCTTTCCTCAGATTAGTCACTGGCAGTTGTCAACATTTATGTGGCATTTTTAGACACAGTCCACATCAGTCCAGTATATGTACTGGATGGAATTGCTTCTACTGGAATGGCACAGCCATCCTAATTCCCACAGAAATACAACAAAGAAAAAAAGCTGGAACTTGCTATTGTGCAGAGGGCTCAGCAGACTCCTCCCAGCCCCCTAGGAAAGCACCCTTACACTCCTTGCACTGCCCAGACATGTTTAGGTGGTTTTGATTCCCCACCAAGAGTTGAACAGGTGGAGCATCATGGGATTCCCAGCTGCCAAAACAGCGGTACATGCATGCCATTCAGGCAAATTACATTTTTCAACTGACAAGCCCATTTGGAAAGGTAAGATGCTACCTAGCCCCAAAGTGCTGAAGAAAGAAAAACAGCAGACACAGGATTCAGAGATAACTGGGGAAGGAGCAATATGGTATGGGACATGGATTCTTGGGAAACTTATCTGTGTTACTTGTTAATTAAAGTTTTTAATGACCCAGTTTTGCTTCTGTTGCCTAGGCATACCCACCACAGCTTTGCAGCCATCCATCACAGTGAACACAGCCAGGAGCTCTTGTCCCACTTCAGAGGTTAAGGCATAACGGGATGCTTGTGCATCTGCTACAGAAACCTACTATGCAACTCACTAAGCAACTTTCCAACTCAGTCATCTAAAGCTAATTGCTTCCATAAGTCCTGAGGGTCTCTCTCCAGCCCATCTGAGTCACTGTACCAAGCCTGAACCAGTTCCGGTCGAGCACAGTTCAGCAGAAAGACACGTTGTCAAGAATAGCCCAGTGGTAGCAATGCCTGCCAAATCAAGGAAGTCAGTCATACCAGGGAAAGACACTGGTGACCCTGGAAACTTGTCCCATTCTTCCTCCACCAAGAAAACAGACCGAAACAGAATGTGACCTGTTGAGTCAAGACTTGCCTGTTGAGGCAGGAGGCGTTCAGTCCAGTGATGCATGGAACAAGAGGATGGATGAAAGTTGTAGGGCAACTTCCTGCACAATCTTCTTATAAACTGGGAAGTCATTGCTGGAGGCAATACACCTCATGGTAGGTTACAGGAAAGCACAAACACAGGCACCTGCTGCTGAGAGAAGCACTGAAGGACCTTGAGTGTGGAATCCCTCCACCTTTTCCTGACTGTAGCTTTAAAGGTTGATTAACAGCTTTGATGTTTTAACAAATAAAAGAATTTGTGACATTACAGAAACTAGCCAGATTCTATCTATGGCACATCACCATAACACATAACATGTCCGAACCTCAAAATATTCCTGTCAGATCACTGGCCAAAAAGAAAATCTATTCCTTTTTTGTTTGGGCTTACAGGTACTGATAAACTTGATGACATGACGATGATTTCCAGCAGGGGAGCAATATTTGTCTCAGTTTCCACACCAAAAGCAGCCATGGAAAAGGGCAAAGAATATAATGACTCAGTATCACAGGGTGGAGACTAATTAGCAGCAGATCAGGAGCAGGCAGTGGTCTCTGGAAGAAGGTGCTTTCATGAACAGAGCACAATCTTACTCATCTCCTGTCTTGATCGACTGCAGAGGTTTCCATGAAACAAATGCTATGGCTGCCTCAAACTGAACAAAAACCTTTGGTGGTTTTTTTGTTTGATTATTTGAAAAGTAGTGTCTCTGTTTGGGACCTTCCCTATTATTTTCTTCCAGTATCCAGTTAATCCTGGTAGAGTGGACCTCCCCTCCATCAACCAAAATCTCACTGTACAGCAGGAGCACTTATCAGGCAGTGCCTCTCCATCAGCCCTCTCAGTTCACTGAGGACAGATAACAAAAATATTAAGAATATGAGGACAGCATCATCGTTACACTCAATCAATGCAGATGCACCGCAGGGTCATTTCATCAACTGCTTTTTTCAAGACATGCTATTCTCCTTTGTGATTTCAGGTAACCAGTGAACTCACAGCACCTGCCTTTTCGCTGGTACAAAACCACTACAAAAACATTCTATCTAGTTAGTTATCACATTACCCCATCAGCAAGGTGGATTTTATTCCTGCTTTAATAAACCTGTCATCATTTTGGGTTTATCGGAAAGGTATACTGTAAATACACTGAAAGATAATTCTGGTCTAACAAACCGGTTTTTTAGCTGGTTTTTTCTAGGAATATATTGGGAAATGGTGGCAAAACTAAGATTTGAATCTGGGTCTCCTAGTGCTCCTACTGTTCCTAACAGGACTCACTGGATTGCCTCCTAGTAAGTTTTTTCTTCTGAAAAATCTATTGCTTTCTTAAGGAAGCTTAAATGTTCAAAAGCCCAAGAATTGATTTGTTTATTTTTTAACTAAATCAGCAAGTGCATTTTTCAGGAGTTGATGTATGCCCATTCATATTGAGAAAGGCTTTGGCAATTAGCATTTATCTTTTGCTGAGCAGAGCTGAAGAATGGCACTGACATTATGAATTTTTAAGTCTCCATTCCTAAGGGAGTAGAGTGTGGCTCTTCCTGCCATTCTCAGCTTGGCTGGAACTGCAGGAGGGCCGGTCAGGATGCCCTATAAACCAAGAGAATTTGGGCTGCGTGCCAAACACTCATCTCCCTGCTGGAGGTGCCTCCAGGCAGCTCCCCGATCTCACATGGGCTGGAACATTGGAGGAACTCCCTCCTGAAATAATAGAGACTACCTAAGCACTCCTGCTTAAAACAACTACAATAAACATGGGCAAATGCATGCCCTGTAAAATATTTTGAGGGGTTTTAACAATCACTTTGTTGTTTGGTGACCAGGAGTTTGTCAAGCAAAGGTGATAGACACCACCCACTCACCCTGGCTGAGGTCTGAACCAAACCATCAATACAACACAGTCACAGGGCCCTCTGGCTCTCTCTTGCCTTGCTGGTCTGTCACTGCATATCCTTAATGCAGCAGGAACTCTGGCATCCCAAAAATCCTCCTCTCCTAGGCAACAAAGTGATTGATTATCTCAATGATTGACATTTCTTTGGGATTTTTAATTCATTCTCAACTCCATAACTGGCAGTTGCATCTACTAGGCTCTCTATTTCTGCAGCTTATGATTTTTTCAAGCAGACAAAGGGATTTAGGAACGTAAACCTCCCTGCACCAGCAGATGGGCAGATTTTTGCCAAAATCAGCCAGGCTAGAAAAGGCACCGTAAGCACTTGCTCTGACACAGTGCAGTCTGGATGACACATCTGGGTGCTCACACAAGCTGAAAAGGTGTTTGGTGATCTGTGGCAGGATGAAAATAGAGATGAGTGGGGACAGATCCCTTGATTTATTTTGAAAATACCACCCATGGTCAGTTAAACTTGTTTCCTTAGCAGCCTGGCCATGCATGGAGCAGGCCCACAGTTTTACACCCCTCTGCAGCCTGGAAGGATGTGCCAGCAATAGCACCTGTGAGCAGTGGCACAAGAAGGCGGCGGCAGTCCCATACATAGGACATGCCCCACCAAGACAGCTCTTGTCCCTCTCCTGAGAGGGCACAACTGGTGAGAAGTATGTGAGATGCCCATGCTGCACGGCCAGACCTGTGTCCTTCAGAGAGGCCTGACAGAATTTCACACTATGTCCAGTGCTGTGAGATGACTGCACAAATGTCCCCACTGGTGGCCTCAGCCTCTTGTTTGGTGTATGAAATCTTCCAGCCTAACTCCTGAACATCATCTAGGATAGAGGAGGACACATCCCCCAGTCTCAAAGCCCATTCCACTCCTGTGACAGCTGCAGAAGTTACTATGGAGAAAACCAGTTCAGTACAAGAAAGTACCGCAGTAAATCTCTCTCTACAGTTTATCATCAGAAACAAGGAGGGATGCAAGAGGCCAAGCTGCTTTCTTGGGTCTCACGGTGGCCTCTCACAACCCACCACTGCTGCAGCCCATGCGCCTCCAAACTGCTCACTGATCTTCTGCAGAATAGCTCTAGGAGCCTCCAACCAATGGGTACAGCTGACTTACATAGATACATTTCAGTTATGTATAAAAAGCCAAATTCATTACACATTAAAGCACGGCAGCTTTAACCTAACACTTTTAGGCTTTTCCCTACTGCTGCTGGCAAGACCACTGTATTTTCTCATACATGTGAGGAAGCTTTCCCAAATAGTATCACAGGGAAAAAAAAACCCCTATGTACATCATTCTCTGTAGAACGCCCAAATCACCAAGCTTGCAGTGAGTGATGCAGTAGCTGGGGAGTAGCTGAGAGGATTGAGCCTGTGCCTGCTCAGTGGGAGGCATGAGGATCTCCTCACAAGGTGTCAGCAGATGGCTGGGTGCTGAAGGTATCTCCCTGGTGACACCCACGGGAAACAGCTGGCAGAAACCTAGGGTGAGGGACAATTGCCTCAGAAGTTGTCCAACACAATTTAGCCACTTTTGGGCATCTCGAAGACCTTCACTGAGCTGAGACCATGGCACAGGGCCCTTGGGAGGCCACTGCTCTTCTATAGCAATAGCTGAAGTTCAGGCATCTCAAATGGCATTAGTCCTCTACATTTACACACTTGAATCATCCCTCTGCAAAACAAACTAAAAACAACTGGAAGAGCAGATAACCACAAGAACTCAAGTTATAGCTCTCCTGTCTGCATTGTTAAAATTAGAGTTTAGGGTTTGATATGTGAATATCATGATCTGATAACAATTACCAGAAAAATACCAACCTAAAGGGCAATGACACACCCTCCCTGTTTACAAATGTCATGGTCATATGAGATAGTAGTCAAACATATCAGCAGACTAAAAATAAACCACAATAGGATATGTTGATAAATATTTATTTCAAAACAGTATAGCTTTTTACATGACTAATGTTAATGTGATTTCAGACTGAGAAGAAAACAACCAATGTTGATTGCTTGCTAACTGTGTTTGGAGGAGTGACACAGGTAACTAACTACCATCAACTCTGGCATTTTATTCTCCTGGTAAAAAATGTGAGTAGCTAGATCAGTCAACACCATTATTGCTTTTAATACACCAGTGAGGACTAGTGCAGGATGCAACTAGAAGGCCACAGGTATCATCTTGGAAGAGGAGCAGCCATTTGCATGAAAAAAGGTTCATCCTTCACGACTGCGTGGGCTGGTTTCATGCACCAGCCAACAGAGCCTGTATCACAGAGAGGTTAGAAAATGTCTGCCTGGACCTTTAAGACAATTTTATTCCGAGTTAATTCACCATCAAACCCTTTTCACAATAGCATCTGCCACTGAACCACTGCTAATTAGTCAGTCCCTGTTCAGCGAGGGAGGAAGACGTGACAGCAAAGATGAAATTATTTTTAAAAACGGCCCGAAAAGCCCCTATAAGGATTGCAGCACTTTATGACCTACACCATGCTTGTCACAGGGCAGGGAGAGGGAATTTGCCTATCACTACGTGTTGCAATCACTGCGGAAATGTCTCTCTCTTCTTGCTTCCTCCCCACCCTTGTTCAGAGAGTTAAGGTAAGATGGGAAAGCAGCTGCAGCTTCTAGGACATCCCAGCTGGGGAGCCAGGCCAGCACTGGCAATGCTCCTTCAGTGTGCTCTATAAGCCTCCGTTGCTTTAATGTTTTCTCTGTAAGTATCACTTCTCTAACTGTTGTGAGCAGCATGAAGAAAATTCATGGAAGATCTTGAACAGTTTGGGTGTGGTGCAGTAGGGGCCACACAACAGACAATGCAGTCAAGGGATTTACTGAAGCAAATAGTTCTGTTGTGCTGGGGGAGAGAGAGAACTGGGAGAAGCATCTTGATTTAGGGAAAGGGATTCATAGCTCAGCGAAAGTCTGTAGAATGACTATTCTAACACTTAAAAGTTTCCATTCTGCACACCACAGTCTCCAAGTGAAAAAGCAGGGCTCTTCCAGGGATAAGTTTACCAGGCTGAAAGGTTAACAGGGAATAACAGAAGTCCCAGGAGTGTGAGTCTTCATTTAGCTCTCTGGTCTCACAGATCTGTCTGGACAGGTAGAGCCTGACTACCTAAGCACAAGAGTATCTTTATTGGAATTCCTTGTCCATCATTCTCCCAAGAATATGGAGATGGAAAGGGGATTGCACAGCTGGGTATTTCTGCAGTTCCTTGGTGAGGACAGAAGCATACAGTCCACAAGGCTTGGGGAGAGATCTTTGAAAAGAAAGTGGTGTGTTTCAAATGAGACACCCACCTTCTCTAAGGTTGGTATACTGGCAATACCTGAAAGTAATGGGCTGCTCTGATGGTTCCTTGAAGACAGGAAAGCCTGGGAGTGAACAGCAGATTCTACATCTCCATCTCCTCTCTTCTACCTCTTTCCAAACAAAGCAGGGCTCACAGCACTGGAGGGGACTGCTGCCTGTAGCAGTAACCCCCACACTATGGTAGCCTCATCCCTGTGAGCATCCAGAGAGCATGACGTAGGCTACGTGCCCACTAGAGCATCTGCCCACTCCTGATTCCACAGGGGCCTCCATAGAAACACTGAGCATGCTGCTCCAAAAGCAATTTTCATTCTATCACAGGCTGCAATGACACCAGCATTGTGTCCACCCTCCTAAATGCACTCAGCTCAGGGGTTTATCAAACACACTTGGAAGAGCTAACAACAAGACAGGGTACCAACACTGACAGGCTGAATTTTAGCAAGGTTAAGAAGAGGGTTATAGAGAGAAAATGAAATATTTCAAAGCACATCATTATTGTACTGTCCTGTTATGCATCTGCCTAAGTTGCACTAGTAGTCAGCAAATTTTCTCTATAATTCTCCACTTTCACGAAATAGAAATTATTTCTGGTGAAAAATAATATATACACTCCAACACTATGTACATCATTCATGCAGAATAGCAAAGCATTCAGTGCAATGGGAAAGTGTCATCTTCCAAATGCTGCAAAACCCATAAACAGACAGAAGTTACATTCAGTTCCTAAGTATTAAGGAAATACACATAAAAAGGAGACCTCCTACCAAGATGGCAGAAAGCTCAAACAAAAGGAAGAAGGAAAGGACAGTATGATATCCCCTTGTGTCCTGCTATTTTTTTTATTATTATGGAGTGCTCTACTTACACAGTGTGTAATAAGAACATGCTTGTATGGTAAGATAGATTCAACCAAAATCATCAGCAGAAAACTTATGGAAAAAGATATTTTTTCCAGGTGTTTTCAGTAATTATACAAGTTCAGAAATTAACATTACACCAGTGAAGCATTATCTCAAGAAACACTTTGGCATTTGTGTTGTGTTTGTGTAGGGCATTGCTGAAAGCTCATGGACCTTCTGAAATCTGCCATAGTGTAAATCCCTGCTTCAGTCATGTTCCATTTCTCTGTAGAGGAAACTAAATCAAAGACTTAGCACTCTACAAAGTGAGGTATATGATAATCACCAGCTGGAAACTCATCATGTTTGGGAATCTAAGACATCTTCAGCTTAATCCTGACCAGTCACGGGACGACAGAGAAATATACATGGTCTAAATTGTCAACCAGTCAATACACCATACAGAAAAGTCAACCTCTTTCCCCTCCACATTTATTTCTCCCAAGCCTCTTCTATAATCTTTTCCTTTCCACACGCCCCAACTACTCGAAAACCACAGGCTTCCCCATGCTATTGGATTGGTTGGGTTTTGTAATGGCTGCTAGTGTGAAAATCCTTCCTAATATTCTAACACAAACAAATAGTTTTAGCCAGTCCCCTTTAGTACATATGCTTATTTTCCTCATGTCAATTTAAATAGTAATTTAAATAAATTACTGATTAGTAATTTATTAATAATTTAAATAAAAGATATAATAAAAATAAAAAACTTATTTCCTAGTAAGATGTTTAAAAGCTGACAGGATCATGCAATTCGTGTATCATGTTAATTTTCAATTACATTCTGTATGTGGTCATTTCAGACATGCTAGAAACAGAGGAATCATCCAATATGTAGCTTTGGTAAATATATTTACAAATATATTCCACAGACACTGTCAGAAGTTGATACTAAGAACAGAAGTCATCAATTAAAAGGAAGGCAGTAGATACTAATCCTTGTGGTGGAAAAGCTATTTCAAAATGTGAACTTAACCACATCCTCTTTAGTGTGTACTTACCAACATTCAGTACAGTCTTCCTGAATCTGTACAAAGTCTGAGACAACAGTTTGGAAAAGCTTATGAATATATATTTCATATGAAAGGAAAGGCTCACTCTGAAAACCAGCTTTAATAATTAGACATTAATACTCAATGACTGTGCCCATGTTCAGGCCTGGAACAGGTCTGTGCTCTCTCAGACTCACTGCAAAGGCTGCAGGAGGACCAACATTTCCTTGGAACAACAAAGAGCAGGAATTAATAATCCAAGGCCTTGGACTTCAAGTCCCATCTGCCCAAAAGTACATGAGGAAAGGAAAGGAAAAGGAAAAGGAAAGGCATACTGAGAACTTCTTTTAAGTCTAGCATCTCATAACTGCAACCCAGCTCCAATGCTTTCCAGGGTGGCAGAACCTCCTAACTCCATCTCCTACACCTGCTCATCCAGCCTCCTCATACCTCCAAAACACAGAGTCCATTCTGTTCAGGGAAGCTGCAGAATACTTAGTCTATGGAAAAGACTGTATCTGAGCACAGCATTAAACTGAATTCACTTTCCAGTACTCAACATGAGGAGCAAACAATACAAGGAATAAATTGCTTCCAAGGTTTGTGCTTTTCATAGTAACAGCTTAATTGCTGAGCTTACCTGTAGCTGCCACAGAGCTTGGAATTTGCTGCAGATCCATAACTGTCCTGCCGTTTTCATCACAGAAGTAACAGGTAGGAGTGTTGTTCTCTTCTTTCTGGGAAGCAAATGAAAGGTGGTTTGTTTTAATTATTTGGTTTTGTTTTATATTTATTTAACACACATTTCAGTCATTTGACTAATGACCAGGGGAAGGAAGCAGGAAAAGGGGAAACAGAGCCAGTTTTAACTCAGGTTAATAATCTCCAAGTCATCTGTCCACACCTTTGCATACACAAGAGCCACATAAGTGTGCCATGCTGACAATAAGTGGTGGCCAAATCCACAGAATCTATGCCTCCACATGGGCAAACTCTCAAAGAACTAGGCTGCTTATCCCAAATTGTTTGTTGCACTACTGAAACAGCTGATGCTTGAGACTATAATGACATAGAACACACCTGATCTAATCGGGATTCAGCCTTGGTAATTGGCCTTCATCAGCAGCACAGCAGGACATAATAAAGCTTCCACAAATAAGTGAGCAACAAAACTATTTTCCTGCATTTCTTTCTTTCAGTAGTTTCTTTATGATGGCATAAGCAGTGAAACTGGTGCTCTTAACATTTATTATACATGGTTTGGTTTAATCTTAGAATTTTCCTGTGCTAAAAGCAACGAGCTTTGTCCGCCGAGGCTCCTATTTGGCTGCCACAGGCTTCAGAGCAGAAAGAGACCAGGGGTTTGCAAAGCCCAGCACTGTGCTCCAAGGTGGGATCTCGCTGCTCAGGAATCTCTCCAGAGACTACCATGGTGTTTCCAAGGCAGAATTACCACCCCTTTTACTTACGTGCAAGTTTGGGAGTCCTTTTACCCTCCTTCTTGCATCCAAAACCCCAGTTTGTGCTGTTCTATTTCTGTTCAACCCCACAGCTCCTCAGCGAGGCCCCTGCAAAGAGAAGCATGGGGAGGGGGATTACAAGTTCAGCCTCATCTCACAGCCTGCCTGACACAGGTGCAGGGACCAGCACCCCCCCACCTCCTCCATAGGGCTGGAGAAAAGGGGACAGCCAAAAGCGCATTAAGGGAATTTATTTTAGGTCTTGCTGAGACTTTAAAGCAAACACTTCCAGAAAGGAGGGCAGGAGAGTCACAAATCTACATTGGCTGGCCTGTGCAGCTATGTCCACAAAGCAAAAGCTGCCCAACTGCACCTACGCCATGCTCCAAGCCGTGATCGCAGCCCAGAGCCCCCCACAGCCCTCCCGCCATGGCCTCAGCCCAGAGACACCCAGAG
>VWZW01002151.1:629956-689694 GCA_013397115.1 Edolisoma coerulescens
CCTGACGCGGCCTCCGCCCAGAGCCATCCACAGCCCTCCCGCCATGGCCTCAGCCCAGAGACACCCAGAGACACCCACAGCCCTCCCGCCATTGCCTCAGCCCAGAGACACCCACAGAGGCCCTCAGCCCTCCTGACGTGGCCTCAGCCCAGAGACATTCACAGGCCTCCTGCCATCACCTCAGCCCAGGAATGCCCACAAGCCCTCCCGCCATCGCCTCAGCCCACAAACACTCAGAAACACCCACAGTCCTCCCACTGTTGCCTCAGCTCAAAGACACTCACAGCTCTCCCGCCATTCCCTTAGCCCAGAGACACCCAGAAACACCCACAGCCCTCCTGCCACCGCCTCAGCCCCTCAGGACAGGAGTGGCCTCCCCACAGCCCTCTACACAACAGCCTCGCCTGCTGGGGGGACCCAGGCTGTCGTGTGAGAGAGCGGGAAAGTGGAGCCCTATGGCTGTGGGGCAGGAGGCCCAGTGCCTGCCCACTGTGGGACTGTCCTTGCCCAGGCCACCAGAACCTGTGAAGTCAGAGAATTCCCACCAACATAGAAATTATCTTCTCTTTGAGAGCCTGAGGGAAAAAAAGAGTCCATGAGGTTACTGGAAAAGAGGAAATCTGCCTGGATACATAGTAGATCCTGCTAGAAATGTCTCAACACCAAATGAACACTAACAGGGGTGAAAAAAAAATAAAGTATAAAAATGGGAACTGAAAAAGCATGGAAAGCTGCTCTCCAGCTGGTGGGCTCCTCCTGGCTGCATAAGCAGTTAGGAGACCTCAGGAAAAAAACAAATCTAAGATGAACAGCTGCACTTACACTGTGGTGTTTCTGCTGGTAGAGCTCGTGTGGTGCTGCAGGAAACAGTGGCAAGAAAGGGGAATTGAAAGCCTTGGAGGGGCTCTGGGATGTCACCTTCTCCACAGCTGCTCCCTGACTGCTCCCTGTGGCCAAAAACACCCAGTTAGGGCAAGAGGTGGCGGAGAGGGGTTGTGTGGGCACGGAGCTGTGAGGGCACTGGATTGAGCAGGGAACTGGGACACCTCCCCCTGTCCGTGACCCCGTGGGATGCCTCAGTCCATGCCTACATCCAATCCTCCTTGCTGGCACTGAGTCATCCCTCAGAGCATCCTCCCTTCAGGCTGTCAGAGCCCAAGGCAATGGCCAGTCTTTCTTACTGACATTCCTATCCCTAAATACATTTTCACCACAGAGACCATCTCCCTCATTCATCTCTCATCCCAGGAGACACAACTTTGTGGGACTCCAACTCCTGCTTGTTAGCTCAAGCCAAAAGGGATAACTATCAACTAAGAATAAATACTAATTAACCTGAATCTTTCATCATATCGTGATCTGAACCAGATGCTATATCTAACTTTAGGCTGCTTTGAGATGCAACCCCTATCTGCAGCAGGCAAAAATAAGATTCCTTCTTTTGATAAAGTTAATTGTGGGCCTCAACAAGACACATTTCTTGGCAATACTGTGCTCTTATCTTTAAATGCTGTGAACTCACAAGGGTTTGAAAGGCCTTACATTTTGAGTGCCTCCCATATGAGTTTTGTGATTGAGGAGAATTCAATCCAGGAACTTTCCCATGATGTGCTGGAAAAAGAGGTGCAGTGAAGACAGCTTTAACAATGCACACAAGCGCTGAATAGAGGCTGAACACTCAGAAAACTCAGCCAAAGGCTGCACAAGAGCACAGCCAAGATT
Source organism: Edolisoma coerulescens (assembly GCA_013397115.1). NCBI lineage: Eukaryota > Metazoa > Chordata > Aves > Passeriformes > Campephagidae > Edolisoma > Edolisoma coerulescens. Next base: position 631,679 of record VWZW01002151.1, read on the forward strand.
TAGCCCCTCAATGCAGGGGACAGAAGGCTGAAAGCCATATGGTATCTTCTCTTGAGCTAGTTGAAATCAATAGTGCTTTATATTGGTCTTAGTATCAGAGGAAGAATAATAGAGCAGGGTTAAAACCAAAGATTTATTTGCCAAAGTGCATCAATATTTTCAAAGCTGCTTTGTTTTGATTTTTTTCATTTGTTGGAAGTAGCTCCAATGTTTTCTAAATTACTGAAAACCACTATTAAAAATTCCTGTAACAAAACTGTGTTTTTCATTATGACTGTTGGTACTTACGCAGACAACATACATAGAGAGAGGAAAACCTACAAAACAGACTTACTGTAAAAGCCAAGACCTTTCATAAGTGCAGCTGTGTTCTCTTGCAGAAAAAAAGGTTATTTGGGGGAAAATATTTTTGGACTTCAAAAAACAGTGACAGGGATACCAAATAGCTCTTGGCAAGAGCTGTGCAAAGCTGAACTCTGTCCAGTTCCACCTCTCAGGCACCTTCTGTGCAACAGTCTAGGCTGGTAACTAGGATTAGCAATTTAATCTTCCCACTACTTCAGCATGGACATGTAAGTTTCAATAAGCCTGCAGATGAAGCCATAAAATCAAGCCTCTACCATTTTAAAGTTGCATAAACAGTGTTTAAGTGGTTTAATAGTGGGGCTGGTTTGTACAGCACAAATGTCACTGTATAGAGCAGCTCAGCAAGTCCAAAGATGTGTCCAGCAGTGCCAACTCCCCAAGTGCTGGTGCACCTTTCCATCCACGGACCCTCTGCTGCAGATCACCAAGGGCCTCTTGGTCTGTAAAACACGCATCTCACTTCTGAGGCCAGACATTACCCTAGCCCTTGTTCTGTGGCACATGAGGAACCGCTCCTGTGTCCCATGAAATAGACCTTGCTTTCCTAGGAGAAAGCCCTCAAATTTGTGCTAAAGGAATGAATGGCAGCTCCATCCTCCCAAAGAGCTGAAATAGCTAAAAACACGGAGGATGAAGTACTGTTTACCTTCTTGTCTTGCAAGTGGCTGGTTGCTGTGGTAGTAAGGCACTCCCTAATGAGCAGTGAGAACCACACAAGAGAACCAGAAGTTACCTGATTCTTACCAAAACTGATGGGAATTACATAACCAATGGCTTTTTGAGAACTCTGTCAAATTTAATGCCAAAATTGCTCTTTAGTCTTGTATATAGGATACTGGCTGACTATAATCTCTAAAGGTACATAGTCAAGTGGAAACATTGGCCAGAGTTTCAGCTACCTGAACAGTTCCAAGTGCTCAGGTGTATTTTAGGTACTGAAAACAACCTTTAAAAGTCTAGTCAAGATTCCTTTCCTTGAACTGAAGGTTCATAATCTCTGATGAGTCCCATAACCAAAACTGCCATCATAACAAATGCACAGGCATCTCCTTTCCTGGATGTGGGTGGTTTTGATGCCTGCACTGGTTATAAGCAGCAATGTACTAAGGGAGTACAAACCCATGAAATTTAGGAAGATGAGTAATGTATGAAGTGTGGAGGCAGTGAGAGATGATCCTCATATTATGTGCTTTTATTTAATAATTTATAAATAAGTATCAGCTTTCCCCAAACTGCCCCTCAGCCTAGCAATTACATGTTGGCTGATTTCTGGTTAGTGCTGTTCTTTTATAATAACAAACTGTTCCCAAAGCTTCACATACAGAGAATTAGACAATCAAAGTACTGTGTGCTATTTTCCACTTAATTCATTCAGTTAGCTGCAATTAAAACAATACAATTCAAGGCCTTGTGTGTTTCTCTGAAAAAATACAAAACTTTACTTGTTACTATTAATATATACAACCTACAAGAAAGAGTTAACAAAGCCCCTTTGTCTTCACTGTTGTAGTAGAGTAATTTTCTTATCCTTTTCTGTAGATGCCCTGGCAGTCATCAGTATTTCTTTCAGTTGCTGTTCTTCAAAAGACACACACTTTTCATTCAACTGTACAGAAAAAAAAAAGGAATCCAGTGGGACAAATTCTCTCGGTGAGCAGATCCACTACAGCTGCCTGGGAAGGAATCCAGGTGAAGGTGCAGGGCTTGAGTTAAGGAGATGACCAAACCTATTTAGAAGGGAAGAGGCACTATTTTGTCATGCAGTAATCAAATTTCTGTTGGATTTTACCTAGATATTTTACCTAAATATTTCATTTTTCTGGAAAAGCAGTGTTTCATGGCTACTGATCTCTGCTCACCCACTTCATATAAATGACATACCAAGTTTTAGCATGACTATAGAACCTTTCCTTTTTTTGTTTTATGGAGCTTCACTAATGAAACCTAATGACAATCTAATTAATATTATACCAGATTTGTGGGTGCAAAAGAGAACAGAAGTTGTACCTGGCTCCACAAGAAAGTGACAAGCCACCCTATTAGAGCTGCTGTGACTGTCTCCCATACCACCAAGCTCCTCCAAAACTGGGCATTATTTCCATCAGTCACGAACACAGAGTGTGCAGTGCTCAGACAGCAGCAACATCCCTGCCTTCTGAGGATGCACTGTGTCTGTCCGAGTCTCACAATGCTTCCAGAGCTTCTGTGAGCAAGGTATATCTCCACACTGTTCTTGGCAGAAGATTATACTCCTGATGTGCTCATCTTGGGTATGTTAGTTCAGTATTTCAGCAGTGGTTCTTGACAGAGGCTTGATTCAGCCTACTCCTGCAACAGGACAACAAAGCGCTGATTTGGATCTGTACTCCTAATTATTACCCACCAACATAAATGAGCATTTCACTTAAGCTCAGTTCCTCAAGAAAGAACTATTGTCTGCTTTGATAAGATGGCATGAAATTTATCCAAACATTCATCAAACTACGTGAAATCTTATTGGAAGAATATGTTCTAAGATTTTGTGAATAAAGTCCCTCAGGATAAAGTAACACCAAAATACATGTCAGAGCAGAGACTCCCAAATTCTGGTCTGAAGGGAACTCACAGCTCATCTAGTGCTCACTTTTATTCCAGTACATAACAGCACAAGAAGGACAGGACAAAATAAAGAACCAAAATCAGCATTTCTTTTCCAGAAAGGCAGACCTCTGCCAAACCCAGCTCCAAGAAACACTTTCCAGTATTTTCCTTCCTTCCAGTTACTGTTGTTCTACAAAGATGTAACACGGTGATGAATAACAAAAAAGGCAATTCACCAAACAAGGTACCTATCCCAAAGTTATTTTTATTAAAAGAAATGTGAATACCATACTCATGGCATATGACTTTATGCTTGAAGAATCCTGCAATTTGCATATAATCTGGGTGAAAGAAATTTAGTTGAAAGACCACATCTCCAACTACTAATGAATGTTCCCAGAAAGTCTAACAAAAGAAAAAGAAAAAAACCCAACCACCTCTGCTTGGCACGTTTTTTCCAAATGTGCTTTCTTAGCTTAAGTTGCTTTCATAGAGATAACACTGGCAGACAGCACCTGTATGTGTTTTGTAATAAACATACTTTTGATATGGCATTTCAGGGCAATTGGATTACTAAAAAAATTTTTATAAAGCTAAACTTATCATCAGTGTATATCAAGGATCACGTTATTACAATAAACTATATAGAGTGAGGCACTGTCCATGAAATCAAGGAGATATTTCATATCACTTTAATATGTTGACATTATCAACTGACCTATAAATACCAATACCATTTTCATTATCATCTACATTTAACCTTCTTTAAGCTTTCAAGTGCCCTTATGTCCAATACCTGAAAACATGCAATTCAATTCCAGCAAGTAACTCCAAAAATCACATCAAGGAAGTTCTTTATTGGTTTCTCTCAATGACTTCCAGATTAAATCTGCTCTTCTATAATCACAGAAAATGCTTTCTATAAGTATCTAGTCTAAAAACACATGGTTGAAGTTAGATATTTTCAATGCTGCAACAAAGGACCATGCAACTAGAAAATAGTTAATAACTCTCCTGATGACTCACATACTGAAATCAGGGCTGACTCTTAGTATCAGAAGAATGAAACCATATTTAAGAACTAAAATAAGATTGTGGAGCACACAAAAGGAATAGGTTTGGATCTGAAAGTATCTACCTTTTACCTACTCACCTTTCAGACACTTGGGCTTCATTAACTCCCAAGTATCACTGCAAGAATGTGCACTATCAGTGCAGTGAGTGCATAAATGCCAGAGTGCCAAGGTAAGGAAGAGGCAGACATTGTAAATCTGTTCACAGTAGTGTTCCAGATTGGTGCTAAAATAAGAGTTATGAGCTACATTCATTTCAAGCAAATATAAGATTATCTATACTCAGTTCAGGCCTTCTTTAGTCATCATCTACTTGGGAAGAAATTATAGCTTATATAGAACAGCATTCATTTTCCTCAGAGACAAAAGGTGAAAGTGAACAAACTCTGGCCCTTCTCCAGTTCAGGCCAAGGAAAGATCCATGCACAAATCCCTGAGGGTGACATCTACCCAGCCCAATACAGCTGCACTTACCCATTCTGTAAGCTCCCAAATCAAAAGCAGTTGGCTCAAGCCTCTGGAAAAACAAAGGTTTCACATCAAAATATTCTTCCAAATAGAAGTTGAGTACAGAAACTTACCATCTCTCCTTGTAACAAAAGCTTTCATCCGTAATGTTTGCTAGAAGGCAAGACCTTTACCACACCAGAGAGCAACAGAAACTTATAGTGCCCTTTCAGGCCCATGCATCTTGAATAGTTGCAGTTATGAATGGACAAGTGTTCTTCACACCTCCTAGAACAGGGAAACAAAGAAGAGCAAAAGAAATCCTGGAATCCTCCAGAAACTCAGCATTTCCACCTAGCTTTCTATTCAAGTATTTTTACCCTTGGCTATTGATACAAAACAAACCCATGGATGCACAGAATAGCAACAAATCATCAGCAGCTAATAAAATTAAACTGAGCTAGACATCATTGCTATATTGAACAAAACAGATTCTTCCCTCCACCAACAATGACTAGAGCAGACAAAAGCACAAAAGCTGTGTGATGACAGACTTTCATCAGGGAAGGCAAATGGGCAGGCTTTGGCAGCTGTGTAAATTCTGTGGTTTGGTCCTGGAGGTTGTGGCTTCAGCCCCACCTCCCAATTCCTTACCACAAACCACTAGAGATCTCTCTGAGTAAGTGCAGGACCAGCTCCTTCTCAGTGAGGCTCCATCAGATTTAAATATCATCCATGCAAAAGGCCTGCAGGTGAAGCATCCTGCCACAGGCATGGCTACTCAGCACAGCTGTGGGCATGGCACAGCTGAGACCCTTTCAGCTCGACAACAGAAGAAAATGCCCTGAGCACCTCCCATCCCCGCAGGCTGCCTCCCGCCTTGGACAGCCCCTCGGGAACACAACTCAGCTGCCTTCTCAGAATCAGACACAGAGGACCGCAGATTAATTAATGCTGCCTGTATCCCAGGAACATCCTGGGGACCTTAATCACTGTCCTTAGCCATACTCCACTTGGCACTTTCCACGTGTTAGGCAAAAGGCAGGCTCTGTCTGTCAGGGCTCCTCCAAGAAAGGGCTGTCCACCTGCAGCAGCACCTGCAGAGCAGCAGCTTTTGAACCACTCCACAGTCTAAGATGCTATTCCCAACATCCAACCGTAGCTAGCTCGGCCTGTTACTGTCATTCTTTCTGAACTCTGGCAATGAGGCAAATGGGCATCAACACCAGTGGTCAGAGCCATCCAGGCACTCCAGCTGACACAGGATACAGATGAAAGTCACGCATGGGGCAGCCCCTGCTTTGCATTTTGGTGCAGATGTACACAGAGAAAGGAGCGAGGGCAGAGCTGAGACAGTGGGAAGCTTAGAGAGAAGGAGGGTGTCTTACTTAAAATCACTCTAAAGCACATTACAAATCTGTTAAATCATTGTGGCTTACCCTGTATTTCAGAGTAGATTCGTAACTTTTCAGAGGGAGTGAAGAAACTACCACTCCACTTTTAAATAATGAAAATGCTAAAAAACCTACACTTAACAGCTCTAAAACTGCAGCAAGTCACCCACCAACACCCACTCCTCTTGTCAGCAGGCTTTTTTCAGCTTTGCCTATTATTTGTGTCAAGTCAGAGATGTCTAATGTTTGCTGTGCTTATCTGCTCAACTTTCAGGAGCCCCAAATGCTATGTACCTGTGCCACTGACCTTTTTCCCCACAGCATTTTGATCAAAATAAGTAAAAACCACAGAGTTTCCAAAATCATTTGGATTCACTGCTCTGAGTGCATAGCTGTAAAAAATCTGCTTTAAGATTAACATCCAATTTTATTCATGCCTGAGGCTTCACCACAGCATCTATTTTTGTAAGATTAACAGCAAGATCCCAGTTCTCCAGAAATGTAAAGAGTAAGAGACAATTGTAAAAGGAAGATGATGTTTCCTAACCTGCCCTGCTCACATCCAAGATGGTACATCTTCCTAACCCTTTCCACATCGGGTGTAATTTCTATTTGCATTTTTGCACCCACAACATATAGCATGTGTATTAGTCCTTCTGCCTCCCATTAGCTGGAATGCAAGCTGTGGGTGCCAAAAAATACTAACATAAATCTCACATGTGCAAATCATCCCCTGAAAGACAGCTTTTACTCTGGAGGAGTTAAGAAACAGCCATCTCCCAGTACCTTGCACAACAGTAGTTTGAATCATCTAACTTGAAAATACAAGTATAGAAAATGAGCACTTGATATTTTGGCTAATCCATTTGAAATGAGTATACATAAAAACACTTCTTCTTGGACATGGCAACCTGAGGACAAACTGAGGGTCATTTTTAACCTAAACATCAGAGGAGATGTTGCTTTAAATAGCGCCTTTGGTATCTGTCAATTAGAGCTATTGCATTGCTGTCAACTTGCACTCCTGCTTTAGTTCCAGCTTTGCTCCATCCTACACAGATCCGTACAAATCAATTGTCTCTTGCAAACATGCACTAACCACTGGAAAGTGAAATTAATAAAGTGTGAGAAAAGCTGATTCATAAAGCTGACACTCCTGTGCCCAACAACCCTGGGTTTCTCCCCTCTAGCTAGCGGCTTCAGATAGGCAGGCAAAGTGGTAAAAGATTATCAAATTGCAACTGTCATTCCTGACAAAATGCATCTCAATGCTGGAAGGAATTTTAGGTTTTAAGCTAAACCACCACCTCAAAGGGTTCCTCAGAGCCTGTCAATATCTGTACTTTGGATGGAAAGCTACCACTGAGTGCAGTGTGTCCAACATATAGAACCTGCCACAAAATGAAGTTCTTCATAAGAAAGCTCATCTCAGTCTTGGTTGGCAACAATAACAAGGAGACAAGATGAGACCATCAGTCTCAATTATGAAGACAATGTTTTCCTCCCATATTATTCTGTCTGTCATGTTCCCTTCAGGTTCCAAAGGAATCCCTGTCTCATACATCATTATTTCCCACAAAGCTTGAAAGCCCTCAGGGGGGGGTTTCTTCCTGCCCACTGTACCAGCCTTGAAGTCTGAGTACCTTCAGAACAGTGACAGAGGCCTCTGCCAGCAATAAAGGGGAACATCTGCATACCAATTAAACTGCTGAGCGCTGAAGAGTAAAAAAAAGAAAAAAAAAAAGAGGGGGAAAAGCCTTGAAAGTAAATCTGAGCCAAGTTCTAATTAATGCCCTAGGCCCCGATTCACCACAGCACTTAGGCATGTAGTTAACTTTAAGCATGTATTTAGTTCCATTGAAGTCAAAAGACAGCATCGAAGAGGCAAACTACATTAGCACAATTTAATACTCTTTGGGCTAATTAATCAGCCATAAAAATTAACTATAAGAACTGTATTCCTTATTTCCCTCACTGTGACATTTCCAGATAAAAATACTTGAATGTGGCTGGAATAAGCTAAAAAAGTGCTACTCGTTTGGCTGTCATGGGGTGCTTGGTCCTACAGCTGTGAAGGCCCGTCCCTAAGAGCAGCTATAGGAACTGAGCTCTCTCCACATCACAGCCTACTGTCTGTATCTGTATGTATGTATGTGGTGGCAGCTCGCAGACACAAAAAGCACAGCCCTTGTCCTGAGGAGCAGTAATTGAAGAAATGAATTGGCAACAGATGAGCAGAGCCACCAGGCAATGGATGGCACATTAGAGACATCTTTCCTTTTCTCTATAAAGAGGCATTTGCTCACTGCAGCACATCAGTGTCAGCTGTGATTGGAGGTGGCAAGGAAGGGCAGCAGACAGGGCTGGAAAACGAAGGAGGCTGAGGGCAGATGCAGGTTTGGACACAGAGCTGGTGAGGTTCCCAAGGAGGCACTGTCCGGCAGAGCTGGCGTGAGGGGAACTGTGCTGGTGTCTAAAGGCAAGGCAGACTGGAGTCTGGCCCAGCCCCAGTGTGGGCAAGGACTAAACTCTCCTGAGTTTCAGTGCAGCAGGATTAAGCCCTGTAAAAAAGAAGCCCGAAGTGCAATCTCCACATAGCTGAATTGTCCCAGATACATCCAACCCTCTTCTCCACTTGGTAAGCCCAGCATGGAGAATGGCTGCCAACACTGCACTAACAACATGCAGGCTAGATTTGGCCTAAACATGGTCTCCAAGGGCCAAATGTGACCAACTTTTGAGGTCCTGTTGACTTCAAAAAAGCATGTGTAAGAACCAACCATTCTGTAAATCAGAATGCAAGGAGACAAGCTGGCTGATAAGGGTGTCCTTGCTAGCGATTTCTGCAAAAATGAGGCCACAGAAAGTTTGCTGAGTATCATGAATGCTGTACATGGACCTATAAAAACAAGAAAAATGAAAGCAGGGGACATAAACTCCTGGTTGACAATACTTCTTTATCTCATCCATCATGAAAACAAAAAAGAACAACACCATGAGAATAAAAGAAAGTACCAGCACAGCTTTTCAGATTAACTTTGAATTTCCTTGCTTTCATTGGTTTAAGAGCTCTATTGTTACTCCCTTGTTTTTTTTAATTGCAGATACTAAAAATTCTTTTATCTTTCAAAGTCTTTAGAGTATGTTATATAATTACATAATTAAAGCCTCTTTCAACTGGATATAATTTACTCTATAGTTTACAACAGCTGCGCTAGAGCTATTACAGTTTATCATTTAAAAGCCTAATTAGAGGCTTCTTAATTAGTGGATCCTTCAGTCACTAGACTGTGACTGTGTAAAATATGCTCAGCAGCTATTGCATTTTACAAATCTACATGAAATGTTTGTGTGAAAACAGGGTGTGTACAAGTCCAAAAAGACAGTGCTTGGCCCTGCAGGTCAGCCCATTTGAGCATGCAGAGCTCCACACGACATCTCCACTCCTGTCTCAGTGCCCTGCTGCTCCACACAGCCTTTCCCTCGTGTATGTGTTGCTGGGAACTGCCAGCACCTCCCAAAACAAGACCCCGGCCTCCCTGAGCTGATGTGACTGTTGCCATGTTCAAACACGACCCAAAGAGAGGACGGGACTGCGCCCACTGACTGCCCAGGCCAGCTCTTGCATGGCTCATCAAAAGCTTTCTCCAGCAAACTCAGCTCCTTGCTGCTGCTGCTCTGTCCCTCAGGAGCTCTGCGCCATGCTGCGCTCTGCACACGCCTCCTCTGCTGCACAAAGTACCCGTACCACTAGAAGGAAGAAGAGGGGAACGAGACTCTCATTTATAGCCACCAACACGTATTTCTCATTAATCACCACCAAACTAGCAGTGGGTCACTGAGATTCTAAGTGCAATATTTGCCCAGAGAAAGGACTGTAACTCCTTCATCCTCCCCCTTGGGTGGCACAGTGCTGGGGAGCAGCTGGTGGAACTAAAGCGAATCTTAACAGGAATCACTCTCTAGAATGAGCCTCATACAAACTGGGGGCTCACAGGACCTGCTGTTCAGTGAGCAAAGAGCTTGTCCAGACCATATTCTGGAGGACTGCTGGGGTTTTGTTCAGTTTTCTCGAGCTTGTGACATAGCAGCTGTGATACAGTGGGTCAGATTTGGGGCCTGCCAGCCTTTGGGAGTGCTGCTTTAAACAGTACAGTGACAAAATCATGAGTTCTTGTTGACTGCAGGATAATATAAATCAGCTATTGAAAACCTGTATCATTAGTGCTATTGCTTTCCAGTGGTAGATGGCTGCAGTAATGGATTGGCCTCTCCATCTCATCCTCCCACTGGAAAGCAACACACAGGACCGATCAATAACCTGATCTAAGTTACTTGTAGACACGTCAGGTGCAAATATCACCCTTTCTCAAAAGGTTTTAAAGACCAAGTATTTTTGCAAAATTTAGGCCAGGCAACGAATTGCTTTGGATAAATTGTCATTATGGTGGAGAACAGCATAACCAGACCCACTCACATTGTTACACGCAAGTTTTGAATAGTAATTCTATTGTATGCATGTATTACTTTGTGGGGTCAGTAGCTCAAGATGCCCCATTTGAAAAGCATTTTCTGAAATAGCCATATTGCTGAAGAGCCTATTTGATAGGAAATAACTAGATTATTTCATCATGGAATTTGCCACTAATTTCTACAGCTGAAATCCTAAAATAATTCCAAAATCAATACCAAAATCCACGGTCATTACTAGGGCCAGAATTTTATCCTATTGTGTCATAACGTGTTACCCACTTAATGTAGCACTGTCAAACCTGAAGTCAGTGGAAAATCTACAGGTCACAGCCTTGTTTCCCCATGGATCAGTGGAGAGGCTAGAGAGGGGTTTAAGGGCCTTCCTTACATAAAGGTGGCATCACTTGATGCCATTACTATGACTAAAGCATGTACATGTGTTTCTATCCCTGACCTCTGCCACCTGCACACACACAGAGGGGATACGATCAAGTAGATTATGAAGCAGGTCAGAGGCACAGATATTTCACAGTTATCATGTTACAGCCCCCAAGTATGTCCGTGGACACACACGGAAGCGAATGCAAGCTGAGTCCTGCTGTGGCACTGACATCAGGACAGTCTTTTTGGGGGAGAAAACACACACAGGCCAGGGCTTTCCGAAAGGTGAGCTCTCACCTTCTGAAAACTCTTGTGACAAGCTGCCTACAGATTTAACTGAGAACTTCACAGGAATATCATATTTCTTTGAGCTGACCTTCTTAGAAAACTTTGTACTCCAAACTTCTGGAAATCCTTGCACCTTAAATCAAACACCCTTTTAAACAGGTCCTTGTACAACACTTACATTCCATGGCCTGCATGGTACTTAATACTGACTTTCTTCAGTGAGTTCAACAGCATCAGAAGTGATGTCATAAAAATGATTTCACCTGATTAGTTTTGCATTGACTTCTGTGACAGGAGCAGGAGAGGAAAAGGAACGTGGTGGCTAGGTTCAGGTAGCCATAACCATAAAGCAGAGAAGAAGGCTGAAGACAGAGGAGGAAATAACTTCATACCAATATGCTTTATACTCAATTTGCCTGCTGGTCCAAGCAAGTACCATGAACTCCCTTCTCTTCACAGCAGGGCAGCCGTGCTGCACCCCACCATGGAAAACCCTGGGAGAGCAGAGCACAGGACAGCCAGCAGCTTGGCAAGGCCAGGGACCCTCTGGAGCATGGTGCCTGCAGCAGATCCCACCAGGACAGCTCCCCAGCCCAGCTCCCTCAACACCAGGGCACCAGGATGAGGAATCCAAGCACCTGCACTCAGCCCACAGCCGTCCCAGCTATGCAGGCTGGTGGCTGATGTGCTCCAGCCTCAGGGCTGCTGCCTGAACCCTTGGGGTCAGAATAAAGAAACGGATCTCTCTGGCAGTCAAGAGATCCCTTTTTATGGGGGCAGGATTATGGATTATCATTTTGTGTAGATCTCTGCTCTTCTCCACCCCCACACCTTTTTTTTTTTTTTTTTAAATAAATGAAAACATACCAGAAGAGCTCAGTGTCTTCTTTCAAGACTTCTCTATTTCACTAACTTGTTCCAACCTCCATCACAGCTCTTTCCTTGTCAGCAACTGTACCACTGTGCTATACCTCTGCCCACGCACAAATGCATTGGTTGAAGGTATGAACTGGAATCTCTCCGTTAAAGGAACAAGCAGGCATCCCAGAGACTGACACAGCTGCTATTTGCATGTAAAAGAGGAAAAGAGGTGCATGACTGAGCCCAAATTAGCATGAGCAAAGCCTCCCACTGCATTTGCAAACTACAGCTTGCACAGTGGTGCTAATAGAGGTGCACACTTTCCTCACAAAGAAGGACTTCTACCTCAGCCGTAAGGAAACTTGTAAAACAGTGGTCCACAGAATTTAGCATGAACTTCTAAATCCCTATTTTTCTAAAATATACAGAGTGCTAGAAAAAGAGAAAAACAGTGGATGCAGGGTAGTGTGGATATGCCCAGGTTTAATTTAATCTCCACTTCCAGCTTGATTCCTGAAGCTGGCTACCTCAGAGGGACATGTTTTGTAAGGCCTCCATCACTTCTGTACCCCTAGATTTCTGAATGTCCAGAAATATTCACAGCACTCAGTGCATCTAAAAATGAAAACCAAAATAAGCAGGGCAAATGCAGATCTAACGCTCCATTTCCATCTTTTGAAAAAGGAGAACCATTCCTTGTCAATGTCAGCTCTTTCAAAGGGATGCTCTTAGGATTCACTTATGTCTGCAAAGTCTTGCTGAAGACACACGCTTCATAAACTATAAGATTTCCAGATTTTAACACAGTCTTTGTCTCTCTGGCTGTGTACAGAGATACCTAAGCATCCATGTCTGTGCCTCTACCTACTGAGTCAGAAAAAGAGGATTAGATGTCTCAGCAGACTGTTCAAGAAGTGCAATTTTACTGGTCCCCCCAACGAAACTGCACTTTGAGGTGTTGTTGCAGAGAAGTTGTAGACTCTTTTTACTTTATCCTCATTCTTTCATGGAAGCTGTTGGAACAATTCAGTGCCTCCGCTATTTCTGCAGTAGGTTTAGCTCATCTGAGAAACTAGAAAGAACAGTAAATGCAGACATTAATGGTAATAAAAATCAAAGCTAAGCCCTACATGAAGAGAAACAAATTCCAAAATGAAAAATTCGATTACACAGTACCTGTCTCCTGTCTTGACTTCCTCATTATACGTAGAAATTAACCCTGTCATTAAGTACTTTGATCAGGCTGTACATAAACAGCTTATAACGGCATGAAATCTACCACAGCAAGCAGGCAAATGAACGAGTGGAGAAATACTGACATTTGGGGCTGCTGTCAGACATCAAGTGCTCCTACTCCCTCAGGGCCAAACTGCTAGAGTAAATGGGGTTACTCTGAGGATTAATTGTTCCCTCCTGGTTTGCACTACTTCCAGAAAGTTTCAGTAATAATATCCAAGAGGCTATCATTTGAGATCAGTAGCACTTTTTTAAGACCTCTGAGAGATTTATAAACTGGGCTTTGTAACTGCTCTTTAAGCTAAAATTTGGTATAGAAATTCTCAGCCCACAATTGACTTGAAGCAGTATCCCACCTCTCGAAAGTATTCTGAGGTCAAAAGAGGAAAAGCAGCACTTAAAGTAGAAATAGTCACTATCATCTATCTACCTAGAATTAAGGCACAAGAGGAGACGTGCCCATGGTTGAACTGGTCTCGGTTTGCATTGTTCAGCAATTAGGTATGGCACCATTTCACACATTCCAGCTCCAAATATTTGTCACTTACATTTGGAGAATTTCCATGCACTAATGCCCATTATAAGCAAGACTTCTGGGCAATTCAGTCTTTTTTCTGATTGGTTTGTTTCTTTGTCAGGATTTTGGAGCAGAAGTTGCTTTCTTCTGGGATGCATTTAACGCAATGTGACTTTACTTACTTGTGATCCTTTCTAAACTCCTTGCACACACAGACTGCCACGTGACCAGAGGTGGTCAGGCCAACAGGGTCTCTCCCCAGCTGTGCCCCTGGTTTGCCATCAGTCCCTTGCTGTCTCTGAGCCTTGTTTTTACACAGCTATGTTTCCTGCTGGCTCTTCCCACCTCTTTGCTCAGAAGACCCTCAGCATGGAGACAAAGCCATGAGGGTGCCCAGGTACAACACCTGCTCCTGAGCACTGCACTGAATTTCGAAAGTACAGCCCAGATGCTCTCTGCTTTCCTAGGTTAGCTGTGATGGGGTTCTGGCGATTTACCCAGAACAGCAGGCACAGACATAAGGGAGGAATCCTGATCCAAAAGAGGCAAAGGCAGTTTTCCACTGTCTTCAAGATGGCCAAGATTTTACCTTTAACAGCCTAATAGAAGCTTGGAAAAACACTAAGCAACCATACATATGATTTGTTTCTGTATGTATTGCTAAACATATTGCAGAGCAGACATTTTATTACTCCTAAAAGCACTAAAGCCCAGTATTTCCTTCACTTATCACAATCCATTCTTTTATCCCATTGCTACAATCAGCCCCAGGATGTTATTGCAATACATTGTTCAACACAGCTACAACCACAATTCAGACAAACTCAGCCATAGACCAAAACATCTGAGCCAAAACAGCACAGGCACCATTGAACTTCCTGGAATACTGCTCTCAATCTATAAAGCTGCATAGCTGTGCTTACTCATGCCCCACATACCACTTGTGTGCCCACAAAAATGCTTCTTTCCAGATCCCCAAATACTCAGGCACTCCCTTCTGTACAGTCAAGCAGAGAGTGCAACCATGCCACACCAACATGGGTATACACAGAAGATATCACAGTAAGACACAGTGCAAAGGCTGGAGTTATCTGAAGGCAGCATTTTTACATCTGGCTCTAACAAACCAGCCCAACTGCAGCACATGTGTAGTCCCTGGTAATAAAGCAAATAAGCCATTTATTTTGACTTTGCAATTCCTGTTCCAAATAATTTACTTAAATATTGCTGGGTATTTTGCCTACATTAAAAGTTGTAGTAAGGGTGTACCTAAAATTTCTAGCAAACCTAGCAATCCAGGCTGCAAATGCGCATTCTGTATACCAACTACCATAGCATTATCATTTGATATTTTTAAAATATGCCAGCTTCCCTTCTAAAAAAAATTCACTATTAATATCAATTTTATGTAACTAGCAGCATGCCAGGGATTTCTCCCAGATCCCATCCCTTAAGAATCCCCAGAATTCAGCAAGGTGATCAAATCTCAAATGCAAAGTCTTCCAGTGATTATTACTCTCTTCAATTCACCTCTTCAGAACTCTGGAGTTTGCTCCTGCTCCCACAGAGCATCCAGCCTTCCTGCAGGATGCAGAGCAGATTAAGGGCTCCACTCCTGACTGAGCAGGACATTTTTAAGCATGTCTTACCTGTAAGTGCACATGCTGCTTTAGTAATCAATGGCATCACCTAAAAGTATAGTCAATCAAGTTGTTACACACCTCTCTGAAGAGCTGATGCACTAACTAGGAAAATGCACCAGCTCAGCTTTGGAGCTGCTCTAGAGAAACTCACAAGTCATGTACTTTGGCACTGAAACAGTCAAGAAAAGTACAAACAAGAGGAGCAGGAGCAGTTACAGTGGCACTGCTTTTCAAAACACACTCAATGGCTTTTGGGAGGCAAGGCTGAGCCTTCTTTTAGGTTTAAAACTGAACTTGGGAAGGAAGGCAGCTGCTCAGGGATGCCAATGAGTCACAGAAGATATGTGAAAAGCTGGCCTACCTAAAATCTTTCGGGGGGTGGTGAAACTTGTAGTCAAGATAAAGTTTTATTAAAGGTTTGTTTTTACTAAATCTTTGTTCCTGGATTTACACAGGATTTAAAGTAGTGTGGTAACTTTATTCTATCAGTAACAAATCCCAGCCAATGAGAACAGCAGACATTCCCAAAGCCAACTGGACAGTGGGGCCCCCTGGGAGGTGAGCCCTGAGGCCAGTCCCCCAGATGTAACCAGGATACCCAGCACCTGCAGTGGCTATTGAAGCTAATGGGAATTGCTGGTACTCAGCACCACTGATGTTCGGACTCCAGGAAAGGAATTTGTGATTTATCATGAGCTTTTTGATTACAGATGGAGTCTGTCACAAGGACACACTCTTAAAGGAACTGAAGTTTTCAGCCCTCATGTAGATGGGCACCCATGGGCTTCAGTCTACAAGATGAGGTTTGAATCCCAGCCACATATCTGAGAAGTCGGTATCTCTGTACACTTGCTGTGTGCTCATCAAGGAAAATCTCCTTAAACAGCTGCAACTAAACTCAGCTCACACAAGGGGAGAGCCTTGCTTTGGTACATCCAAGCCCTCCTGGCAGCAGGCTGGGGCTCATGGGTGGAAGAACACACTTTTCCTACTGGAAAGCATGCTAAATGCAATTGCCTTCAGGATGTGATACATGTCAGGAAGGCAAAACACAAACCATTTCCAGACTTGAGTCAGAGAACAAAAGTGTGAAGCACCTTAGTACAAGGTCTAACTCCTTTCATATCCACAGGCCCCAGAGGTGCTGTCAGGTAAAGAGCGTGAGTCATGGGCGCGTACAATATCTCTTCTCAGCAGCCTTTATCCATCACTCTGCCATTGCTCCTCTGCTAAACAGCCAGAAGGTCATGGAGAAATATTTCGTCCACATTTTATCTGCACACACTTTCCAGAGACTGAATTCTAAAGAAAACAGAAAGGAAAATATAACAACTTTCAGAGGCCTGTCCCTGGGACAGAAGTCCTCACTTCATGAAAAGCATCATGGTGCACCTGCCACAACTGCTTCCATTCAGACAGGCCCTGGCTGCCCTTCCATTTTCCCTGCAGCCTATAGCTGCATTCAGACTCCACATAACTTCTGAATGCTGGTTAGGAAAGGCTGGTAACAACATACCACAGGTTTCTTAACCAAGAATGCCTTTTGGAAGCCTCCCTATGCTCTTTTGATCCAAACAGACGTTATTGCTAGTAGCATGGAGCAGATCTTCAGTGACTGTAAATGGACAGCGACCTGTTGAATTTCTTGGATTATCAGTTATTTACACCCCCCAAAGATCCTGCATACCATCCAAACCATTGTTCTGCATATTATGCACTCTTCCCCAACAAGGTTAGGTATCGGGACTGCGAGAACAGTCAGTAGGAGTTGAGATGGTTTTAAACTGGGCATCTTGGCTTCCAAGTAGTAAAAAGGATTTGTGTAAAACTGCTTGGGCACTTGGTTCTCAAATAAGCAGCCTAGAAGAAACTAAGGACTTTGCTGATCTGAAACTGTTAGTGCTTGGCATTTAAAAAAGCTCTTCAGAAGGCACCTGACAAATTACTTCATCAAGATTTGGGGGGACTGATGGGAATGCTTTTCAAGTAGTTGTTGGAACACAGGTGCTCACAATTTTCCTAGGAAATATGTCAAAATTAATCAAATAATTCCAGGAGCAGAAAAACACTGTAGCCAGGTTCCTTACTCATCTGTGTCCAAAGGTTGGACTCTTCCTTGGTATAAAGAAGGCACAAGCCATGGCTGACATTTCCCTGTACCTGAGACTGTCAGGATATCTCTCTCCCAAGTGCCCCTCTCTACAGCCTCTCCTTGGCCCATTTGTGTTTTCTTCCCCTCCCCCACATATATAATTTTATTGAATTTGGTCAGAAAGATACTTTCAACCACTTGTCAAATTTGGATTACACTAGTCAGGATACCCAAAGTTAGCACTGGAGGAAGGACATGCACCAGAGGCCAGATTTTAGTGGCATGCTGAAAACTCCCCAAAATGTTCAGCACCTGCATTGATGGAAGCCTGAAGAAGAGCTTTATTACACCTCCACAGTACCAAGTGCTGCGGGGTGGGACCCCACAGAAAGGAGCACAGTCCTGGCAAATCCTGTGCCCTCGAGACTGCCTGAGCCCCAGCCCAGCAGCCCAGAGCAGCTGTATATTCCAGAGGCAGCTACTCCAAGCAGCAGTTGAGGAATAAACACCCCATGAAGTGGAGGCCCACATCTCACTGCAGCAATGGGCTGAAAGCAAGGCACAGGGCACTTTCATGTGGACAAAGGTGGGGAAGGCAGTATGCAAAATCCAACTACCTGTGAGAAGATTAAATCTTATCCAACAGGCCACTTAACTTCCTCCTGACAGCCAAGCTTTGATTTTGTCCCCCATACAGCCAGCAGAGTAAATGAGATTTCAATGATGGCAAGCAGGAGGCCAGACACAAGTCTAGAAGTAAGGGGGTTTATTTCTTACTGAGCAGCTTGATAGCAGAAGTGCCATGGTCATTCTTTCTAATTTCAGGGACCTTTTAAATAAAGTTCCACTCCAGAAGCCAAGCATGAAAGGAGAGGAATGAAAACTCTTTGATAGATAAGATATTACAAGAGACTGTCAGAAGCTTGCTAGGAGAATGAAGTAACACTCTGGATACTGTCATTGAAAACAATAATGAAAGAGTACACCATTTTCTTAACTGAAGTACTATCAAATCTATGTTACTGCCAGACAACATATTTTTCGTCCAAAAGTGCCAATTTCAAGCTATGACTATTGATCTCTATCTAACACTCAAAATTAACTGCACTACTAAGGAAAAGTGGCACCAAATCGTTTGAGAACATCAAACAGTAAAAAGCCAACGGGGTCAAATCAAGGTCAGAATTTGATGAGTAGGGTGTCAGAAATTTAATCCATTTTGTCTAAGATAATGTATAGAGCCCGTATTGGGGCTTTTTTTCCCTTTCTTTTCTGTAATTTTTTTTAAGCTAGCTTCTTTCAAAAATATCACAAAACCAGACCTCGACTTTTTTTTTATGAACTTTTTTCCATGACTGGAGAGAGAAAAGATTAAATGGACTGCAACACAGATGGCAATTATGCCTCTGTTTATTTCCTAATGAGTCACAAGATTATTTTTTGCCTTCTGCCACATCATTTCAGAATACAAGAAAACCTTATCTTGAAGGAGACTTGAGGAGACAAAATAACACTGTTAAAAGTTCCAGTCCAGCAAGAGACTGAAGTGTATTTTAAAAAAAACAAACCAAAAAAAACCAACAAAAAAACCCACCCCAAAACTTTAACCACAAGTGAAGTCCCATTCACTTAAACTCAAATTCAGAAATGATGGGTAAATCTGTTCCACCAACTGGTGAATGTGGTGGCTATCAAGTTCATTAGTGGTCTCATGACAAAATATTCAACAGCTCTCATAGTGACATGTTGCATGTACAACTCAGCATTTGGAGGAAGTTAATTCCCTAACTGTGGCTAGAGGAGGCTTCTCCTCCGCGCCCCTACAGAGCCATCTGTGCCCTCTAACTGCTCCCCTTATCGCCCTGCCTGCCCTGGATATTCCCCAGCCTCGGAGAGCTGACAGAACTCCCCTGCAGCCTGAGAGCCAAGCCCAGAGAGCCCACACTGGAGGCAGCACAGCCGTGAGCACACTGACCCAGCGCTGCCAGGGCTGCAAACTTGCCTGGGGCCACTTGCTCGTGAAACCCAGGCCGAGTAACCAATTTGACAGTGGCAACACCGTCTGCTTCTCGTATCACAGTCTAGTAATCAGCATGCTCTTGAAAAGAAGCGTGAGATATGTATTCATCAGTTCAAACCCTTGTCTCTCACCTCAAGAAATGCCTTAACCACAGGGTTTTGGATAGGGGGACTCCCCTCTAAACCTGCTGAAATCTTGCAACAAAAATTCAGGCTTTGATCCTAAGAGGGCTGAATCCTCAGCCTAGTGATTAGGACACATGGCTGAAAGAGAAGAATCCTTTATCTGAGAACTTTTCATATGTTTTAGGCAGTAACTGGGGGTGGATAATATGAATTTGGATCTTGTCAGGAAGAGTCTGAGTGTGACCTCCCACCTCCTACCAGAATACACAATATGCAAAAGAGGATCCATTTTAAAGGGAGAGCAAGACATACGCTCCCTTCTGGAACAGCACTACCTCCGTGCTGGAACACACTTGCTTTCTGCAGTAGTAGGTAAAGACACCCCTACTCAGGAGATGGCTGGTGCTTTAGAAACACCCATGTCCTCAGGAC
Source organism: Edolisoma coerulescens (assembly GCA_013397115.1). Lineage (NCBI taxonomy): Eukaryota > Metazoa > Chordata > Aves > Passeriformes > Campephagidae > Edolisoma > Edolisoma coerulescens. Next base: position 651,607 of record VWZW01002151.1, read on the forward strand.
ATTTCTATTTCCTGGCTCTAGAGGTTCCCCTTCAGTGTCTGGAGAATCCTGCTGGCTTTGGTGAGCCTCAGGCTTCTCTATCCCAAGGAAGTTCAAAGACAACACAACTGGTGTGGTAAAGACAGGGCACAGTTAGGTTGAATAATTTGTTACCTAAAAATGCTTCTGACAGATGGCAAGGCTGTTCTGGAACACTGTGAACATAACAGATTTTGGGACAGGGTGCTGAAGAGAACTGATTTTAGTGAAAAGTTGGATTTTTATCAAAATGACCTTTTCCACTCCAAGTGCCTGCTTTGCATAGAAAATTGCAAAGAAAACTCCAACATTTGATAAGAAATTGAACATCCCAGTGACTTAACTGGAGTTCTGGTTTGGTTGTCATTATCCTTCATGGCCCATTCGCTGCAACTGGACTCCATGTCCAACGTGCATCATTGCCAAATGTTCCCATGATGTATCACAACAGCACAAGAAAACATTCACATTAAAAAAAGCTCAGAGTTTAAGGAAGAGAATAGACCATTTGCCCTGAACACTCACAAGTTCCTTAATCTGACCCAGAAACCAGTTGCTTCTACCTTGATTCCCCCCCCCAAAAAACCTGCAATATTCATAATCCATTTTAATCACCAAGGCATTTTCAGGCTGTATTCCTAAAGAAATGAGGCTCAATTGTTGGCACGGTTGCCCATTTATCTGTCCAATGGTCAGTTCCATGTCCCTTCCCTTCCTGTCTCCTCAACGCCTTCAGAAACTACCCGACAGACAGGGAAGGGGGAAGGAGCTGTGAGTGCTGGGTGGGAAGAGTAGATATAAAAATCCTTAGTTCTGTTTTGATACTTTGCAACCACAGCTCAGATCTACACAGTAGATCAGCAAGTCTCTGAGGTTTGAGAGGAAACACTGCCAAAAGATGGTATTTCTTTCCCCTTAAAAAAAAAAGTTGAAACAGTATATTACTAGGTGTTGTATCGCATCTGAAACTTTCAGTTTCAGTACTTATGTGACGTATATACCAAGTGGAGAAGGATCTTACTAAAACCTTCCAGGATGAAAACCCTCACGCTAGCCAGTCTAGACATTCTCTAGCAAATACAAAAGTGGGATTAGATGGTGCTGCTATTCTGACCCAAAATAAAAATTAATTATTAGAAATTAATTAAATAATAAAAATCAATTAAAAGGAAAAAAACAACTAAACCAGGTGAGCATTAGCTAAAACAAAATTTAGTTTGAGATGGTGAAATGCTACAATATACCTTAATGAGGTAAATCCATTAAAATACCAAGCACTTTCTAAAGCACGTATTAAAGTATATATTCGTCTTATGGTTATGCAGAAACTTTTTTGTAAGAAAGAACACAATTTTCTAAATTAGAGTGGAAACCAGACTCATTGGCTTCTATTTGGTACTTAGCTTTCCACATACCTGGCTATTAAATTAAGAGGTTACTGAATTTTTGCTGTCTACTTAATATCTTGGCTTACTTTAGACTACTCTTCTAAAAAGTTTCATTTAAGTGAGATGAAAATCATTGATTTCTGATGCTTCACTCCATTTCTAGGAAACAGAATCATGGAGCATGAGGAGACACTTGAGTTAAGTTATACACATCTGTCTCTCCAAGAAAAGGTTTTATATTTGTGTTGGAATGAACTTTTTTCCAACACCTGGTAATTCTCTTGGTTTCTACATACATATTCCACAGAAGAGGCAAAGGTTACTGGTGTACAGTATTACTTCTGTACGATGCTGTATGTTTTCAATTAGGCACTCCCACAATGATTTCCATATCTAGCCACTTGCTCTTCTTATTTCTTGATAAGTGATGGCCTTATCAGGAAGTCGGGGGCGAGTCTGTTACTGCTTTGAGTAAACAGCCTAAAGGTCATTTTAGATGTTGGCTTTGACACTCTTGGTTCAGCAGACACCCACCATAGCTGTCACCAGTATGCTGAAGTTACCCTCATGGAAAAATAGCCTTTCAGTGGGTCCTGTTGTCTCTTCAAAAGAAGAGACCACCAGTGTGGTCTTAATGATGAAATGAGGAAAGTTCTATCAAATTCCCCTCAAAGATACCTGACAGAGGCATTTGGTGTGAGGACAGGATCCAGGTGCTGGAGGTCTGCTAAGGTTAGGGGAAAAGTCCTCAAGTTAATGGGGTCTCTGAGTCCTGTGTGTCCCAATGGGTGCTACCGTTCTAGCCAGTGCTCAAAGACCTGTTGAAGGAGGTTTCCCCAAGATGAAGTGACAGCAGCAGAAGACATCCCAGCTACATGGGCACCACTGACTTTAGCAGGCGTGGCTATGTACTCTAGAATGACAGGGGTAAAACTTGGGCTGTCCACCCACACAGCTGTCACACACCCCATTGCCCTCGAAGCCAGCCTTCTGCAAGTACCATTTCTCTCCTGCTCCCACAAGATTGAGCAGTAGAGCAGTAGAAGGCACAGCTTTGCTGAAATAGATGCATCCACTGCCAGAGTGTGTTGGCAGCACACACCACCACTGTGCCTCCATCAGTAAAAGGTCGTTCCAACACCACACTCCTGGCCACCTTCTCCCACACACTCTTCAGCATGAAAGCAGGAAGAACCCAGCAGACAGGTTTAAAGATACTATCATCCTGCAAAAGAAGAGTTGCATGACTAGAGCTAAGATCCAGAGCAAAGGCCAAAGCACCCACAGGGCTGATATAGAAATATGTCTTGTATTGACAACTCTACAGACTGAGCTACGCATATTCCACAAAGGACACCACCACCCAAGGCAGAATCCAAAGTTCACTACAGAGTAACTCCTGAAGTCCTTTCAGGAAACTTCCCACAAACAAAAGTAATTTTCTTCTCAAAATTAGGTACTTCAGGCTCATAGGCTCCCATTTTAGGCACCTGAAGATAAAGTATTTCAAAAGACTATGGAACAGGCAAGTCTCACTGAAGTCCAATTTAAAGAGTTACTGTGGATTCAGGCCCCAAGGATGCTACTCTGGTACTGCCTGGTGCTTCATCTCTCCCTCCTCACACCAGCAGGCAGACAACTTAGTAGCAAGGCATCTCAGACACTTCTTCTCCCCACAGTGAACACAGCACCTCCAGTAACTGAGGCACAGTGTCAAATCATTCATCCTGCTGGACCGTACTGTCTGTGTCCACTTTACAAAAGTGGAAAAGGTACAGCACAGTCCAGCCCTCCTTGTCCAGCTAGAGACAGGTCTGAGGCTCTCCTAAGAAGTGAGGGGACAGGCTGTACTGATACATCATCTCCATTTTTCTGTAAAGAGAGGTACATGCTAATACACGTGTTGGTAAATTTCTATATGAAGTGCACCTTGTATCATCTTTGCCTCACTTCTGTGCAGCTAAAAAAGAGAAGAGAGAAACCAGAACTATGACGAACAGCTATGGAAGACAGCAAATACATGTGTGTTCTTCCAAGATGATGCTGTCTTTTCAGAGCCAGACACTCAGGTTACTGCATCCACCAGCCCTTTTGCTTCAAGACACGCATGACAGTAGCTACCAGAACATCCTGTTCTTCTTTTCCACCATGCCTTGTGAAATCCAGCTGTAGCCATTGTGACCTCTGGCACTCCCTAACAACCAGCATGGGCTGTTCTGCTGCCCTTAGAGATTAAACTTGTGGTTTTTAGAAGTGACTCCTAGCACAATTCACTCTGAAAGGCATTATCATGCAGGAGCTAATAGACAAAAACTCATGAGGACACATCCCATTGCTCTTTTTCCCTCCCTTCACTCCACAACAAACAAGGCTTGAGAGACCTCTGCAAAAGCAGTCAAGCCCAACTTCCACAGAGCCCTGTATGGTATTGTATAGGCACAGTCAGAGCTGCTTTCTCCAGACACGGGGCTCCATTTTCCAGCACATAATTTTCACTTTGCGCTAAACAGACAACAGAGTGTGAAAACTCCCTTTTTTTGGGTTTGACATTATCGTACAGACAAGAAAACCATCTGCAGTTTTCAGCTTCAGCTTTTGCTCCAAGTTGGGCTCTTTCTGTTACTTTTCCCAATACATTTTCGAGCCCAGACACTAATTCAGTCTACTCCCTACTTCAGCTGCTCTCCCACTCTGTGAGCAATGTCTGCTTTCTAGCACGATGCAGAAGTCACTAAACAGCACCTGAGTAGGGTGCTTATAATCCCAGGATGCAATACCACAAAGTAGGCTCCTTGAATCCAGTACTTACCCAAAAAGGGCATGAGCTTGCCAGCTGCACAGCCCAGCACTGCTCACACATGAAGGGTAGAATAGCACAGGTGGAACTTCACTGCAGTCCGATATCACAACCTGTCATATCTTCCTTGCTAAAGGAATCTGGGTAAAGAAAACACAAGCTGTATTTAAGCAATAATACCTTCTGGGAATGTCTAGCAACAAGTGCTCTGAGGAACGAGCTGTGCCTCTGGCCCTTACCCTCACCACTCAACAGTTCTCAGGCTGACTGAGTTAAAATAGCTGACTTAAAAGTCATAATTGCTATTCTCAACAGTAAAATACAAAATTTTTTTTAATGTACCTTTTAACATGCTGCAAAGTTAAACATGGCTTGCATGTTGCCATGGATATAATTTTATGTTTATAAGACTGGTCTTTCCTGGCAGCTAAATGCTGGCACGGGAACAAATAGCAGAACAGGGTTTTGTTTGGCATTTTGCTTTGTTTAGGATAGCAACTAACTACTTTTCTTGTTAACAAGCTTTTGATTTTACTGGAGTTTCTCTAGGAAGAGTTCATCTCATTGGCATTAAGCACATCACAACCGATCCTCCAGTCTCTGTGAGCAGAGCCCTGACCTCTGTGGCACCACTCATGAGAATCAGGGTATAGGGTCAAGCCTGAGTATGTTTACATATCTGCCATGGCTGATATCAGACAGGATACAGTGCATGAAAACATCCTTCATCTCTGCTTGCTTCATCTCTCAACACAAAGAGCAGGGGTTGAACTAAAACTAACTTTTATTCAGAGTAAAAACATGATCAATTCTGACTAAAATAAGGAACCAAAGTTAGGTTTTCATTTGAGGAGATGAGCAGTTTCATTCCACAGGGTCCCAGGAAGAATCTCCAAAATGGAATTGCTAAATTCGTACAACTTCAAATCAGCTGCATTCATGCAGAAAGGCTAATGGAGCAAGAACAAAACCCAGACTGGCAAGAAGGTGTTACTAGTTCAGAATACCAAGTATAAATGCCTCCTTCACATCCACACCTAATGACTCGTGCCCACATCTATTTCAAAGACTGTGCGTGTATCTCTAGCCCTGCTGGATGACTTACGTGGCAGAAGTCACCTGGTCTTCAGTGGGACAACATTTCACCCCTCAGTGAATGAACCCAGGGATAACTTTTGCCTGCGGGTTGCTAACATGTAGGATTGTATCAACTTAGCTGCTATTGCTAGGAGATCTGAAAATAAGATGTAATTGCACAGACAAATCCGGGGATTGCACCACACCATGCCCCTCCAAATCACGCAGCCAGAGTGTTTACCTTTGTCTGTGTGTTGCTGTCATGAAAAATTCTGTACCTATTTCAGTGTCAGAGATACATATCAGTCAAACCTGACTTCAGCTTTTGAAGTGGGTGGAGAGCAACACCGCCCCTCTTCTGCGCTGGTGTCTGCAACTAAACTGCATTTTACTCACAAACATATCTGTAGTTCTGCCGTGTTCTGACTTTTAAAAAAAATAATCTCATTGGACAGACACCACCAGCAAGTTTCTCCACTCTGTGGAGTGTCTTCACAGCCCTCCCACATAGTGAAAATGACTCAGACTCCACTACTAAATTTAGGGCATTGGTATTCTATGTGTTACGCTGGTGTTCATACAAGTAATGCCTTAAACAGTAAATTTCTGAATTAAGCATTCAGGCATCTCTTCTATGCTGCATTTGCCACTGAAACAGAACGGCAATGAAGGTGGGCTGAGGAGGAGGTTATTTGGATCATGATTTGGCTTGTGTTTTGGCTAGAGCTATATGGGAATTTGAATGAGGTTTGCATGCACTTTTAGAAGTATCTATTGACCCAATATCATGACGTTTGATCTCAAGTGATGAGATCGTGCAAGATTAGCTGCCCTTGGGAGATTCCCTTCATCTCAGGCAAGAGACAGCAGGCTTTGACTCACAAATGAGAAGGATTTCTCTTGGGATGACTAGACCAATTCCCACTCCTCAGCATCCAACTCACCCATCCTTCTGATGTTCCCCTCCTGCAAGGATGGTTCATGAAGCAGCTGCTGAGCTGCTGGTTGCAAATCCATGCAGTCAATTTGATCGGTACTTCTGTAATTCAATACAAAATACAGAGAATTATTGAAAGTTTTTAATTTGCAAATCAGACCCTGCTTCATGAGCAACAATCATCCGTGCAAGCAAGGACAAGGTAGTCTGGAAGAAACCTGCGATGGCCAAGAAGTTATGTGGTTATCACCAGGGCTTTGCAGAGAGATTGGCCATGTGGTCACCACCAGGAAAAAAGGACAAGTCCCTGGCCCTACGAGGAGCAGAAGAAGCAATGAGAGGGACGGGATGAGAAGAGGAAGGGGAGAAAGAGGAGTGCTAATGAACTGTGTCAGTTGAGGCACTCTTTGCTCTCTGTTTGCTTAAAATCACCAACAAATCAGTGTGAGACTGAAGTCAGGCCAGAACCTGGCCAACAGACCACACTCCCCTTCAGTCTGACCACACCACCTGCTGAAGCCAGCGAGAGTTTTATGTGGGTATCTCAGGCAAGGACATAGAAGCAATGACTCATCTATTAAAGAACTTTGGTTCTTTATCTGTTTGCCAGGTGCCTCCAGAAAGGCACAGTTTTCTTAAATATTTGTGTTTTTTGAAACTGCTGAATAATCTTTAAAAATACAGTTCATGATCTGTTACCCAATTAAAACCATGCAATTGCTAGGAGCAATCTGAGCTGTTTACACTGCACATTTTTATCACATGCCCTTCCTTTGTTCCTCATCAGTGGAGCACAACTCTTCAATAAAAATTAGGCTCATGCAAAAACATTTTAACATTTTCACATAATCTGGCGTAGCTTCCAGGAATGCTTATATTGGTCTGATGTACAGTATTTCAACCTGGAAAGTTGGGCATTCTTGTCTGAAGTTCTGCAGAGCAGGTAAAGAATAATTCTTTTCAGTAAAACCCAAAACTCGTTCTTGTATGGACACCTGCCATAAGGAAAATTTCCACAGTACAACATCTGTCCTTGTCCTGACCCCACCCGAGTAGCAGTGATCTTAAAAGACCCCAAAGTGCCCACTTAATAGAATCTTAAAAACCCATGCCTAGAAGCGATCTGGAGGGATCATTTAATCTCTTTCCTTGCTCTAAAACAGAATAAATAACTTAGACCATCTCTGAAAAACACTCTTCACAGTTTTTCTTGCAAAAATTCAGACAATATTCCACTTTCTCCCTAAGTAATCATGTGCCATGATTTTACTACTCATGCAATTAGAGGATGTTTTCCTAACACTTGAGCTGTGTTTCTTCACTTTATCACCACATATTTGTCCAACCAGGCAACTTCGACTGGGTCAAATTACCCAGTTTTATCACCCAGATTTTGACTGGTAGCAGAGTCAGAGAATATAATGAAGGAAAGATATTGAAAGGGAAGACCAAGAGATATACCAAGATCAGAACATCTGTATGGTATCTACTGCATACTAGTTGCCCTATCAACTGAGAAATTACATTAGTTAAACATTAATTACTCTTGGAAATTATGGTTTTACATCATTTTACAATTTAGGTGCATACAAACTGTCTGACAAATCTGTCTCACTATCTGTCCAGGAATCCAAATCTCTTTCTTAAGTGGATTCATATTTCCAACTTCATTAACACCTCCTTCTTTAGAATACTTACAGGGGACTTGTAAAAAAGATAGGGACAAACCTTTTAGCAAGGCCTGTAGGATAGGACAAGGAATGTTGTTTTTAAACTAAAAGAAGTCAGAATTAGATGTAAGGAAATAATTTTTTACAACAAAGGTGGTGAAACAATGATACAGATCGCCCAGAGAGGTGGTGGATGCTCCATCCCTGGAAACATTCAAGGTCAGGCTGGACTGGGCTCTGAGCAACCTGATTCAATTGCAGATGTCCCTGCTCACTGCAGGGGGCTTGGACTAGATGGCCTTTAAAAGTCCCTTTCAACCCAAACCATTTTGTGATTCTGTGGACAAGTAAATCTTCCTCGGCAAAACTCAGTTAAAATATCTCCCCAATAACTTCTATCTCATGAAACAGAGTTGCATCAACATACCCTACCACGATGATACATTAAGGGGGTTTTGCCATATTGCTTTTCCAAGCAATATCCACCTAAATTGTCCCTTGCCACTAATAAGTGCTTCCAAGAGTTGCTCAAAAGCATCTTTCCACTGGTCCCGGGCAGGTGGCTTAAACTACACCCACCTGTCAAAGAGGCTGTGCTCTTTCTCTTTCTAACTTCACCCAGACAAGCCTGTCCTTCAGTACTCCACAACTTCAGGACAAGCATGGATAATGCGCCTCCATTTCTCCAAGCCTGTCCTTACAGAATGAGCTGTATGAATGCTCCAGTCCTGCCACTGATCCCAGCAAATATCCAACACATCTATGCAATATTTAATTTGACTCTATGCTACAATATCAGGTCCTTTTCCCATATTTGTACTGATGTTGCCTTCTTAACCTTCCAAAGGTGCTGCTGTGATATTCACTCTTTCAAACCTTTGCACTGACCTCTTTCAAACTGAGCATAAAGTCCTTTTCTCACTAGGCTGGTGTAGGGCACACTGTGATGGAGTCCTATTTCTTCATCATCTCAGAGAAATTCATACCCCTGCCTTCAAAGTATGACATTAGCAAGTGCCAAGTATGTTATTTCCACACTTCTGATTTTAAAATGAAGTGGTTTGGTATTCCTGAATTGAAACACTTAATTTCAATGAGCTGAACCAAAGCAAAATATTTTGGTCTGATCCAGTTTGACATCAGTTTGTCTCATCTGTCCAAAGCGAGCCTCTCTGTCCAAGCGTTCTCCCATGATCCAGCACTACAGTAGGTAAGAGGAGAGATTGCAACACACCCTTGGTTAGATAATGCAGAGGTGGGAGTGGCTGTAAGAAATAATCAGGATACAATGCTTCCTGTCCCAAAAATACCACAGCATTTCACACAAATGGCTCAGACTCAATATTAAGTAACACAGAGCAACCCAGCTCAACAAACTGTTTTGAAATGCATCAAAGCAAAGTATTTCAGTAATACCTTCCCAGCGAGTCCTCCTTAAATTTCAATCTCACAAAATTTTTGCATAAAAGTCACTTGAACACCAAGTATTTTTTAACATAATATAATTAGCAACTGTAGAAATAGATCAGTCATCATGACTTGCTGCACAGGAAGATCAGAATACTGATTCATACATACTTTATATACATTGAATTGCTTCTAAAACCCAGTACTTTTACATCTTCTTCATACCATGACAGTTCAAATGGAGGTCTTTGCTCTCCAATGGTTTGCACATGATGGGAAGTGATGCTAATCATGAGAACCACCAGAAAATTCTTTTGAGCCAACTAGATGGCATCAGTCACAATGACATTAGTCATCCACTCCTCAATCTGAGGAGAAGGAACCAAAAATTGTCATTCATCTACTCCTGAAGCTGCAAAAGACATGAGGGAAGTGTACTATTTCCCATTCTTTTTGCAATCATTGTTACACAAGGTGACACAAGCTGCTATTTTCTGTTCCTTTTCTAGGAGAATGGTGGTTACTCTGTGCAGGTTACAAGAGAGACTTTGATCTCATTTAACTGCTTCCTACTCCCTCTGCCCTTTCTTGATCACCATATGAAAATGTTGCCATCAGCCTGATGCCATTAGCCTCTGCAGCTTATAAGGGCAAGATGAGTGAGATGTGACTGCTGGTTAACAGTGACAGAGAAGAGAGTTACATACATGGTGCCATGACTCAGCACACCAGTGAGAATAATTAGAAAAGCATGAGAAGTGGTAACCAACATGTGGAAAAGTGGACACACAAGGAAAATCTTCCAAAAACCTGATAGTGAAGCATCAGAACATGTTAACTGCAGAGGGTTCAAAATGGAGGACTGTAAGAACAGATGCAGGAATAACCCTGCAGCAGAGAGACAGACTGCCCTGGAGCAGCCAGCCTAACAAACCACACTGCTGAGATCAATAGGTGCCACTGATCTCAGTGAGCTGTGAGGTGGGGGAAGTCCAGGAAGAACTGTTAGGAGGAGAGGCTGACCAGACTATCTTTCCACAGCGGGACCATTTGGGAATCCCAGACATGCTGGTGTAGCAATCTATCACTTTCACCCCAGCCAGGAGACCAGACTGCCCAGCAGCCCTGGTGAGCACAGGTGTAGGTGTTGTTCCAACGTGAGGCACCTTTGAAGCACTCAACAGCTACATACATCTCCAAGGCACAGGCTGGCCAGCTCTGAAATCCCTCCAACACTTTGTTTTTGGAAGACAGAGGTAGTGAAAAAGAGGATGAAAAATCAGAAATATCAACCCTTCTGAGAGAGGAGATAGGCCAAGTTAAATAGGCCAAGTTAATAGTAAAGCAATATTCTTGAGAGGGCAAAGAAAGATCTGTGGCTGAGAAGTCGGGACGCATCTAGCACATCTGGGGAAACTCTGCCAAGGTTTTCACGGCACCTTGTCCTCTGGGACGACATTTTGCCTCACTGCCCAGTTAGAATTTGCCCTTGAAGGACTTTATGGGCTGGATCCTCAGCTAGACCAAACTGCGCTGCTGCTTTTTAGAAGCAGGACGATTTTGAGCAGGAGAGAATCAGACTTGGATCTCAGACTGGTAGGATGGTTTTCTCAGGAGAGCTACATCTGACAGCTTCACAATGAAAGGAAATGTTATCCATAGCATGAAACTCCAATTCAACAAACAAATTGGAAACGGACTTTACAAGAAGTCATGTTAACAGATGGTACCAAATACAAGTGGCAAAGATCACCATTACTTCTTCACATTTCACATTTTGTCTTTCGTGTGTGTGTGTGCTTCAGCCCCAGAGAAACAGATTATGACTCAAGAAGTGGAGCTAATTAAACTATAACATACTAAAAGGAGATTTGGCTGTGTCGACATATCTGGAGTGTGGTACAGCAAGACACTCCTCTGTAAACACTGAGATACCTCCCCAGGATTTCTCATAATTATGAAATAATTCAGAGTATCTCCAGAAGAAGTCTTAGATTTGAATGCCAACCCTAAAACTAAAACATGCCTGAACTAGATAAATCAGATAATCTAAGACCATATTTACGTATCTATAAAAAGAAGATGAAGAAGGACAACTGGAATAGTAACTGCACCCTGCAGTTGTTGCTAGGCCTCACCTTTCTACATCCAGCTGCACTGAATCCAGATTCATTCTCTTCAAGAGATCGTATCTAAGACTCCCTGATTTGTTTTTCACACTGTCCAGTAGAAATAACTTGATCACAGTGAAATAAGACTCACAGCAGCCCAGAGAAAGAGAGATCTTCCAGAAACTTTAATTATGTTCCAATGCTCATTTATAACAAATGCCTTTTTTGCACCATGCTAACAACATAAAAGGTCTCTAACTCTGAGGTGGCCCCTGCTTTGCCTGGTGAATGAATGAAGCAATGCTGACCTCAGAAGTGTTGATGCATCCCACAGGAAGGAGAACAAACTTTCAGTGCAGAGCATCTTCACACCAGTACACTTTTATCTTCTCCAGCCTCTAACTGACCTAGACATACTGCTGGCATGTGGAAACTAGGAGTGAGGTTTGTGACAGATGAACTCTACTAGCTCCTTCTACTAGGCTTTAAGATGTGTCCAACCTAGCTGTCTATGCACATCCTGCCAGAAGTTACAGCTGCCCCTGCAGAGTCAGCAAAAGGGAACGTCTCTCTGTGTCTCATCATGCAAGAGATGCTCACTGAAGACATGGCAAAGAGGAGCTCTGGGCATATGCAGTATGCTCAAGCATCTGCAGCACATCGATCTGTCTGTGGGCAACAGATGCCTTTGCAGACACGCAGCACTCCAGGCTCTTTTTATGCTCATTTGCATTTAAATACTGCTAATGGGAACTCAAACTCACACATGCCTGGCTCTGAGCAAGAAAGGCATACCCCTTTAGCCTAGAGTTAATGCCTGAGTTTAGCTAATCGTCCTGGCTCTCTCCACCACCAGCAGAGACAGGCAGTGCTGCTGCATGATTCACTCTCCTACATCCATAATGAATCACTCTGGCCACCTTCAGTGAAGAGGGAGACACACAGAGTGCCTGTACATGCTGCTTAGACTGCAGACCCAGCCTCCAGACAGCTCAAGGAGGACAAGATACAACCTACCTGAACGGCCTTTTCCTTTGAATGTATCCAGTGGTCAAGGCAAATGAAAAAGGAACTTGGACTGTGGCTTCTTGATGCAATAACCTTACAAAGATATAATGAAAGCAGTAATCCAAACCCACTAATATTAATTACAGTAACACAAGCAGCAATTCCTGTAGAAGTCAACAGCTGCTCCACATGAAACTCAAGTGTGCCACAGCCTGTGTGTAGATGTGTATCACACATCTGTCCAATATGAAGGCCACTGCCAATTCACATGCCGTGTATGTTTTCAGTCAGAAAAGAAATTAAGCCATTGATCCAAGGGTCTGGAAACCAGGTCATGAGATTCCTTCTGCATGATCCCGGTATCCTGCATGAAACTTCCTGTCCAGACAAACACCTGTAACCTCATGCTTTCAACACAGCTTTGATTTATATCCTTTGCTTGGCTTCTGCAGTACTTTTAACCTTTCCAGAGAGGGTGTGCTTGGGCCCAAGACGTACTTCTGGGTAAGTGGCAGAGAAGAACAAGGCTCTGCCAGTGGGAAAGCAGACAGACACTCCTGCTGGTCTCAAAGCTTCTGCAGGAGCACACCAGGCAGGGCAGGCTGCCAGGCTTCTCTCAGCAAGAGCTGCATTGTCAGGAAGCAGAAATTACCCAAGGGATCCACTACATCACACAGAGGCACAAGATTTGCATGCATAGACCTTGTGCTCCTGTGGTCCTGGAGCAGCTGCCCATTCTGCAGTGAGGGCTCTGCCATGCCCACGAGAGGACAGTTCAAGGCCCATTGGAACAGGCCCAAGGACTGGATGAAGTTTGACCGGCTCTGAAACATCCAGCTGTGTGGTGTGACATGTCCCTTTATCTCCTGGGGGGAATGGGATTTTGTGCATTTTCATTCCAAACACATAAAGCAGGTAGCTAGATGAAATACAGCACAGTCAGAGTCTGGAAAAACTTCTTGTAGGTGTAAGACCGCAAATGACATATATCATACTTTGTTTAACACTTCGTTCATCTCTGACTTGTGGATTGTTCTCCATCTAAAAAACCCCAACTATTCTTTTTACATGGGAATTTTGACTGGAGTCATCAAGATGTCTTTACACACAGATTTGGCATAGAGACCGCAATGGCAGTGAGATACTGATCTGGCTGGGCTTGTACCTACCCTGTGACTGAGGCAGAAGAGCAAATGTCTATGTCAGCTACATCTGGAAAGCAAAAGGGTTTCTGTTTGAGCCAGCACACAGCATCAGGTAGCCAGGAACTGACTGCTCCACTGGGCTCCCGACACTTACGACACCATCTCTCATCAACCAGCTTTTGAAAGATCAGTCACGCTGAACTATATGCCACCAACTGAAATACGCTTATTATGCAATATAAACTGAATGCTTTGAGAGCACTAGCAGCAGTTTGTCCTGTACAACTCCCTATAGGATCCTATTTCCAAGGCTTATAAGCCAACCAGGCTGTCTAGACCAAGTTCTGTATGTGCTGTGGATAGATACACCACAAACCAAGAGACACAGTCTCCTCCCTGCCAGTGTATCATAAATAATACAAATCAGTCTATGAAAGATGGGAGAAGACTATCAAGTGTATGCAACAGTCGTGACTTACACCTACCACAAATGTGTGCCAACACATCACATCAATTGACTTTCTTTTCACTTGGTCTGCATCTGACCTTGCCATGTTCATTCCAGTAATAGAACAGCTTCAACCTCAAAGTTATCTTTCAAATAACATTTTTCAACTGATAACATGCTCCCACACTTAAATTAACCAAACTTTTAACAACACTTTAGCCTATTTTTCTCATACAGGTTTAATGCCAGAATAGTTGGGAAAATGAAAGAGTATCAATTTCACAAAAATATGTGCTTTACTAATTGACAGCACATGTCAAAGTCAACAATCAAAGAGCTCAGGCAATGCAAGGTAATGCATGTTTTCATTCCAATTATTAGTTTCTTAATTTAGCAAATAGGATTTTGACTGCATTTAAAGAGGAAATCCGCAAATCAATACTAAATTTTCTGTAGAAGAAAGAGTCATAAAATAACTCAGGTTACCACAGAAACAAATTTAAGCAAACTGGTGCCACAGATCAAGTAATTAAGCAGAAAGAATAATTTAATGTCTTCAAAAATTATTGATTTATGATACTATGTCATGTTTGGGACATAAATATTTATTGTCTTGCATTTCCTGTTCCTTCAACCCTTTCGAATAAAGGCCAACTCAGCCAAGTCCAAGTAGTGAACAGTAAGAAAATATGATATTATATCTGCCTCTCCCTTGAGAAGTAGAAAGTACATTTTATGTCAAATTATTCCATGCACAGGGAACACTGCAATACTGCATATGTACAGCCATCCATGGATTACAGGATTAGACTCCTGTGTATACCCGGCAGCAGTCTAAGAAAACTTAAACTGCCATCCAGTAGACAGGGGCAGTCTTTTTAGTCTCGCCCTACAGTCCAGCAAGAAATGTATTGTGCTATGTATTTGCCTTATTACTTGGTTCTTCCTGCCGAGCAGCAAGTTTCCCTAAACACCAGAAGCAGAGAGAGAATTTTGAACGTTTAAATCCTTATGCTCTTCTAGCTGGACATCAGCAATATCCATTTCTTCAACAACTCACAGTGCAAAGGGTTGTTGTTTTCCCTGCAGGACTCTAATCTGCTAGGGAGCCAAGACTCAAGCCAAATCTCTGCAAAAAAAGAAAGAAAAAATATTACGTCTTCCTCTTTTTTTTTTTCCCCCTTGCTCACAGAACATTACCAAACTGGCCTTTAGTATAAGTTCAGCTCACAGAAGTAATTCTTGAAAGCCCATTGGTGGAGAGTGCATTTCCTTCTCCTTTCAGGTTGAAAAGGAAACTTTCTGTGAGTTTACTGTAATGGAGTATTTGTCTGTATCAAAAACACCCTGACCTCTCCAGCCACAAGATTAAATACCAGCAGCCCACTCTGTCACTAGTTCACTATTAGGAAATTACATGGGAGGAAAGACACAACATAAAACTCACAGGGAGAAAAATAGAAAAAAGAAAAAATGACATCGGTAGTGGTGGGAGTGAATGAACAAGCTTAATAATGAAGCCAGTAAAAAGGAAAATACCCTCTGGCCAATTGATAATAAAAGGTTACTTGAGGCAAAGGGTCAGATCCTGAGCAGTGCAAAGTGGCCCAGCTTCTCCAACCTCAGGAAAGCAACAGTGATTTACAGCAGCTGCAAAAAGCCCCAGGAGACAGAAAAACCCAGCTACAAAAATGGAACTGGAGGCCCACATTTTGAAAAGCTTCCACTCACTTTTAGCACCAGACTGAGGTACAGAGGTGACTCTGAGGGTTTGTTTCTGCGGGGGAGTTCCTGTGAAGTAAGCTGAAGTGTGAATTTACACTGCATTTACTTCTGGGTCTTAAGTAGGCTGTAAATTCACACCCAACCTATTTTACAGGGATTTCCCCAAGTAGATAAGCCCTAAATTTGCCTCCTAATTGTGAAGGTATACAAAATAAATAGATGTTTTCAAAACTGCAGACCCACACAGGAATCTCTCTATTGCTTGTAGGTGCAGGTGGGTACTGGATAATACATATTGTATTGTAGTCCTGCAAGTGCATGGTGCCCTTCTTCCAACCACTGACCCCAAGGCCCCCTCCAGTCACCTCTCTCAATATCTTTTGAAACCCCTGGACCTGTTCCAGCTTCATGTCAGACTTTCATACCCTGGCCCCTGGCTTTTCCTTCCCCCTTCCGGTACCACATATGGAGGTCCATGTTTGCCTTACCTACTCACCCCTGACCCTCAGGGGGAGCAGTAACTCCTCATCCTCGTGCAGAGGTGTTGTCTCCTACCAGTTCCCTACCTCTGAAACAACCTAACCATGCCCTGACCATTCATGCCTCACCAACCCCCAGAAGCACTGGATCCCTGTTAATGCATGTCCTTTGAAACCTCCTTCACAGTCATGAGGTTAACTCCATGCCAAGAAATGCCAAGAAGCTGGGCAAGATTACTCACACTTTCTTGGCTGAAAGATGCTTTTACACACAGCCAAACGGGCAGCCAGAGACCTTTGGCAGGAGCCAAGAGGAAGCAGCTGGTATGGTCACAGCTTCATCAGGGTCCTCAGGATGGGGATTTGGTCTTCAGCAGGTTGGGGTGAGCAGCTTGAACCACACAAGGCCTGGGCTCTTTCCCTGGGAGCTGCAGTGAGGCTGTAATGGAGCAGAGCATTTACGCCTTGACTAATCTGGGACCTTGCACTGCTTGAACAGCTGGCTGTGCTGGCTCAGGTGTCAGTTAAGTCCCACCTGTGGCCATACCCCTCTAATACAGTGACAGCACTGTATCCTGAAGGATCCTTTTCAAGAAGTCAATTTAGTAATATTTTCTGTCACCTGAAGCAAGCACCAGGTTTCTCAAAAGCAGCCTGGAATGCTTTCCTTCAGTGAAATGCCTGATTTTGCAAAGCATGAAAATCAGTTAACACTTGGAAGTTTTAATTTTCAGGGTATCATTTCTTTCATTTGTAGCTTTCCCAGGCTATGGATTTCCTGTCTATCGTCTCTCTCTCTTGGTGTTTAAAACTCCACAGCCAAGCTATTCTAAGTCCTTACTGAGCCTACCACTTACAAGGTAACAGGGATAACCACCAGTATATTCCCTAAACAGGGCACCCCAGAGAATTCCATCACCAAAACACATCCAGCAAGGCAAAGGAACAAGGCCTTCCACGTTATTTTAACAACCTACTATCCCCTGAAATCATTGGCAATACTAATCTATTTATCTTGCAAGTAAACAAATGTACATGATTTTCCCATGCAATAACACACTGATCAAACTTAAGAGCATTTCAGGAAGAGCATATTTCTCAAATAAAATCAGACCTTATTAACCCTCAAAGGAAATTCCACATAAAAACACAGCATCAAAAAGCCAGGAGCATGTAAGAATTCAGGCTGAGTTTCAGTCAAAATTCAGTGATTCCTTTTAACTGCTTCAGTTGCAAAGTTTTCAGAAGATCAGTGAGCTGTCCTTTGAGAGCTAGCCAGCAGAAGGACCATGGCTCTCCTTCTTAATCTGTCACATAGTAGGGAGGCCTTTATGCCCTGCTAAATGTAAAATATTTTAGAAAAACAAAACCAGGAAACAAACTGGGATTTGGTCAAGAGTTCATGCTGGCTGAATCACTGTGGTGTGGAAACCACCAGCTCTAAAGATGGAAAGTCCGGAGCCATTCATTACCTCAAAGAAAAGAAAAAAAAAAAATAAAAAAGAGGTCTTAAAGACCCATTTAGCTTGCTGGTAAGCTCCCCCAACATCTAAAACATAAAAGAGGCTACCTATCGACAGATGCCTTGATCTTTTTCCTCTTCATCTCTCTCAGAGCACAGCCAGCAATTTGATCTCCACCATAGTTTTTCATATTGGGTGCAGTGAGAATTGTTTAAATGTCACTCCCTGACTCAACATGCAGAAATGCTGTAGGGTCAGGGCACTGCTTCTTCCCTCCACATCCTGCACCTATTGCCCTCTTCAGCCTTTCCCCAAGGAAAAAAAACCCATCTACATACTTTACAGATTGAACATGGCCAGTTTCTAAGCAGAGAGAGATCCATTCAGACTTCTCTGGATTGCCTCTAGTTATCTGAGAGGCTCCAAGGAAATATTGCTCCGAAGCAATTAAGGCCAACTGCTCTTGGACAGATAATGGGCGTATTTAGCGAGGCATCACAGCCATTTTGAAAGAGGCCTGGAAAATCTTAACATTGTTAAAATGTGTCTTCACAACTGCTGATAAGATCTAGTAACGATGTCTGTGCCGTGCTGGTGCATTTCATCGCCTTTCACAAGGCAAAATCTTACCAGCAAATCATTTTAGCAAACTTTAAAAGCCAAAGTGTTGTGCCCATTGCTTGTAGCAAGAACAGTTCTTGACAACAATCTCACCATACATTTTTTGCTTTCCTTGTTTCCAAAGTACTGGCATACAGAAACACACTATACTTAGGCACAAAATACATTTGTCTCAGCTAACCATCACGTTATTTGACATAATGCTGTCACTAAAGCTAAGAATCCTATCAGCTTCCAGACTCACCTGAATGCTGTGCAGCCTTTTTGTCTGTGCTGGATGGGGTGACCAGGAGCTGCAGCAAAAGGGGATGAACCTGTGCTGCAGAACAAGAGATCTGGTCCAGAGGCTAAACATTGCAACATGAGGAAACCCAGGATCAGCAGTTCTGCAGCATATTTCCCTACACAGACTTATGTACATCCTTTATTCTCTCTGTGCCCCCGCTCTGTAAAATGGTACTTTTACATAACAGTCTCTGTGAGAATATGGTATGAAGAGGCACATTGACAGGGAACATGGAAATACCTCTGAATCTATGATAACTCCGCATTACCAATCAGTCATCTTAAACACTCAAAAATGAATGATTCCAGAGAATGTTACAGTGGAAGTGACTCACAAAAGACTGAAGAATCAACACTCTCCTGAACTGAATTCAGTTTTGTGAGTGTAAGCTTTAAAGGGTTCATTTACCATAGTGATTCAATTTGGAAAGCAGTCTTTGAAAATCATAAGCATCTTTCTACAGAGCAAACCGCCAGCCAGCAGCAATGTTATTTCATAGCACTGGTGTCAATGACCAAGGAAGCCTTCCAACTCAGCAAAGCATGTTCCAGGATGTCTTGAGAAAAAGATCCATAAAAACTGCACAATCAGAAGCCTGGGACTGTTGTGCATTAGTTTTGCACACTTCTTAATGGAGCTGGTGCTATGAAGTGCTTCTAGCCCTATCAAAATTTCACAGGCAATTTGTCAGGAGGGAATCCATCCTGAAATATTAATCACAGTAGACTTCAGATAGGCACCAACTTTACCTAGCGAGGTTTGCATCAATCAATCAATCAATCATTCTCCCTTTCTCCTTCCTGGAGGGCTTATCAGGCAGGAGAGCTCCTGGTGACCTCCTCTGGTGCCCTAGTCCTTCGGGCTTTCACTGCTCTCAGCTCCACATGCTGCCAGCACCTGTAACATGAAAAAGGATATTCTGAGTACTCCCTCTGCCCCCTGCCATTACACCAGTGTTCAAGTTTGGAGCAGCAATGTGCTTCTGAAGCCAGAATGCCCCACTTACTGTGCAGTCCCAGATTCTTTTCAGGTGGAACTGAGCTGGAAGAGGTACCCCAGCAGCACAGGCAAAGCACACGGGCTGCACACGGTGTGCAGCCAGGGGACCTCAGCAGAGCTGCAGCTCTCCAGGTCCACTCCTAGTTCCTACCACAGTCACTTGTGGAGAAATTGCCTTGGAGTGTCAGACATTCTTTCTCCTCCAGGCAAACTTAACAAACCTTTTGTACTCTGTACAACCACGCCAAACTTACTTTGCTCTCCTCCAACCCCCCAAAAGAGCAGCTTGATGTCTGTCTTTTCAGATATTTACCCAGCCAGCACTTCCAGTGGATCATAACATTTGAACTGTTATATTTTTGGACTAGTCATTAAAACTGTCATCATTTAGGTCCTTGCCCATCTGCCAGTATTCTGTCACTCACCTCCTCCCTTTTACCTATTTCTGCTCTTCCTTTCTTTCTTTCTTCTGGACTCACTTGTCCTGTTATTATGATTTTAGCTATGAATAAAGCTCAAACTCATCACTAACACCAAATCAATCTGAAGTAGCACAATTTTCTGGGATTTCTTAGCTTTTATGTGACTGAATTTCTATTTAAGTTCTACCAGCACAATCTGAACCTTCAAATTATCTATACAGAAATGATGTCCTTTTCTCTCCATTAACTGCAGCATTTCTTTGTGGGCTAACCCAGGACCCGCAGAACTGAATGGAAGGACCTCAGCTGACTGCAAGAGGCAGTCCCCTAAATGCACTTAATGAAGTCATTCAAACAACTGATGCTATTTATGTTGAATTTCATGACTATGACATTCTGAGATAACCATGTATGTTCTGTGTCTTTAGCGAATACATTTTTCCTATTATACAATCTGAAAAAAAATACTGGTTTTGTTCTAATGTAGTTGTAAGAATCAAATTTATATACAAGACCTTTAGAAAACAGAGACCCACCTCTAAATGCAAAGAACAAACATTTGCATTACCTATTTATATTAAAATATGCAGAAATTTCCAAAGTATTCAGTCAACTTATAAATTTTTATAACTTCTTCAAATTGTTAACATTTTTTAACACACAGCATTATTTCAGCTTTGTGGAAGGCTCAATAACAATCTTTCTGGTCTGGAAAAAAAGGAAAGAACATTATAATAAAGAATGCAGAATAAATAAAAACAAAACAGTACAAGCCGTACATCCACGCATACAAAGACAACTTTCATGGTGAGCTATAAGCAAGTATAATAACACAATGTGCTGCATGTTGATTTCACCAGTGAAAAGAATTTCTCCAGTTATTGAAGACTTTCCTGGCAGAATTTCAGAAAAAAAAATTCTGACATTCTCCCAATCTGACTTCTGTGCAATGCAAGTCATGCACATTTTAAACACCGATGAATAATACTGCCTTTCTTCTGAGAACTGTTAACAGCTGTAGAAACTATTATAGCCTGCTTAAAATCATGTCTCTGTAGTCAATACTCTCCAGACACTTAGCAATACTAAAGCTATTCCTGGGGCTAAACTAGAATTGCTATGTGAGTACAAAGTTTGATTTATGTTGAAATGAAACAACAAACATCTGATCTTTCTCTTTTTTTAAATAGCCATTCACATAAACAAAAGAATCAGCTGCATAACTAGAAAGTGATGTACCAAATTTACAGAAATTGAACAAAGAAAGACCACCCACAGTTACCTTCAAGAAGAAAAGATTTGTCAAAGGGTGAAAGATTGCTGGTTAGGATACTTTGTACAGCCATGGCCACCCTAATGTCTTCATGGTGAGGTTGTGGTTTATGAGTGTTGTTTCATTAACCTAGTTTTTCAAGTTTTCTGAAACACACAAAATTATCAGCAGCCCAGTCCAGTATCTTGGCAATGCTCATCACCAGCTGCTCTCAGACAGATCACAGGCACAGTGGACAGCATAATAAAATCATCCAGATGCATTCAAAAGGAAGTCAAGACCTCTGAGTACTAACATTATTTTTTCACATCACAGAGCACAGGTGGGAACAGGAGAGATGCTCTGTTGTGGCTACTCTGACATTTTTGAAATTATGACTGGAAAAAGAGATACGACAGAAGTGGAACAAGTGCAAACCTCAAAAGACACAGGATTTCAGATTATGTTCTATAGATTCATGTATATTACTAAGATGTGCTTTGATTCCTCATTCCAAAAACCTGCCACCAAAATTCCTATTTTTTTCACACATCTTCACCTTTCAAGAAATGAAAACATAAGTAAATATTATCAGATTTGTTAAGGGTTTATGATCTCTGACAAAGACAGCAATTAATTTGACCAATAACAAAAATAAAGTGAGAATTAAGCTAATTTCAAGTAAGAGTCTCTTCCTCCAGAAGAGTAGCATAAATCAATTAAGAAGCCTTAAGCAGCTTCAAATTGATTCCCCAGCTTCTTCTAGATTAATTCTAAATCTTTAGCTGTTAAAGCATCTAGAAAGGTGAAAGATAAGCTAATTGTTCAGCTCATTACTAGTTTTTCTTCAGTCAGTAAGTTACCTTATTTATAGCGTCACACTTCATCTTCTAATCAGAGCTTTCAGGGCAGTTTTGTTGTGTACCAGTCTGGCACAGGGACACCTCCACCTTCTCCAGCAGACACACAAGCAGCAGAAGAGCCTGTGTGCCCTTCTGCAGCCCCAGGTGCCATCAAACACAGCTCTCCACACAGTCCCTGTGCTTGGCTGGGGAAAACATGACTATGGCAGACTCAGCGTTGCTTTCCAGAAAGCCGCTGTTGGTTCCACCAGCTAACCTTTACTAAAATGAGTGACTGGTGCCACTGCCCAAGGATGGAAAGTCATTCTCACTAAAACCTCCCTTGCCCACCCCTGCTGTAATGGGACTGTGAAAGACCAAGGGCTCCAGAGGCAAAACCAAGCTTGAAATTCCAAGTGCAGACCTAACACAGAGCAGAAATGCTGTTGTTCTCTCTACTTTCAGGTAAAATTCAAGTTCTTGTGCTCAAGATCCCAGTTTGCCTTTACACAGTCCTATCCCAGGCTGTTCCAAACCCCTCTGCTTTTCTTCCTCCCTACTCTCTCGCTCTGTTTTTCTCACTCCTTTTGTCCTTGCGTGTCTCCTTTTCTCCTCTGTGCTCTGAGCCTTATCCCATGCTGCTCTCAGGGCTAAGATCTCTCCCCCTGGGAAGGCTTTGGACATCCTGTATCAATAAATTTGGGACAACACTCAAATTCAATGGGAGTAAAGCTGACCCATATCATTGGGGCTCTCTTGCCAAGCATCCTCTGTCCTTCCTCTTGCCTCATCCTGTCTTTATTTAGTATCTGTAGCTCTGTTCCCCTCTTCTCCTTAGCTGTTGACCTACACCTCATATTTGCCAACTTTGCCCTACTCAGACTGAGAGCTCCTACAGGCAGAGTACCGAGTTGTGAGATTTTCTCTTCTTTTGTCTACAAAATGGTGACTATTAAATGTTTTCCCATAACAATGTAAAGAGATGACCAATTTACAACCCCAAAGGAAGGAAAAAGAGTGCACAAAAGGGGGAAGAGGACACACTATTTTCTTAAATTTTAATAGGTAACTAGAGAATTACTTTTTTCAAAATCACTGATCATACACAAGGCAAAAAGGCATTGTTTAGAAAAAAGCATAAGAAAGGCACCAAGGTTACTAGAAACTATCATATCTTTTGGTCTGGGAATTTCAGCTGGGCTCTGGCTCTTAATTCAGCACAGTCACAAGGCAATGCTGCAAGTACAATCCTCTGGGGACTGCAAATGAAAATAAAAGTCATGTTCAAACCAACCGATTTCAAGGTCACGTATTTGAAATCAAGGCAGCAGGGAACCAAAAAGCTTTGCAAAACTTACAAAATAAGTAGGTATCGTGTAACCAGGAAATTCTCACAGGTGTAACACCAACCTGGATCTGCTAAACTCAGTGCTCAGTGGTTCCACTGAACAGAATAAGAAAAATTAGGCTGTGAGTTAAGAGATCAGATAATTTATAATGGGAGGCTAACAGTGGACCACATGGAAAATTAAGTGGCTTGGAATGCAGACAAGCTTAGAAGAGGGTGAAGCAATGGCTATTTTGAGAATCCCTATTGGGCACTGCTGTGGAGTGCTAATAACACATGTGAAATGCACTAACGGCTGCAACACAGGCAGAAGGAGTCAAACAACCAACCTTACATAATGATACCAAAAAGTGATTTCATCCATCACAAAAAAGAAATGTAACAGAAAAATCTCTAGCATGTAGGCATAAGTGTGAGAACAGATCTTCCCAGCAATAGATCAGGAAGATCTGATCTTTGGCACTTTTTCCAGAATGACAAAACTTTTAGACAGGTTACTTCCTTACCTGTCTGTGGGTAGGAAAGTCACTGATAACTGGAAAACTCTTAAGCAACCTTCTGTGCTGTTTTCTATTGCAATAAATGTACATTGACTGCTCAGAACTGAATGGCGCCTGGTATCATTATTCCAAGACATGTAATTATCCATCCAGATATTTACACTGTGTCTCTCCTACTGCAGAGGGTCTACAAATACGAGCACACAGGGGCAAACAATACTGTTAACACTTCCCATTTTGGCTGGTATCACTGTGTTAGGGCAGTCCACGGGCAGGTGCTGTCGTTTCTGACAAGCCTGTTGGGTAACAGCGACAGGAATCTGTCAGATGCAGCCCACACACAGGATGTGTCCCGCACAGCATGCTGACCTCCTCCAAAGAAGTTTCATTTTAGAATTCTATGGAACATGTTACAAATACCAGCTGGCAGCGTGCGATGCATCGCAGAGAAAAGGAAAGGCGCAACGGGCAGCACGAACAGCAGGGAAACACCCTCTGAGGGCAGCACTGGGCTCGCTGGAGCTCGCTGTGTGCTCGCTTGGAGAAACAGGAGGGATCTGTGTGACACAGGGACACTCGGCCCATCAAACGAGGAAATGTGCAAAGGCACTGCTGCGCTTCTCGTGCAATTCCCTGACTCTGCAGTTGCCAGAAGATCAGTGCTGTCTTAAAGACAACTCAAGCAGCTTTAGGCTTTGCCAAGATAAGCCTAGTAATAAAAAAAAAATACAGAATGAGTGCCCTTACCTTCACAGGATCATATTCACACCACAAGCAACTTCTTTTTCCCCAGGAAAAGGCCCTTGCCAGTGCTTAAGAAGATGTCAAAGGCCTTGGACATTGCCTCACTACAACCACACAGCCTGCCATCTCTCCTCCCCAGGACAAGGCAGTTCTGAGGGACCTACTTACTCCTGATTTCTACCTTCTTTACACAACTTGAGGTGAAAAGCTGATGAACAGCCAGTCACACCTCCTAAGCAGACAATAAAATATCAGAGGCTCTCAACTAGTAGAAGAGCCTTTGCACACCCAGCCATGACAGCTTAGAGTGCTTCCACTCTCATGCAAGAGGTTACCAGATCCACAGGAGAGCTTTGAACTTTAAATTATCAGACCACCCACCGGAGCCTGTGAGAAAAATACGTGCCCTCCCTCTTCCACCCTGTTGTGAGCAAGCTTCCCAGTACTGGAGAGGGATTGACTGGATAGGTGTCAACACCCTCAGCTACACAAATATATTTGGGAGAGCATTTCAGCAGCGTGCTGGGAGCCTGGGTTCAGTATTGTATGCAACAAATAATGGCAGTATCGTCTTTTAATTAAAAAGTTAAAAAAAGAAGTCGTCCCTGACACTGATTTTTGCTTTTGAAAACTATATTAAGACCAGTGCAGAAACTATTAGCAAAGAAGAGATTCGTGAACACCACCAAAATGATTCACCAGTCCCTTGCTAGGAAGTTACATCATTGCACCACATCTCCATGAGAATGGCAGAGGAGATGCATTGTTTCACAGGACAGTGAATAGCTGTATTCTCCAAAATAAAAATATTAAATCTGCAAGTGTGTATGACAAATGAGAGGAGCAAAATTGTCAGTGCTCTGGGCAGTGACTATCAGATGTTTGTAAGCACTAGTGAACATTTACAATCTGGTCTGTGATAAACTGCAAGCTGAGAGTATATTGTACAAATTATACCACAGTCCAACCAGATTCTTTTCTATCTGATCCATCACTTCTTGCTTAATCCCTCAAGCCAAAACCGGTGAAATCCTTTCCTCCTCCCTGTTTAGCAGCCACATAGTGAGCGTGTTCTCACATTCTCTTACCTAACTCAGTCCCACACTCTCTGACCCACATCTCTGCATCTCAGAACAGGCACTCAGCCTTGCCAGGGATTTATACACCTCAGCAGTACACCCGCTCCTACCTGTGCCACGACCAGCACCATTACCCAGGTGCTCCAGCGCTTCTTAGGTCAAAAGGCACAGGACTGCTACACAGCCAGGTGGCCTAGGGAACCCCAAAGCTCTCCCAACCCCTGTGTTACACAGATTCTTGCCTTGTGGCTCACACTAAGGAGAAGCTGGATACGTGTATGAGGCTGCTAGGGAGGCAAAAAGCAAGGAAGTTTTAGGTTTCAGCACATATGCCACATGTTGTCTTCAAAGATGACACACTGGATAACAGGTTTTTTAGTTCTTAGAACCGTACCTCGTGTTGGACATGCTCTCTGCAGTTACGCTGGGCGGTATCAGCTTGTCAGCGCCTCAAAGCCCTAAGCACGCTGCACTCTGCCATGCCTTTTAATTAATGATCTGCTCCTTGCACAGCAGGCAGCAGTAGGCTTGCAGCTACATAACTACCAAACTGACAATGACAAGCTGACATCACCCAGATTAAGAGGATTTTCTTCCTTTTAATCTTATTCCTTTTCCTCAGCCTGCTCTGTGTTCCAAGAGGTCAAAGTAACATCCCTCCAGTTCACTTAACAGTGATGCTTCTCTCTCACCTACAACTTTTCTCTCAAAAACCCACACTTACAGCACCTAACATCAGCAGCCCCAAGCATTGGAAAGACAATAAAACTTGTGTTGCTTTCCTCCACAGCCTGCTGCCCACCTGTGCCAGAGACAAGGGACACTTTGAATCCAGGGAATTGCCACAGAAGAGAATGGCAAATTTTTGACTCGCTCCTTTTCTCCAAAACTCCTTTAACTCTGCAGGAAGACTGGCGGGCCTGTTGCTATGCAGATCTGCTGGCCCACAGCACGCCAGAGGCTGCTGTCAAATCAAGGCTTTAGGAGCAATCACAGAGCAGCAGGCACATCCAAACAGCACTGGAGAAGTCATCTGCAAGGAAGAGCAAGTCCCATGCCATGTAACATGAAAGCAAGTTATAAGTATTTATTCTGCTATCACCTAAACTCCTGGGGACTGGGACTTTTTTATGCAACTCATATCCTCCAATCTAGTAACCTCAGTTCCCTGGAGACTGGTGCTGTAGGACACATAGACAGGGCTGAGAGCTGAGAAGCTCTGAGATTTCTGATGTATCCATCTGATGTATCCAGCAACACTCGGAGCCAGCCAGAGCGATGCAGGACTCCTCATGCAATCCATCTGCTTCCCTAGGTTCACGTAGAAAAGCAAGTCAGCCATCCACCAGCCCTCCAGCTCAACTCTCAGTCACACCCAAAGAGCAGAGTGGAAGGAAAGCTGCTCTCTCTATTCCAGCAGTGCCCACAGGCTCTGGTGCACTGACCACAGCTCCTGTCCCACAGCGCTGTGTCTAAAACAACAAACAGTCAAAGGGAGGAGACACACACCAACAGGGAACTTGACTGAATGATTTTTCTGTGTGGTAAAGAATGAGTGACTCTATTCCTGATGCACTTTCAGACAAGACCTCAGGGGAACTGAAAAACAAAATGGGAATGCCACTTTCTTTAGACAAACACACAAAGCACTGGGTCTGATTTTCCACTGGTGACCCTTACTTAACATCCATGTAACCCAAACAATTTTCACAGTTACTCCTTATACAATTAAAAAAGAAGAGAATCTAATTTTCTGTTTGGTTTGGTCTGTATGCTTTCGGCATACAGAAGCATAAGTAACCTGTTAGCAAGCATTTTAGAGAACATCTCACTTTGGTGAACATATTCCCTCAAGTTATTTCTATGATCTATGAGGTGAGCAGCAAGTGTTGTACTCATCTCTTTCAAAATTATCCACTATCATCTGTTAATGAGTCCTGCATTACAAATTCCATCCAAAAAGCCTCTTTGTTGTGCATGCACAGCACTTCACTAAAGTCATGGAGACACTCCCCAGACAGAGCAGACTGGAATAGATCACAGACACCCATTCTGTAACAATTACCCAGAAAAGTGAATGGTTCCTTTCTTCTGTGTATTATAAAACCTCATGTACCACAGGAACAGAAGCTTTGGGCCACACAGTACTTTCACTTCATGTGTGCATCTTCCAGTGATGTCAACTGAGTGTGAGCACCTGATTCTCAGCCAGTGTAACTTCTGCCAGGAAGTATTTTTAAATGTATCCCATCAGCTCTGGGGCTCTGGGCTCATACTAGTATCCCAACAAAACTTCACATCTCTCCACATCATCAACACTTGTACTTAGAAGTGGCAATATTTAGCTTGTGTAAGTAAAACTTACTTTATCAAATACTGGAGGCTCTTTGAAAGCTGAAAGCATTTTTAGATCTTGGCTCCAGGAAAAACATTCTCTGCTCTCCAGAGTTTAAAATGGGATGGCCACATTTCTAGGCATAAGGACAGCTGATAAACTGTGGTAATCTCACATAAGTTAAGAATTTAACAGAACGAAGATAGCTTAAGCCATCTTCACCACAAGACTTCTGCATAAAGACCAGAGTTCCTGAAGTTCAGCTGGTTCCTGAAGCACAGTTGAAGAGTGACAGAGTGTTAAGCTACAATGTCATGGCTGCTTCTAATTGTCTCTTTCATATTCTAAGAGCTAAACTATCTTTGTTCCAAGGTATGGGTCAAAATACTGCAAGAAATGCAGGTCACGGGATAGAAGAAAGGTTATTTTGAACTTCTTAGACTTCTCACAAAGTTTTCGGATTCTGCAGATAGATTTAACCAATTTCATCATTTTGGTTACATCAGAACATCTTTATATCAGAACAACCAACTTTTTGTTATCAAGCCCCCTTTTTTTAAATTGTAGTTATATGCCATTCCCTTGAACTCAAATAGCTCAGATTCACACATAAAGATTGAGATGAGATAATGGAAATAAAAGATAATGAATCAACTGGTTTTGTACACAAAATAAGCATCTGTAATTACAAAACAGTCAACACACTGAGTCTGACTTGAGTTACATTACACACTGGCTCCTCGGATCCCAGGACTTAAAATCACCTTTGCTCTCTCTGTCACAGGTCAAGTACAGCTCAGCCAAACCAGGAGATTTGTGCCAAACAGTTTGTATTTCCAACAATTAAATACTGAATTCTCCTTTTAGGACTCATTCACGAGTCACACTTGCACAATTATTTGCATACACAGCCACTTTATTTCAGCCTCAAATACAAAAACCTATTAACAGTTGGCCAGATTCTGCTCTCATTTGCCCCAGTGCAAAACCACATCATTTTCATTAAGATCAGTGGAGCCAGAGTTTCATGGCACACATGGGAGAGCACCACTCCTTTTTCACCGAGGCAGCTCACATTGCCAGTGAGCTGTGTGCCTGTGTACCTGTGCACAAGGGGCCTGGAGGTTTCTGTTCTGTGGCACAAGCCACCAGCTCTGCTCACTGTCCTTCTAACTCCTCTGCAGCCTCA
This sequence comes from Edolisoma coerulescens, assembly GCA_013397115.1. Lineage (NCBI taxonomy): Eukaryota > Metazoa > Chordata > Aves > Passeriformes > Campephagidae > Edolisoma > Edolisoma coerulescens. The sequence continues at coordinate 680,897 of VWZW01002151.1, forward strand.
CCGTATCCCTCATGCCCTTAATTTTGAATTTGTTCCACTGACAGACCAGAGCACACTACTTATTCCCCTTAATTCACTGGATTTACCAGAAGCACACTAGCTGGGTACCACTGAACAAAAGACAAACTTGTTTCTACAGTGTATTTACACACACTAAAATGAACCAATGAAGCAAACAAACTGTACACAACGTTCCCTATTATTAACTGAAACCAGAAGAAACTCTCTTCAGTACTTCCTGTGCTTATAAAAGCACACTTATGTCCTATGTAACCCAGGGCTTACATCAATTACTTGGTCCTCAAAGCTTTGAGCCAAGTTTTCTCCACAGTATTTACTCCCTGGAACCCAAAGGAGTCAACAGATAACTGGTCTCCAACACTGTTTCTTCAGCACCCTCCACACTGAGGGAAAATTTTGCTCATTCTTCCTGACTGGAGATCAACCTGGTTTAACTTCTCCTGGACCCCCTTTGCCATGCGAGTCACAGCCACTGTCACAGTCCCAGGCATGGTAACACTCCCGGTGTAACACCCGGCCAGCGAGGGATGGGCAGCTGGGTGCCAGTGGGCACCAGGACAAGTGCACTGGGAAACGAGCACACTGCTGCCAGTCAGTCAATCACAACGAGCACAAGAGCAGGCACATCCAGCCTGAGAGAACACAAATCTTAATCCAACTGCTCTGCATGCCCTCAACACCTGGGTTAGGAGTCACTGCTCTGCTCTTCTACAGACACACTGTTTGGAAGGGCATAACCATTGCTTCATGCTTCTATTTCTTTCTGGTAATGTAATTAAGCAATTCCCAGTTATAAGAAATGTGACCACTTGTGACCATGATGAGGTTCAGAGGAGGTACAGCCCTTGGTATGCAACACACACAGAGCTGTGGCCGAACAAGCTCTCGTTCCTCCCATCAGGCAGTCTGGCCTCAGACTGGACCCACACACCATGCCATGCAGCACCATCCCACAGGATTACGTGCCCTGCAGACACAGTTTTCTACCACCTTGTGTGACCACACAGCCTGAGAGGCAAAATCCCCCAAATGCTTCCCCTTGCATAAAGGGAAAAGTAACTTATTTCACAAATACAAGGCACAGTGAATCACCCCAGCCTGACTACTGATCGATGCCAAACAAACAGTGCTAGCTACAAGGACCCCCTTCTGACACCCTTCCACTGAATAATTTAATTGAAGGGAAAAACTTGATGTGTCACAGCACAGTATCTCTGATGCTAATTCACATGTCTTTTTTTCCCTATTAGAACACATGGAAGCAGAAGATTGTCACATTTCTCAAGTGAGAAATGCTAAGAAGAGAATTTTAACTCTCTGGTAAACCTGGCAAACAAGGCAAGGGGCCAGCCAGCTGCTCTGTGCACAATCCCCCAGTGATTCAACCAGAGTGTACCTAGATGAGGCAAGAACCAAGAAGAGAATCAGATAATTCTGTTCCAGCTGTGTACAGCCAGATTTGTAAACAGAGAACACGGTCACTGTATTTGAAGTGGAGCATTAATGTCTCAATAAAGCAGCAGTACGAGTCTATGCATTCAACATTTTAATTCCCAGGTAAAGCTAGGGTAAAAGCACAGCAAATTTACCAAACAGCTCTTAACTGCTTGGAAAGGACATTGGTCAGGCTGTTTGGACAACCTGGCTTGCACCTTCTTGCATAGGGAATGAGTGGCTGGATACTGTAACACAGTATTTGCCTAGAGTGTAAATCTAGTATCAGCTTCAGAGCCTTCTGCCTCCAATACCCGTATGCTGACACAGCATGCATGGGTCACATGTACGTTCTATTTAACATTATGTATACACCAACAAATGTAGATGCAGATAGCCTTGATAAATCAGGTACTCATGTGAATTTTTTTTTAATATTCTCCCAAATATTTGCCACTGTTACTGCAATCCCTTCCGAAAGGAGTAGCACCAGTACAAATCCAAAAGGTTACATGAATGAAGACCTTGCTCGCCCTGCACACCAGGAAGAACTTACACTGTATAATAAGGACAAAGCTTTTAGCATAACTCAAAAGCCACAAGGACTACAGCCTACTACAGGAACACAGCAGAAGAGATCAGAGATTTTGTTAGGTGAAAAGAAAGCAAAGTGTGCAAAGTTACTCAGTTGTTTTGTGGACTTAAAATTGTGTTGGCATCCTCATACAGTGTTGTAAATTTAAGTACATAGATAAAGATACAAATACAGTTACGACCCTGTCATGAGTTCCATGCAAACAGTTCTACGTGAGCCATGTCAGCTCCTGTGTGCAAGGCTTTCTGCAGGATCAGGACTGTAACCCATGTACAGAAATGCTGGTAAAGTGTGTTTACATAATATGTAAATAGATAAAGAAAAGTACATTCACACCAACTACTGAGGAAAGAAAACAAATCATTTTTCTACTGCTAAAAGTACTGAATCACTTACCATCTGGTTTGTGAGGGAAAAAAACCTCAGTCCAATTCAGCTAAGAAGAAAATCCTGTCTAAAAAAAGTAATCACATGCTAGATCCCCCCAAGTTCAATTTCCAATCATTTTAACACAGAGATATGGAAAACTTTGTTTTCCTACAGATTTAAAAAAAACCCAACCAAACCAAGAGTAAGAAGGATGTGTGGCTTGTTAGGCCCTGATCCTGCAAGCCCTAAATACTTAGCTATGGGAAACAGTGGAAGCTAGTTTTCAGGAAAAAGTGGAGTTCCTGCATCAGTTTCTGCTGGAATTCATTCTAATTTTGCAAGAAAAACCTACCACACTTCTGTTACCATGCTGCAAAATGCAAAAGTAAAATCAAGATATTTAGTATCTGAACTAACTTGCCTTTATACCTTGATAACTTTGTGGTTTTTTCCTCAACCATCCTACGTTATACCTATGCAGAAGTGGCATGTTACTGACCCGTACATTATTCTACCCTAATGTAAATACTCTGAGCATTAGAACACATCCAGCGAAGGTCATGTTTATGGCTCTGGCAAAGATTTGTCATTTCCAAACTTGTGACTTGTCACTTTGTCCTCAAACACACCACTACTATCTTCATTTTTAAAGAAACTAAAATTTTCATATCATCATTTCAATTCACACTTCAAAACCCAGCCTACACACTGCTCTGATCTTCCAAAGGTCTTTGTATGTCCCCTTTAACAGCTGTTCATCTGCAGCTGTATGTCATGCAATCAAACTTCCCTGTTCCCTCCTTGCCTCGTTCCCTGCACCACACCAACTCACCTCTTCATGCTGCTTCTCTGGAACATCCCCCCGACTTCATTCACTGGCATTTCACCCACACTGGCATCTCTTCCTTCTGTTTTTCCTTAATATTTTTCTCTATTAACTAATTGCCAATGATTTCTAATTGATGTTCTTTGATTTGGAAGTAGTCAGATGCTGGTTGATCTCTCAGAGATCAGTGCTAAGCATGGGTGGCTGTAACAGTTCTGCAGGTCTTGGCCTTTTCCTTCTGCTTCCCTGAGTCCACCTCACTTGTTTCAACACTTGAATAAAGCTTCCTTCCTCCTCACAGAGGCATGGAGTCTAACACAGACCATTTACCCATGGGACAAAGAACGATTTTATTGGATTGACCAATTAACCTAAACCTTACAAACACCTGAAAACACTAAAAGAAACTTCCATCCCACTAAATACCTTAGCCACTAGGTTTTACCATTAACCTCTTTTGCTGCTGAACACTAAGTCTTTCCATGAAAAAAATATATCTATTATTTATTTAAAAATGAAAAATACTCTTTGGCTGTTCTTTCCTTCTTAAATTTATCATTGTTGATTAGCCCTATCTAGATCCCCACTGGGATAAACTTGACCCCAAATCATTAAGAAATTAAGTAGTTCCCTCTCTTGCTGAAACATTATTCTTAAAATGATGTGTTACATGTATAACCAAAGGCAATCAAGTTACTATGGCTTCACCTGTGTGACAACCGTACCCAGTCCTCACTCGTGATTGTGACAAAGAAAGGCTTAGTTTCCAGATACTCTGTGCTGAAGCATTTTTGGCAGTGAGGGAAAGCTATGAGTGAGCAAGTGTGACTCAGTGGCACAGCAGTAACTCTTTAAGCCACTGAAACAGGATTACTTTAGACCTTGCTAGTAAGGTTGTCCCAGAATTGGTGTGTGACCACTACTTGGCACAGCACAAGCAGTGGCAGACCCACAGCTCGCACCCTCTGGGACCCCAGAGTTAGTGAGCAACCTACTGCTACCTACTGCCAACTCCCGGGCTCTGAGAGAGCAGAATCACACCCTAGCCTAGGACAAAAGTGCTCTTATACCGCACCCAGCACACAGCAGGTGAAAGTAAATATGGCACTGAGGTCAGTGATAACGGGAGAGCAGACATGCACAGAGACAACGGGCTTTCCCTGCAAGGGAGCAGCTTCCCTCCTCACACCCAGGGCCAGCCCTGGACAGCCAGTGAGTTCAGAAGGAGTAAGGCCACGGCTAACTCACAGCACCCATCACCACAGTCTAACCCGGGCAGCACCAGAGACACCAGCACAGATCTGATTTGCACCAGCGCAAAGCATGAAGTCGATGGACCTGAACTCAGATGATCAGAATAAGGCTCATTATCCCTGGAAATGCATGCACAGGGAGTTGTATGCTGCACAGCCTTTCCTACTCTGAAGTCACTCCAACTCCTGCTCTAGGCTGTTCTGTAGCAAACTGTCAATAAGACTCATTAATGATGTGCTTTATATAGAAATAATGCTTTTAACTGAGGAGCTACAACACACGAAGAGTGCAGCGAGGGGTGAATTACATGGTTCCTAAAACCACAGAATGGCCTGGGCATGACCTTAAAGATCATCTACATCTAGTTCCAACTCCCCTGCCATGGGCAGGGACACCTTCCAGTACACCAGGTTGTTCAGAGCCCAGTCCAGCTTGGCCTTGAACATCTCCAGGGATGGGGCAGCCACAGCCTCCCAGGGCAACCTGTGCAGGGCCTCAACACACCCACCGTAAACATATTTTTCATAATATCCACTCTCAATCTACTCTCTTTCGGTCTGAATCCATTCCCCCTTGTCCTGTCAACTACATACCCCTGTAAAAAGTCTCCATCCCTCATGTAGATTTTCTTCAGGTACTGGAAGGCCACAATTAGGTCACCCCTAAGCCATCCACTGTTCAGGCTGAACAAACTCAATTCTCTCAGCCTTTCCTTGCAGGACAGTTGCTCCATCCCTCTAATCATCTTGGTGGCCTCCTCTGGACTGTCTCCAGCAGTTAATGGTATGCAGGATGCATCTCAGTAAAGAAGTGGTAAGGGTGGGTGGGAGTCTTAATGTTACATAGATCTGCTTGATGTTTGGTTCATATACGTGAACCTAATCCCCCTTTTGATTTCAGTGCAGTTATATCTAGCACTCCCCTGTGTTTCTACTGATATATAAATTCTCTGATGAATAATTGATAACCAACTTTCTTTTACGTAAGCCATTACTGGAGAGCCAGCAAATATTACAGTGTTGTTTGTCTTCTCCCTTTTTAGTCCTGTTCTCATCTGAGTCACGTTTGGCTACCATTCCTATCTAGCTCCTTCATTGGTGGCAACTATTCAAAAAAAAAAAAAAACCAACAAAAAACACCTTTGAAGAACCAGTGGCAGGAACTGTGCAAAAAAAATGCTCTTTGACAGAGATTCTTGGGTTTTGTCCTATGTAAATACACATCTGCAGCTGTTGGCATTGTGACACAACATTTAGCAACAGGTAACAACTGACCTTCTACACAGGCAGCTGTCATTTTCATCCCCTACAGATGGTTTTATCTGATGGTTACAGGGAATTCTAACTTCTCAAAAGAAATTAGGAGGATGTGGGGAGCAACCCCTAGAAGAGAGCAAAAATTAACAGGGTTTTTTCACAAACTAGGAGGGAGTTGTAATATATAAGAGCAACAATGAAGCAAGAAGTTGTTCACAGCGGAGTCCAGGTAGAAAGGGGAGGAGACTGAAAGTAGTGGGGTGGGGCAGGAGAAAACAGCCGTGACACTTCTCAGCACGTTCTCTTTCCCTGTGTGGAGAAACAAAACAAACACAGCAGGAGACCAAAACCATAACCTGAGCCTGACCTCCAGCTCACTGGTTGTACCATAAAACCTCTGGGCTGAACTTTGGTCATTGCATCACCAACACAACGCAGTCCCAAAGCCCAGTCGAGCAACTATACTGTGAGGTTTTCTTTTCCTCACATGTGCTCAAGATAGATGCCAGCTAAGAATGTGGCCTTTCAGAAAAAAAGACATGACAATTTAATTTCCAGTTGGCTGGACAGCTTGCTTTTCTGTTGAGGTTGGTTTGTGGGTTTATTTGAATACTGCTGCAATGAAAAAATGTGGGTGTGATATAGGATTTAACTGGAACATTGATATATTTTTGTCTGTATCTGTTAGAAATGCAATCAATACAGCAGTTAAAAACATTGGAGATCACAACGTGATCAATTATGCAAAAAAAAAAACCTCACCACCAGTTTAACACGGCACCAGGATTGTCCACATAAAGACGTTCTTAATCTTAATAAATGTCCTTATACGCAGGACCTATGATTCATGGTTTACAGAGTGATAAGCACTGAAAGGGTCAAGTAATTCACCTAATACCACCCAGCAAGGCAAGAACAGGCTGAGTTCAGACTCAGAATCCTGCTTTTCCATGCAGGTTCTTTCCTTCAACTGCTAGTTACTCCATGTGCACAATGTACTACAAATACCAAGCATTTGTTTCCACAAAGCAGCTGATTTTTGTGCTGCATGGAAGAACCAGTGTGTTCAGAAGTGAGTATTCTAGCACTGAATTGCAAGCAAAGTGCAATTGTTGAGGCAGGACACAAATAGGTAGCCAATAAAGAATTTATCATTATCACTGATAACAGTATTGTCAAAAATTCCAGTGCACATCTCCACAATTAAACTGACTGCCCCTGTGAAGGGGGCTGAAAAGAAGAGCACACTGAACATGGAGCCTTCCAATCCCTCGGCTTCTGACAAAATGCCAGTTGCCACCCAGTGCAACAGCAATGAGACTGTCAGTGTCCTCAGCAGTTCATTCCCATTCAGGAGGGCTCACAGGCCTTTAAAGACTCTCCCTCTCCACTCGGGATAATGCCCCTCATCCTAAGCATCCTGGCAGACAGACCTGTTCCTGCCAGGTACAGAAATATACACCCAATCTTCACCCTGTGCTCCCAGCACTGGCACAGAGCAGACTTAACAAACTGAACAAACAGCTGAAGATTACAATGCTTTGTAGCTTCAGGTGGAACTTGAAAGCAGCAAGTCAAATGAACATCCTTCTCTGTGGAGAGAGAGGCAACGATGCCATGACCTGAATTTGCATTCTGCACACCAAATTTATTTACGGGGGCAGGAAATAGTTTTGGGAAAAGAGATCCAAGACACCATCTTTGTCTAAAGCATTGGTATTTCATCCTCTGCTGGGCCATCACATGCCTCAACACCTGTATTTCTGATTCATGTAGAGTATTTAAAATCCACGTGGTGAGACATGGCAACAGGTTGCCCACAGAACCTGTGGATGGCCCATCCCTAGCAACGTCCAAAGCCAGGCTTAATGGGGTCCTAAGCAACCTGATCTAGCAGGTGGCATCCCTGCCCGTGGGGCTATGTTCCAAGAATCAGATGATCTTTAAGGTCCCTTCCAACACAAACCATTCTATGATAATGTATAACAATACTGTAAAGCCACGTATATCTTACTTAGGTTTAATGCATATCTTACAACTTGAGTTTGCCTTTAATCAAGAAAATACATTGGTTTACCTGGTTTTAAAATGAAATTTTTTAACCCGGCAGGCTGCAGCCCCTGGAGTAATATTAGTATAAGTATTATCATTCAACTGTTTCGCAGAACCTAAACCTACCATGGTATTTAAATGCTGCACACCCATGCAAGTAATTGAACTCAAGGTGGAATGAGTCTGTATATTTCTGCGACCAGAGCCTAACCTTGTTTAAAAAATCCCAGCACTAACAGGTTAATTTCTGACTTCAAAAGCAAGGATTTTTAGGCATGATCAGCTACGGCCAGCCACGCCAATTAGAAAGAAGGTAATAGGATCGTTACCACAAATATACAAATTAAATAAAACCCTAGCAGAATAAATGCAGTACCCTTTTTGTACATTAGCCTGAAACAACCACATGCAGGCTCCACCAGGCTGGAGCTGAGCCAAAAGATTATCCATCCTTTCTGTTACACCTGGATTCTCTGAGGATCGGCATCTGGAACTCTGTGTGCTTGTCGGTGTTCACCTGGGGTTAAAGATAAGAATTCAGACACAATCACACTCAAAAGTGACCATCAGGAGATGCACGAAGGACAGTGCGTGCCGTACAGCACGACCTCGACCCAGTACTGAAATGAGAGAGGCAGTGCCAGAAAACTCAAATCTGCTAAGTCTGCCCAAATGGCGTGGTTATATCAAGCAGTTAGTGATAAAAGATAAATTGTCTATGCAGCTGTTACACGTCCATGGCACTGCACTTGCACTACCTTGCTCAGTTTGACATGGCTTAACCACAAGCCAAGTAACAAGTTGCTCCTGCGCTTCCTCACCCCCCCTCCCCCAGCGGTGCAGGAGGAAACACGCGGCACGAGCAACTTACTGCCGTGGCTTCCCCGGCCGCAGCTCAGCCTCCCGGACAGCCGTGCTCCTGCCAGAGCCGCGGGAAGCGGGACCCCTCAGCCCCGGGGCAGCGGCCGCTCCCGCCCGCCCGTCTCCCCTC